>JALAZF010000056.1:1200000-1575000 GCA_022829125.1 Lathyrus tuberosus | reverse complement strand
GGGATCTATGCATATACTCCATCAGAATGACAAAAAGAAATGGTGATATAGGGTCACCCTGTCGAATACCTCTTTTAGCTTGAAGAAACTCAGAATGAATACCATTGATATTAAATTTATAAGTCACAGTAGAAAAACCTGCCATAATCCAAGAGATAAACTGAGAAGGGATGCCAATTTCCTTCAAAATGCCTTCAAGAGCTTGCCAATTGACCATGTCATAGGCCTTCTGTAGATCAATTTGAATCATAGCCCTAGGAGTTCCACCCTTTCTATCATAACCCTTAAGCAACTCAGTAGCCAAGAGGATATGATTTTGAATAACTTGCCCTTTTACAAATGCAGCTTGATTGTGACTTATAATGGTAGGTAGTACTTTGCTCAGCCTATCAGTTAAAATTCTAGATATAATCTTGTAGAAAGTGGTACAGCCTGCTATGGGTCTAAAGTCTTTTACACTTTTGGCACAGTTACCTTTAGGAATCAAAGTAACTAAAGTACTATTAAAAGGTTTATAGATAAACCCTTTAATAAAGTAGTCTTTAACTGCCCTAGTCACATCATCTTTAATTATAGACCAACAAGCCTTGAAGAAACCTGCTCCATAACCATCAAGGCCTAGACTTTTTAGGTCACCTATCCCTATTAGAGCATGCCAAACTTCCTTATCAGTCACATTAGTCACCAGATCTTCACGATTTTCCAAACTCAATTGGGGACCCAATCTCATAGCTTCTATATCAATATGAGTACATGTATTGATTCTTTTTCCCATCAGCTGACCATAATACTCCAAAACTTCCACTTCAATCTCTTTTTGTTCAGTTATAACAGTTCCATCATCTCTACAGAGTTGGCTCATATTTTGATTATTATGCCTAGCTTTAATGGTAGCATAGAAAAAGGAGTTATTGCCATCTCCCTTTTTTAACCACTCCAACTTGGCTCTCTGCATCATAATTTTTTCCTCAATCTCATTAAGATGGATAACCTCTTCAGTGAGTTTCTTCACACACTCAATCTTGGTACCATCCATTCTATTCTCAACCAAATCATTTTGGGCGGTCTTCAACTTGTCCCTAGCCTCACTAATTTGTTGCTTCAGATTCGAAAGAGGTTTACTAAACTGTCTCAATTCCTGCTTCAATCTCATAAGTTTCTTCCACAAAACCATCATAGGATTACCACTAATGGGTTGATCCCAGCTCTTTCTCACCACATCATAAAAGCCAGGGAGCTCTGTTAGACAGTTTGTGAAAAATTATTATTATTATTATTATTATTATTTATTTTTTTTTGAATCAAGGAAATATATTAATTCAAAAAACAACTATACACAAAGTGATCCTTGGGTCCAACCTCTAAAAGAACTACTTACATCAACAAGTGAGCTATCTTATGCCTTATCTTTCTATTTTTCCAACTTCTATACACCACATTATCAATTATGGTTCTCCCTATACTAGTATAGTTATCCTTCTTTCCAAAAACAATAGCATTCCTGTACCTCCAAACGCTATAAACCGTCTCAGCCAAGGCCGCACGCAAGAGGGAAGCTCTCCAACCCTTACCCTTAACCTTTCTAATAATCCAAATCAGTTCCTCCTCCCATTTAAGTGGAGTATGCTTAATATCTAGCCAGTTTAAGACTTCCTTCCAAACATCTTTAGTTTTCGAACAACAAAAGAAAATGTGGTTCAATGTTTCCTCCTCAGTTGTGCAAAGACCACATTCTGTTTCTTGCAGCATATTAAAACGATTCAATCTATCTTTCGTTGGCAATTTACCGTGGTAAGCTAACCAAAGGCATAATATAGCACAGGGTCTTGCCATATTATGATCAATCAAGTCTCTCCAAGGGACCCTGTAGCCATCATCAATCAATGCCGCGTAAATAACAGAAGATTTAAATCTCTGCATCACAATCATATTATCCCATTGCTGCTGCACCTGACCAATTATGTCTCTTTGATTCTTAATACCCTTCATTAACCAAGAGTGTTGATTCTTCACCTCAAACTCCATGACATTGTTTCCTTTGAAATAGTATGTATGAATCCAAATTACCCACAGATTATTAGTCCTCTTGTAGAGATTCCAAAGACATTTCATTAACAGGACTTTGTTCCAAATAGAGAGATTAAGCACATTTAAACCACCTTGCGCTTTTGGTCTACAAAGGGTTTTCCAAGCCACATAACTCTTTCTCTTACCCTCTTTACCACCACTCCAAATAAAACTTCTGCATATATTCTCAACTCTATGAATCACTCCTTGAGGGAGAAGAAAACTCTGCATCCAATACTGAGTTATAGCTGTCAAAATACTTTGGACCAACTGGACCCTGCCTGCATAGCTCAACATATTTGAAGACCAGTGGTGCACTCTACTGACCAATTTATCAATGAGAGGCAGGTAGTGACAAATATTCAATTTTTTACTAGACAATGGGACTCCAAGGTACATAATAGGTAACTTACCTTCTTGGAAACCTGTCTCATTCAGCAGCGCATACCTGTCTCTACTCTCCATACCAACAATAAACATCTTGCTTTTCCTGCTGTGATTAATGACCAAACCTGTTGAGTCAGTAAACGCATTGAAAGCCTGCAACAACATTCTCACAGATATGTTATCCCCCCGACTAAACAACAGCACATCATCTGCAAAAGCCAAGTTAGTCAGCCTCATCTTTTCACATTTAGAATGATAATTAAAATTAGCATTCCTTTGCATCTTCATAAGGGATCTATGCATATACTCCATCAGAATGACAAAAAGCAATGGTGATATAGGGTCACCCTGTCGAATACCTCTTTTAGCTTGAAGAAACTCAGAATGAATACCATTGATATTAAATTTATAAGTCACAGTAGAAAAACCTGCCATAATCCAAGAGATAAACTGAGAAGGGATGCCAATTTCCTTCAAAATGCCTTCAAGAGCTTGCCAATTGACCATGTCATAGGCCTTCTGTAGATCAATTTGAATCATAGCCCTAGGAGTTCCACCCTTTCTATCATAACCCTTAAGCAACTCAGTAGCCAAGAGGATATGATTTTGAATAACTTGCCCTTTTACAAATGCAGCTTGATTGTGACTTATAATGGTAGGTAGTACTTTGCTCAGCCTATCAGTTAAAATTCTAGATATAATCTTGTAGAAAGTGGTACAGCCTGCTATGGGTCTAAAGTCTTTTACACTTTTGGCACAGTTACCTTTAGGAATCAAAGTAACTAAAGTACTATTAAAAAGTTTATAGATAAACCCTTTAATAAAGTAGTCTTTAACTGCCCTAGTCATATCATCTTTAATTATAGACCAACAAGCCTTGAAGAAACCTGCTCCATAACCATCAAGGCCTAGACTTTTTAGGTCACCTATCCCTGTTAGAGCATGCCAAACTTCCTTATCAGTCACATTAGTCACCAGATCTTCACGATTTTCCAAACTCAATTGGGGACCCAATCTCATAGCTTCTATATCAATATGAGTACATGTATTGATTCTTTTTCCCATCAGCTGACCATAATACTCCAAAACTTCCACTTCAATCTCTTTTTGTTCAGTTATAACAGTTCCATCATCTCTACAGAGTTGGCTCATATTTTGATTATTATGCCTAGCTTTAATGGTAGCATAGAAAAAGGAGTTATTGCCATCTCCCTTTTTTAACCACTCCAACTTGGCTCTCTGCATCAGAATTTTTTCCTCAATCTCATTAAGATGGATAACCTCTTCAGTGAGTTTCTTCACACACTCAATCTTGGTACCATCCATTCTATTCTCAACCAAATCATTTTGGGTTGTCTTCAACTTGTCCCTAGCCTCACTAATTTGTTGCTTCAGATTCGAAAGAGGTTTACTAAACTGTCTCAATTCCTGCTTCAATCTTGTAAGTTTCTTCCACAAAACCATCATAGGATTACCACTAATGGGTTGATCCCAACTCTTTCTCACCACATCATAAAAGCCAGGGAGCTCTGTTAGACAGTTTGTGAAAAATTATTATTATTATTATTATTATTATTATTATTAGAGTTTAATTACTATGCACTGACAGTGTAAAAAGTTTTACACTGTCAATACATCACCATCATCCGTTTGGGTTACTTTACAGATTATTAAATTAAAAGTCAAACTCCTCTTTACATCCAACGGTTATAATTAACTGACAGTGTAAAATCCTTTTACACTGTCAGTGCATTTCAATTAATTCCTTATTATTATTATTATTATTATTATTTCCAGTGGAATTAGTATAACTTATATTATCATGCGTTTTTTTTTCATGTGTTTGTATAAACATGCAGTAGTGTGTCTTGTGTATTAGTGTGTGTTTTTGTTATTGTTGTTAACACCATATGGTACTTCTTTTCTTTTCTAATTTGATCAACGTTATTTGGTTTTGTTTTTTTCTCTAATTGATTTTTTTATATATAATCTATTAGATATTAAGAAGAAATATTTTTATCATTTTTACTTTAATAATATCTTCTTTTAGTTTAATAACTTATTTGTATATTAAAAAATAACTAAAAAACATTTCACATTTTTCATTTTAATGTTCTAATTTCTTTTAAATTTAGAAATTTGTTTAAATTATTTTATTTTGCATAATATTTTGAAAAGAAGCAAACAAGAGATTTTAATTACTTATTATTTTATTTTGTATATTCTAAAAGAAAAACCAAAAAGTTTTAATTATTTATTTTTAATTATTTGTTGAATATTTGAAATAATATAATAATGTTCTAATTAGTAATTAATTTAAATATTTTTATTGATTAATTAAATTATTAATTAATCTTATTAAATATTTATATTTAAATTAATTAATGATTCTTTTTATGGCCCGATTCTATTGCACAAACTTGTTTGCTTCTATGTTTTGGCCTGTTTCTCTGATTTAATCTTGACGCTTTTCCATGATTAATCTGTTACACGATGTTTTTCCGTGATTATATTTTCTCTCTGTGTCTCGCGATGTTTTGCTGCGTACTTTCAATGATTATTTTTCACGATGCTTTGCCGTGACTGTTTATCTTTTTCACGATGTTCTTCTGTGTATATTTTCACTTACATGATGTTTTTCCATGTATGTATATCTCTGATTTCACAATGCTTTGCCGTGAATGTCTGATATTTTATCACGATGCTTTGCCGTGAATGTCTATTATTTTGTCACGATATTTTGCCGTGTGCTTTCTATTTGTTTTCACTGTGATGTTTTGTCATATATATCTGTTATTTATTACTCGCAATGCTTTGCCGCGTATCTTTGTCTGCTGGTTACACGATGTTCTTCCGTGTATATTTTATCTGTCACGATGCTTTTTCGTGCATATTTTGTCACATGATGTTTTTCCATGTATTCAGTTTCACACGATGTTCTTCCGTGTATATTTTATCTGTCACGATGCTTTGCCGTGTATTCATTTATTCCGTGATGTTTTGCCACGTATGCATACTCCCTTAGGATTTCTTAGTTCAAACTTAATTTTCAATTAGGTTTGAAGTAAGACAGACATTAGGATATTCAACTAAGCATGATAACATTAGGGTAGAATTTCCTTTTTCAAAATTCAACCTTAGGTCCATCTTTGCATGATAACATTCGGTTAGATTTCCCCTCTCGCCGCCGTGCGATTTAAACTTTCTTTTCCATAGTTTATGCTGCTTAGGGGTGAATTACGACTGCTCTGATTTCTCAAGATCCCGTTGAGAATACGTATGCATAAGACTGTAAAGTCTTAGCGAGCAACCTTTTCTTTTTTCATCGTCTCTTTACATCCAACGTTTTTTCGGATATTCGTATTTGCAACCTTTTTATTTTTATCTCTTTACATCCGACGTTTTTCCCGGATATTCATATTTTCAACCTTTTCATTTTTTACGTCTCTCCTTCCATCCGATGTTTTCCCGGACATTCATATCGCACCCTTTTAATAAAAACAAGATTCACATACACTGGTACTAAGAGGAGCATTATTCCCGATGAAATTGCTCAAAAATCATCTGGGCCTCTCCTTAGGTATAAGCCTGAAACCTTCTTTCAAAACAACTTCCTTTTTTATTTAGATTCAAATTCATACTTGTTATCAAAACTTTCTTTAATTTCTTGAGTAACTAACCATACTGTTGTAGTGTTGGAAGCTTGCTCACCTGTAAGTTCTATAAGCTTTCTTTGCATACTTGTATATATTTCATCTGTATATATATATATATGCCTGTATATCTTGCTTAGAATTTTCCCCGGCAACTAGGTCTAGGATTAGATCAAACTAGTGGTCACTCTTTCAACAAAGTCAAAACTAGTTCCCCATAGGAAATTCCAGATACAGTCTTGCCTCCTCTTGGGCTTATACAATATGGAACAGAGAAAGACATTATTCTCAGTGAAACTTTTCTCAAGACTGTCACTACTAGAAATTTGTCTAAGAAATTCATTTCCCCAGTGCTGGAACTGTTCACTAAAGAAAGGATTATTCCCGGTGAAACCTTTCTTGAACTTATCTTAGGTTTGGACCCACAGGCTTCCTAAAAGCATCCCCAACCTCCTCTTGGGCTTTGTACAAGGACCCTTAGGCTTCCTAGAAGTTCTCAGCCTCCTCTTAGGCTTAGTACAAGGACCCAAAGACCTCCTACAGGTATATGACAGAACTTAGTCATCTTTTGCTAGTTCAATCTTCTAGAGAGTCAGAACATCAGACTAATTTAGGGTTGATTCTCATCCCTTAAAACATCAGCCTCCTCTTGGGCATCATACAAAGATCATCCTCCAGTTAAGAGTTAACCTCTTCATACCAGTAGACTTGGAAAGTCTCATCTCCTCTTGGATCTCAAAGAAACCCTCAAGTTTCCTAAAAGAATAGGAAAAACCCTGATCACTTTATCGATCTCCAACAGAGTTAAAACCTCCATAGGTTTCAAAACTCAATCTTTAAACCCTCATTCTAAATCCCCCAGGTAGGGTCAAATTACCACCAATAAACCCTCGATCAGAACCTTAAGGCATCTGATATTTCAACTCTTCTACACTCAGCAAAAGTTGATTCCCTAATTTAGACCTGTCTCTGGATCTCAATAATCCTCAGCAGAAGCTAGCCTCCTCTTAGGCTTCATATAAGAAATTCCCCAATCAGCCTCCTCTTAGGTTTTGTATAGTGATTTTCCCTAAGCAGTTTAGCTTCAATCTTGGGCTTTGAACAAGACACAAATACACATCTAGCTTCAATCTTGGGCTTTAAACAAGACACCAAACATCTTTTTCCTTTCGTAGAGTAGGAGGAACTACGATTGCTCTGATTTCCCTATTATCATTACGGGAATACATAGGCATAAGATTGCGAAATCTTAGCGAGCACACTAATAAAAAACTTTAGGTCCAGTACCTTACCAAAAACATCGAAAAACTCGAAAACAACAAAAATACTCTCTCAATACTCCCAAAGGAGAAACTTTCCTAACCCATGACAGATAAACACCAGTAAGTAGATAACAGTAGAATTTGCTAAACGATCTATGGATAACCATATATAGGATGGGTAATTGACAACTCCCCATTGTATAACCTGGCCCCGGACCCCCCAATCTCTTAGCATTTGCTAAAGAAAACATTTGCGTACAAGGTTAGTTTTAGATAGCTTCCCTTACCTTTCCCGCATCATAGGATAAATAAGAAATCAGAAAATAACACCCAATTCCAACCAATGGTGATAAGGTGGTTGCGTCACCGACAAAAATCGCACGCTACAGAAAAATGGCGACTCTGCTGGGGATCCAAACTAGGATTAGAATTCCTAAAAAGTCTAGGTTGTTAGCAATCATACTACATACTATATATATATATATATATATATTTACTGCTATTTCCTACTTGATATCCGTGTTTATTTTTCTGTCAATGGGAATGCGATTGATACACATGTGGAAAGTTTGAGAGAACCCTAAAATAAGGGGTTGCATAGACGGGTGGACTTATAGGGAGTGAATCTCGAGCAAGCGATTCTGGTAGACCACCAAATCAGGCGAGGGCCCGTGTGGATACTTACTGTTGAACGACCGATTGTCGTGAAAGCAGAGTTTTCCCAGAGCGGCACCTGTGACCCTGAGGATTTAGTAGACATTAGCCCTATGACCATTTGGTAGTGTGGTGACTATCGGGAATAGTTGATACGCGATACTACACTCAAATTATATTCATCCTAGGATGCTACAGCTCGCTCGGGTGAACCAGTTTGTTGTTGATATCCCTAGGAGGGGTAAATGATTTTGGGAACCTTAAAACCCGTTCTACAGGTACAAAAATTGACCAGAATATTACAACCTTTGGGGATAGGTAGAGCCATGACTCCATGCTCGTGACGTCGAACCTTTGAACCCCATGTTTGTAATTTTGCTTGTGTTTATACATCCGTGCGTTCTTTAAACCTTTTCAAATCTTTTACATGTAAATTGTATCCTATGTTGCATAAGCATTGCATATCATTTGCATCCCTTGCGTAAGTCATACATACGTCCAGGTCATCATCAATTCATTCCAACTGTCTGTCTTTCAGTCATCTGTAAGTCGTCAAACTGATTCCTCATCACTGATACGGGACTAGAGCTAACGTCAGGCGCAAAATGTCAGAACAAGAAGTGCACAATGCAGATATTAGAATGGAAATGGACGATCTGAAGTCAAGCATGACTAATTTAACAGAAATGCTTCAGGTCCTAATTGCCAGAGGAGAGTCACCTCAGAGGACTGCCATCTAAGAAATTACAAGTGCTGCTATTGAGCCTCAGCCTGTACAGATGCCACCATCTACATGGCCTGAATTTGGATTGCCTCACGACTTCATTCCACGACAGGTCACTACCACTTTGGTCGGTCAAGCTCCAAGACCAGAGTTTCAAGTCCCTATCTTCTCAGAATCCAGACCTGTGGTGCGGACTGCTAGAATTCTCTATGAGAATCCTAACTTTGATTACAATGCTAGTGCTCAAAGTGAGGACAATGTGGACATTGAGCCTGAAGACGCCAATGAACAATATCAAACTTTGGAGAAAAGACTCAGAGCCATAGAAGGAAATGACTTCTTCAACGTTGATGCAGACAACATGTGTCTTGTGTCTAACCTCGTCATGCCAGCCAAATTTAAAACCCTTGAGTTTATAAAGTACAAAGGCGACTCATGCCCAAAGGCTCATTTGGTTATGTACTTTCGTAAGATGACTGCCTACACCAACAACCAGAAGTTGCTCATCCACTGCTTTCAAGACAGCTTAAGTGGAGTTTCACTCAAATGGTACATGAACCTTGAACGGAGCAACATTCATTACTTTTAGGATCTTACCAATGCTTTTATGAATCAGTACAAGTACAGCATGGACATGACTCTAGACCGTCGTCAACTCCAGAACATGACTCAGAACGAGAAAGATTCTTTGAAAGAGTACGCTCAACGCTGGAGAGAGTTAGCTTCTCAAGTCAAAACCCTTTGGCTGAGAAAGAGCTTACCGGAATATTCTTATACACTTTATCTCCCATCTTTTGGGAAAAGATGATTGGCAGTGTTTCATCAAACTTTACAGACTTAGTCACCATCGGCCAAAGACTTGAAGAAGGCATCAAGAATGGGAAGGTATCTAAAACCGCTGAATCTTCTAACGCTGTAAAGAAACCCTATGGGAATTTCCAAGAGAAGAGGGAAGATCAGACTAATTCTGTCTTGGCTGAGGACAGGAAACCTTATTACAGACCTCAACAGCCTAATCGAGCTCATATTGCTGCTATCACTCTTGTGTTTGTAGCTCAACCAGCTCAAGCTCCTCAACACCCAGATGTGGGACAGTACCAGAACCGCAATATGACTCAATTTAATCCTATTCAAATAACGTACACTGAACTGTACCCTATTTTGATTCAGAAAGGAGTGATTACTACTAGGGCAGTACCTCCTCCTCCAAATCCATTTCCACCTGGATTCATATCTGACCTTCATTGCCATTCCATGAAGGAGCTACGGGCTACGGTTTAGAAAAATGCTATGCACTAAAGGCTAGAGTGCGGGATCTGATCAGGGACAACCTCCTTAGCATTCGTGACACCAATCATAATGTCCAGCGCAATCCTCTTCCTGAACATAAGAACTGAAACTTCAATCAACTTCAGCTCAGTTACTTCCCAAAGGCAGGACAACTCATCCTTGTGTTTGATTAGTCACCGACCTTGTTTCTTTCTATTTTGCATATTCCCTGGTTGTATCATATTTATTTGCTTTCAAACTTGTTTATCTTTAAATGTCAGTTTTAATGAAATGAGCATGTAAAGTATTTTGATTTAAATCATCTATTTATTCGTATCTTTATGCTTTCTCTTTCAAAAAAAAAAAACTTTTTAAAAATACACCTCTTTTTCAAATTTTTGACTATGCAAATATTTGTGGGAGGATGATGAAAATATAATACCCATAATCGCTGTCGGTACGCTTTCGAATAAACTTTGCTGACGATGTAAGGCATTTTTTCAATTCCCAAACACTAGAGATATAAGGAAGATAATCCCTCGTTAACCCATTTGAGCCTTGAAGTAGGAGTTTCTTTCTTTATAAAAAACCCGCAATTTTAACCAGGGGCAGGGTAGTTCTCAGTTTAATTTGGGTTGTGCATTCAAGTTTAAAAAATTTACATACAACAAGCAGATGCTAAAAACGTCTTTTAAATCAAAAGCCAGTGGTGGTCCGTCGTAATCATCAAATCAAGCAGTCACTTTCTTTCTAAGAAGAAATCAAAAAGAAAAAGCCCGCTAAGTCAAAAAGCTTAGGCAAAAACTAGGGCATCCCGCTAACTATAAATTTCAAAAGAAATAGTTCAGGCAAAAGTTAGGGATAACACAGAGAAGAGGTCCTAACTCCTCGATCTTCAAAAAGTCCACAAAGAAGAAAAACAACTAAACGTTGTAATGAAGCAGTAGCTTCCATCTCAAGACTTCTGGACCATCGTCATCACTATCATCAGTACAATTTCGAAACCTTTTGGAACCTGAATGCACAATTTAAGTTTAACTGAGTATAGGACTGGAGGACATCACAAAGTTGGGGTGGGCACAAACAAATTTTGAGCCTTTATCTTTCTTTCATAAACTGTGAACTAGGCCATGTTATAAACCTCAAAAGAACTAATTGAAGCAAGGTTATTTTTGAAGTATACTATAACAAGATTGCGTAAACTGACTCCAAAATCATTTTTTGCAAATAATTTGTTTTGGTATCATACCTCTGTTTTAATTTTCATTCTGAATGTTTTAAATCACCATGTTTTTAATCAGTAATTCATATTATTGTGCTTTTTCTAAAAAAATGATTTTGTTTTCAAAGTTTTTACATGAACTTTACATTAAATTTGCCATGTTTAAATAAACATTTTTTATTGCAAACTAGCTTTCCTCTCAAGGAATTTTCAAAACAGTTTAGAAACTTGGTCAGTGATCCTATCAGGGGCAAGTTCTTTCCAGAGTCTGTTAAGAATCAGTTCAAGATTTGTTCAGTGCAAGTCCTTCTCAGAATTGGTTTATTCAGAAAAACTTTCAAGACTCATTACTGGGGCAAGCCTTCCTAGTATACAACATATAATTATTATCATTCAAGCTGAAGCAATAATCAGTTCATCTACAACAGTCAGCAGGTCTGGGGCAATTTATTTGGAAAAATCCCCAAGTAACTCTCCAACCTTCCTCCAAGGACTATCAACTCGATACAGTTTATTAGTATGACGAAGATATGTTTAACAAACAACATTTTCACTCCCTAAGAAATGGTAGTGACCTCTGTGTTGAGGAATCAGTCTTGTCTGTCACTCCCCAAAAGAGTATAAACTTGTTGATTTTCACTCCTCAAAGAGTCTAAACTTGTTGTCAGCATTTTCCTTGCATTACATCGTAATATTTTTCATATACTATGCATTCAAGAGTGTTTTAATCCTCATTTGCATTCATCAATGACCGTGTTATTATCAACATCTCACCTTTCTACAAAGTCCAACTTACCGGGCGCCTACACTTTTACGTCTTATATGATGTTCTTCCAAATATAACTTTGTTTCTATCTGATGCTCTTCCGGATATGTCTGTCTGTTCTGATGCTTTTCCAGAACTTTCTTTGTGTTCATCCGATGCTCTTCCGGATATGTCTCTTTTATTCTAATGCTCTTCCAGAAACTCCTTTAATGTCTAGCTGATGCTCTCCCGGATATGACTTTTTCTAATTTGATGTTTTTCCAGATGTAACTTTTGTTCCGATGTACTTATCTGATGCTTTTTCGGATATGTTCATCATTCTGCCAATCTTCTAAAATTTTTTCCTGTACATTTAACGCTTTTCTAAATGTTTCGGATTTTACCTTCAAAAGTTATTTTAATGCCCATTCAACGCTTTTCTGGATGTCATTAATATATCTTCAAGTTTGGTCAACAACTCGGCCCAATGCTTTTCTGGATGCCTTCGAGTTTGTTTCTCTTTTAATCCAATGCTTTTCTGGACGTCTTCTCAAAAATCTCCGTTATCTTCCTCATTCATCCAATGTTTTTCTGGATATGCCCGATTTATTTTTCAGACTTTATTCAATGCCCTCTTGAATGTCTCTGATTGATTTTCTGATATCTCTAAATATTTACTCTTTTTCCAAATTCCATTCAATGCTCTACTGAATATCTCTGATGATCATGTCTGCTTATGTTCCAAAATCTCATTCAACGTTCTCCTGATTGTCTTTTACGATTGTTACTTAATTTTTTCATGGTTTTTCAATGCATTTCTGTAAATCTCTTATGACTGTAACCTTTCTCATAGTAAAGTTTCTTTCGCTTTCTGGATGTTCCCTTGTATTTCACAGTAAAATTAAACTGCTTTCTCAGAAGTCTCTGACATATCCTCAGATCTGGTCTCATTCCACATCTAATGCTTTTCTAGATGCTCCCGATATATTTTCCAGAGTACGATACTTTTTTCGCATCTGATGCTTTTCCAGATGTCTGAATCTCTATTCTAGGGTTTATCCCTCTCTTTCCAAATACTACTGAATACTCTTTGTCACCTCGACAAAATTCCACAATACTAGAAAATTCTGTTGGTCTGTCTCCTGTGGCATCGCCCCCCATAGTGTTCAAAAGTCTTTCATTCATCACATATCATTTCATCTGCATTCACGGTCAAGATTCTAGGTACTCTGATATTTAATCCTCTTATACCTCGAATGTCTAAAACTCTTTGTTATTCATACCTTCAGGTCTAAGAAGATTAAATAGGGGCATCTGTCATACCCTAAATTTTGACCAGACATTTTTATTTTTTTCTCGTTTCATCTGTCTATATTTTCATACTGTGTCGTCTGCATATAATATCATATATTTTCTTCATGAATATTTTTTGAATTATCATCCGAATTTAACGTGTTAAATTTTCAGGTATTTTGGTCGAACTGAAAAGTCAACAGTGCAAAATGTCGGTATCCGGGCAGGTTTTAAAATCGAACTTTCAGACATCATTTCTAACCTATTTTTCACATACTTTAACCCGGTGTGCTTATTTTAATTTTTCGAATTTCCGGTTGTCATGTTTCTGACCCGTCTGAGCCTTTTTATCAGGTAAAATCAATTTCAAATTTTGACAAAACAATCAATTTCAAATTTTGCCAAAAGTTTCTATGTTTTCAATGCGTATATTTTTTGCTGATCGTTTTGGTGTGTTCATTTTATTTTTTCGGACACCTCGATACGAACAGTTTTTATCATTTTTTTTACTGGTTTCGGTTCCGATTTTAATTGATTTTATTTTTTATTAATCAAAATTTTAATAAATTTGATTTTTATTAAATTTTTTATTTAATTTGTTTATTATATTATTATATTATTTTAATATATAATATAATTTTTGTTTTATATTTTTACACCACTAGTCTCTCTTTTACACTACTAGTCTCACATATTTCACAAAAATACCAATTTTCTTCTCCCCCCACACAAACTACACGACAACATTTTTTTTCTTTTTCTTTCTTCTTCTTCTTTTGTTTTATCCCACACTTGTTTTATACTACACATAATACAAAATCTCATTAATGCACATTCTTATTCAAAGTTCAAGTCAAGGATGATAACCACAAATTCATCTCCTCTATCCTTAAGTTTCAAACTTCATAAATGCATTCATATGCTTAGAAGCTAAGCATTTGAATTATCCTAACAAACTTTGGAATTTGAGTCATCATCTTATCTTCATTTGCTTGATCAATAAGTTATGAAATTACTATAAATAGAGAGGGTTTTCTCATTAACAAGGACACCAAAACAATACCTCAGATTGTTTTCTCAATTCTCTCCCACACATATATTTCTCTCTTTCATATTTTTTCACAATCCTATACTTATACAAATTTTTCAAACACACTACCCTCCTTCTACCTCCTTAGACTCCATGTACTTTCTCATCCACTTAATTATTTCTTCTTCAACAAAAAAAAAAAGCGCCAGCACCACATCCACCATTTCTCTCCATAAGTTCCTTCAAGACAGCAAACACCACGTGACACTGCTTTCGTTTTTTTTCTCTTGCGCAAGAATAACATGAAGTATGGAACCCGTTTTCTTTTCTCCAAGCCTCACCCCTTTTCAAAACCTGCACGTTATTTGAAAGAAAACCACAAGTATCACTTTGCTATGTGAAGCCATTGAAACAACAACCACACACTACAATCTTGCAAGCATAAAGAGCAACAACTCACTTTCCGTTACAGCCACTATCAAGCTGCCGTCGTCGAAAATTTTGAGTCGGAAAGACGCGAGACCGAGTGATAGACGCGAGCAAGAGAAGAGAAAGTCACACTCCTTTGCTAATCTTTGTTTTTTTTTTAATTTTTTTTTCGCTTATTTATTATTATTATTATTATTTTTATTATTATTATTATTTTATTATTATTATTATTATTATTATTATTATTATTATTATTATTATTATTATTATTATTATTATTTCCAATGGAATTAGTATAACTTATATTATCATGCGTTTTTTTTTCATGTGTTTGTATAAACATGCAGTAGTGTGTCTTGTGTATTAGTGTGTGTGTTTTGTTACTGTTGTTAACACCATATGGTACTTCTTTTCTTTTCTAATTTGATCAACGTTATTTGGCTTTGTTTTTTTCTCTAATTGATTTTTTTTATATAATCTATTAGATATTAAGAAGAAATATTTTTATCATTTTTACTTTAATAATATCTTCTTTTAGTTTAATAACTTATTTGTATATTAAAAAAATACTAAAAAACATTTCACATTTTTCATTTTAATGTTCTCATTTCTTTTAAATTTAGAAATTTGTTTAAATTATTTTATTTTGCATAATATTTTGAAAAGAAGCAAACAAGAGATTTTAATTACTTATTATTTTATTTTGTATATTCTAAAAGAAAAACCAAAAAGTTTTAATTATTTATTTTTAATTATTTGTTGAATATTTGAAAAAAATATAATAATGTTCTAATTAGTAATTAATTTAAATATTTTTATTGATTAATTAAATTATTAATTAATCTTATCAAATATTTATATTTAAATTAATTAATGATTCTTTTTATGGCCCGATTCTATTGCACAAACTTGTTTGCTTCTATGTTTTGGCCTGTTTCTCTGATTTAATCTTGACGCTTTTCCATGATTAATCTGTTACACGATGTTTTTCCGTGATTATATTTTCTCTCTGTGTCTCGCGATGTTTTGCCGCGTACTTTCAATGATTATTTTTTATGATGCTTTGCCGTGAATGTTTATCATTTTCACGATGTTCTTCCGTGTATATTTTCACTTACATGATGTTTTTCCATGTATGTATATCTCTAATTTCACAATGCTTTGCCGTGAATGTCTGATATTTTATCACGATGCTTTGCCGTGAATGTCTGTTATTTTGTCACGATGTTTTGCCGTGTGCTTTCTATTTGTTTTCACTGTGATATTTAATCTTGACGCTTTTCCATGATTAATCTGCATACTCCCTTAGGATTTCTTAGTTCAAACATAATTTTCAATTAGGTTTGAAGTAAGACAGACATTAGGATATTCAACTAAGCATGATAACATTAGGGTAGAATTTCCTTTTTCAAAATTCAACCTTAAGTCCATCTTTGCATGATAACATTAGGTTAGATTTCCCCTCTCGCCGCCGTGCGATTTAAACTTTCTTTTCCATAGTTCGTGCTGCTTAGGGGTGAACTACGACTGCTCTGATTTCTTAAGATCCCGTTGAGAATACGTAGGCATAAGACTGTAAAGTCTTAGCGAGCAACCTTTTCTTTTTTCATCGTCTCTTTACATCCGACGTTTTTCCGAATATTCGTATTTGCAACCTTTTTATTTTTATCTCTTTACATCCGACGTTTTTCCTGGATATTCATATTTTCAACCTTTTCATTTTTTACGTCTCTCCTTCCATCCGATGTTTTCCCGGATATTCATATCACACCCTTTTAATAAAAAGAAGATTCACATACACTGGTACTAAGAGGAGCATTATTCTCGGTGAAATTGCTCAAAAACCATCTAGGCCTCTCCTTAAGTATAAGCCTGAAACCTTCTTTCAAAACAACTTTCTTTTTTATTTAGATTCAAATTCATAGTTGTTATCAAAACTTTCTTTAATTTCTTGAATAACTAACCATACCGTTGTAGTGCTGGAAGCTTGCTCACCTGTAAGTTCTATAAGCTTTCTTTGCATACTTGTATACATTTCATCTGTATATATATATATATATATATATATATATATATATATATATATATATATATATATATATATATATATGCCTGTATATCTTGCTTAGAGTTTTCCCCGGCAACTAGGTCTAGGATTAGATCAAACCAGTGGTCACTCTTTCAACAAAGTCAAAACTAGTTCCCCATAGGAAATTCCAGATACAGTCTTGCCTCCTCTTGGGCTTATACAATATGGAACAGAGAAAGACATTATTCTCGGTGAAACTTTTCTCAAGACTGTCACTACTAGAAATTTGTCTAAGAAATTCATTTCCCCAGAGAGGATTAATTCCGGTGAAACCTCTCTTGAACTTTTCTTAGGTTTGGACCCACAGGCTTCCTAAAAGCATCCCCAGCCTCCTCTTGGGCTTTGTACAAGGACCCTCAGGCTTCCTAGAAGTTCTCAGCCTCCTCTTAGGCTTAGTACAAGGACCCAAAGACCTCCTACAGGTATAGGATAGAACTTAGTCATCTTTTGCTAGTTCAATCCTCCAGAGAGTCAAAACATCAGACCAATTTAGGGTTGATTCTCATCCCTTAAAACATCAGCCTCCTCTTGGGCATCTGTAGCGCGATTTTTGTGGTTTCAAATCGCTATTGCTTTGGAACTACAATTCGATTCATTTTTTATCCTGTTGAGCTGATTAAGGAAGGGAAATAGATGTCTCCAATTAACCCTGCTTGCAAACTGAGATTAAACAATCAAAACTGTTGGTTTATAGATGTTATCGAGAGGGGGTTCTTCTTTAGGGTTATTCGCTTAAAAACAGTGTCTAGGCTATTGGTAAGATGTTAGGTCTGATGCTTTTAGATTGATGTGTGAAGGTATAGGATTTTGGGTTTTTGATCAGTATGCTCGCTAAGATTTTTGCAATCTTATTCCTACGTATTCCCGAAACAGGGAAATCAGAGCGATCGTAGTTCCTCCTATTCTATGGGAGGAAAGAGGTGTTTTGGTGTCTTGTTCAAAGCCCAAGACGTGAAGCTAAAGGTGGTTTGTATCTTGTTCAAAGCCCAAGATGTGAAGCTGAAGGGTTTTGGATGAGAGAGAATTTGTCATCTCTAAAGAGGAGTTGTTGATGTTCGTATGCTGTGAGCAAGGCACAACTTTGATGCTAAAAGGTTGATTGACTCAACCGGGGTTTTCTTTATACAAAGCCTAAGAGGAGACGGGAAGTTTGACTTTTCTGGAGGAAAATGTTCTTTCTGTCTTGTACAAAGCCCAAGATTGAGGCTAAAAGGGATTTTGACTCCGTTGGGGAGAATGTATCTTGTATAGAGCCCAAGATGGAGACTGGAATGGTTTGACTCAACAAGAGAGTACTTTTATCTGTCCTGTATAAAACCCAAGGCGAAGGCTAAAAAGCTTGACTCGACAAGAGAGTCTTGAACAGGTGATTGACTCAACAAGAGAGTCTGAAGGTTGTTTGACTCAACAAGAGAGTTTTTTATACTTAACAAAAGAGTGATTTGCTGTCTCATACGAAGCCCGAGATTGAGGCTAAAAGGAGACAGACTCAACAAGAGAGTATTTTATACTCAACAAAAAAGTGTTTTTCTATCACGTACGAAGCCCGAGATGGAGGCCAAAAGGAGGTTTACTCAACAAGAGAGTCTTTTATACTAAACAAGAGAGCGATTTATATGTCTGGTACAAAGCCCAAGACAGAGGCTAAAAAAGGGATTGACTCAACAAGAGTGTCTTTTATACTCTACAAGAGAGTGGGTTTTTATGTCTTGTACAAAGCCCAAGACGGAGGCTAAAAGTGGTTTGACTCAACAAGAGAGTCCTTTATACTCAACAAGAGAGTGTTTTTCTATCTCGTACGAAGCCCGAGATGGAGGCTAAAAAGGGGATTGACTCAACAAGAGAGTCTTTTATACTCAACAAGAGAATGGGTTTTTTATATGTCTTGTACAAAGCCTAAGACGGAGGCTAAAAAGTGATTGACTCAACAAGAGAGTCTGAAAAGGTTAGCTCTGCTAGGGAGAATCATTTGTACAAAGCCCAAGAGGAGGCTGCCTTACCACTGTGGATTCTAGAGATCCTGAAGCGGGTCCATGTGTGGGGAACTCTCATGGGAGAGACCGGGGTTTCTTCCTATGTTTGAAAGGAACTTGAGAATGTCTTTGAGACTCAAGGGTCTTAGACTATCCAAGTGTAGAGTTTTCTCTATGGTATTATGCCCTAGAGGAGGCACGTTCATTAAGGGATGAGTATCAACCCTACAACAGCCGGAGTTTTGATGCTGGAAAGACTACTCTAGCAAAGGATGACTAAGTTCTGTCTTATACCTTTAAAAGGTCGTCAGGGTCCTTGTATTAAGCCCAAGAGAAGGCATGAGAACTTCTAAGAGGCCGAAGGGTCCTTGTACAACGCCCAAGAGAAGGCGGGGATGCATTTAGGAAGCCTGTGGGTCCCCAAACCAAGAGAAGTTCAAGAAATGCAATTCACCGAGAAGAGATCATTCCAGGAAAGTTCGAGAATTTGGAAGAAACTCAAGAGATGCCATTCATGGAGAAAAGATCATCCCTGGGGAGTTAGAGTTTCTTTGACAATTTCTAAGGGTGACAGTCTGAGAAAAGGTTCACCGAGAATACTGCCTTTCTCTTTGTTCCATATTGTTTAACCCCGAGAGAAGGGAAGACTGTATCTGGAAATCCTATGGGGATCTAGTTTTGTTTGTATTTAAGAGTGACCAACAAGGCTTTACCTAGTGCAAGACGTAGTTGCCGGGGAAAACTCTAAATAACTATACTAGTATTACACAGTGGATATGTGACAAGTATATAAAAGGATGTGAAAGAAGACTTACAGTGAAGCAGCCCCACAATACAGTTATGTACATATGAAAGCGGTAAATGAAAGCGGATAAACACTTACCCGTTGTAGAGCTTCCATGCTGTTTGGTTAGTTGTTCAACAAAGAAAGTTTTGATAACAACATATATTTGAATTCAAAATCAAAGGAGAAAATGCTTTGAAAAGATTGTTGGGGCTTACAGCTCGAGGAGAGACCCAAGTTTTAACGATGATCGCACCTTTGTTTAAAAAACTGTACAGAGGGACTTATATAATACGTGAGGCCCAAAAAGTTTTTATGTACAAGGGGATGAGTCTTACACTCTATTAGAGGCCCAGAGATTTATTTTTGTACAAGAGACGGGGCTTACAACTCAAGGAGAGGCCCAGGGTGATTTGTTTGGCAACGGCGATCGCGCCGAGGTTTTTCTTTTAACGCAGAGGGACTTATACAATGTTTGAGGCCCAAAAAGGTTTTGGTTAAAAGGGGATTGGGTCTTACACTCTATTAGAGCCCCAATAATTTATTTTTGTACAAGTGGTGGGGCTTACAGCTTAAGGAGAGGCCCAAGGTGATTTTTGTTAAAATGGCGACGATCGTGTCAAACTTTTTGACGGTATCGGGACTTATATAATACACTGAGGCCCAAATTATTTTGGTTTTAAAAAAGGGTTGGGTCTTACACTCTATTAGAGGCCAAAAAAAGTTTTTTAAAGAAAAGAAATGGGACTTATAACACGAGGGTAGGCCCGAATGATTTTGTTAAAAAGGCGACGATCGCGCCGTTGTTTTTGAAAATACAGTGGGACTTATACAATGACTAAGGCCCAAAAAGTGGGGTATTTACAAAGGGGATGAGTCTTACACTCTAAAAGAGGCCCATGAGTGTTTGAAAATGATTTGTTTAGGGTGATTAAGATCAAAACCCTAAATTAATTTCAAAATGTATTTTAATTAAATAAGAATTTAATTAAAATAATCAAAATTATCAAACATGTGTGAAAAACAAGTTGTGATCTTGGATTAATGTTTGAAAAATAATATTTATATCCACAAAATGATTGGGAACAATTAAATTTGGAAAATCAAGGAGGAAAAAATATTTTAAATGTTAAAAAACAAATAAAAGAATAATTCTTTGCAAAAATATTAAGTATATGAAATAAATAATATTTTTGGGAATTGTTGGCAAAATAAAATATTTTAACATTTTTGTGAATTATTAAAAAAAGAATCAACTCAAAATCATTAAAACTCAGAGAGAAATTAATTTTTGAATCAATTAAATAAAATCACAAAATTCAAATATTCAAATATTCAAATCTCACTGAATACTTGATGATATCAAATCTCACTGAATACTTGATGATATCATGCAATCTACATATCAATCTGCTCGTTTTCACCTCACGATCATGTCTATGGTCTTTAATTTCATTTATTTTAAGCATGGAATAAGAAATCAAAGAGAAACCTCAAGAACCCTAAAATTTGCATGAAGGCTAAGAAATTCCATACACGATTCAAACAAAGCAATTGATTGAGGGTAAACACTCTATGCATGATTATGAACATATGGCCAAATTATTGTGCAGCAAAAAATGCATGGATCATAGAGTTAGAAGAGCTCAGGCCTACCTCTTGCAGCTGGTGATCGTGTTTTGTGTTAGAGGTGTTGCAAGCTATTTCCAATGATTTGCACAACTTCCTTAGGTGCCAAGTGATGTGCCTGAATGCTTGGAGTGGTTTGAAACAAGTTGGAACTGAAGATGGTACCCCAACTGCAAGTCTGCTTAAAGCTTGAGCAGTTGGATGGTGATTTTGAGAAATCAGTGTTCCAGATGTTATTTAAGTGTTTGGATCACTTCTATATGATGTTTATGAGGTGTGTGTGTGTGTGTGATTGGTTAGGTTAGAATTGCTCTCAAACTCAAAACCCGATAGTGACTTGCTTTGGAAGGCAATTTTGGAGTGAAGGAAGAGATTTTGAGGAAAGCATCTATTTGATGGCTCTGGTGTACTCAAACTGAGCACAAGTGAACTCTATTTATAGTAGAGCAAGTTTGTTTTGCAAGAAATAGTGAATGGCAACTGCTGCAGAAGTTTGGCAAATGTTGATCAATAGGAATCCAAGTCTCCTCTAGCCATTGACTAGAGGTTAGAGCACAGGCTGCTGGTTCCTTAGTTCTTGGATAAGTCTTGACTGAATTCAGTTGGAAAGGGCTCAGTCCATGCCACCTTGGTGCATCCATTAAATTCTCCAAACCAAAATTGGAGTCTTGTCCCTCTTTTAGGCATTTCTAGGTTTGGCATGCTACTTTTGGTTCCAAGGACTTGGGAGGCTGATGGATTAGTGTTTGTCCCTCCTTGGTCTTCCCCTGAGGTGTTCAAATGGATAAACTTGTTTGTCATTTGAAAAATTTGCTCAAATCGAGCAAAATGTACAAATCTGCCTTGCCATGATAGTTTGCAGCAAGGCACATTGTCATTGTCATATCTCATGGCTTAAGTGGAGTTTCATGGAGTTCTTGGCCATTTTGGAAAGCTCTTATATGATACAATACATGTGTGATCATAGTTTGTCTTGATAGTTTTTGGATCCAAGTGAAAAATCCCCTACTTTTGGAAAAAAATAAGACAGATTCTGACTTAGTGAAAATTTCACTAAGTGTTGGAAAAAGTGGCATTTCATGTTTTCAGCCATTTTGATCCAACCATAACTCAAAATCTATGATGAATTGGAATGAGGTGTAGTTGACACTTTTAAAGTATGCCATGAGAGCTACAAATACATCCTTGGATAAGCCCAAATGGTTGCTTGGATCTCAAGTTATGATCCTTGGAAGTTGGTACCCTAACCACTTTGTTCCATAACTTAGAAAATTTCTAAGTTTTTTATGGTTACCCCTTTTACAAGCTATCCCACTTTTCTTGATTTTTCTTGATGAATGATGATCCCAATCACATATTAACATCATTTTAGGGTCAAAGAACCATAATTGTGAAAAATCTCAAAAAGTCAAAGTTGACTTTTGTGCACAGTTGACTTTTTGTCAGATGAACTCCAAACTGTGTGATCTTCTATGAAATCAAGTCCTTGACCTAAATTAAACTTGATGGATTGATTTAATAGATGTTATAGGGTGTATTGAATCATGTCCCAAGGTTTGGGAGCATGCCTGGGTCAAAAGTCAAAGGCACCGTTGACTTTTCCCGCGAAACCCTAATTGTGGTTCTGATGAATTTGAAACTTGTTGATCAAGCTTCTTGGATCAATCAGTTGTTGCAAATGGATCAATGTAGTGTGTTAGAGACCCTCAAATCCTCCCTTGAGGTCTTGGCTCATGTTTTATCCCAAAACTCAACTTAGGGGTGAATTAGGTCAAGAAACCCTAATTCCTGATTTTTTATGAATGCATCCCCTGAGGCAAAATTGACTTGATGATTGGGTTCATGATGTCACTTGTAGCATCTTAGGTTGTGCTTTGAAGCATTGGCTCATTCCCAGAGGAAAATTTCCACCTGGAGGCCCTGGTCGACCAAAACCCTAATTTGGTGGCACTGGTGATCTTGAGGCTTGATCCACTTGGAATGTTGCAACTTTGTGCTTGATTCTTGATGTGGGAGTCCTCTTGATCCTTTATGGATGTTTGAGAGGTTAGACAATTTGAAGATCATGTCATTCCTTGATTAATCCTTTGTCTAAGTGCTCAGAGAGGGCTCAAAACCCTAATTCTTGATTGTAGTGAATGCTCAACCCTCTTTGAGGAGACTGATGAGGTATAATGATCCATACATATTGTGATGATGATTTGCACAATGATGGGGAATCTTAGTGGTCAAAATTTGGGGTATGACAGATGCCCCTATTTAATCTTCTTGGACCCGAAGGTGTGAATGGCAAAGGTATTCGGGCATTCGGGGTGCAAGAGGATTAAATATCGGAATACCCGAAATTTTGATGGTGGTTATGCATGGCAGTTTGCTCACCCATCTTCTTTTGCTAAGAAATGATACTTAGAAAAGGTAAACTTCCCCTCGATCCTGGTTTCCTACCGAGGAACTGGTCTTAGTTTCTGAAATGAACTTCCCCTCGATCCTTGTTTCCTACCAAGGAACTGGTCTTAGTTGCTGAAATAAACTTCCCCTCGATTCTGGTTTCCTACTAAGGAATTGCTCTCAGTTTCTTAAATAAACCTCCCCTCGATCCTGGTTTCCTACCAAGGAACTGGTCTTAGTTGCTGAAATAAACTTCCCCTCGATCCTGGTTTCCTACCAAGGAACTGGTCTCAGTTTCTGAAATAAACCTCCCCTCGATCCTGGTTTCATACCAAGGAACTGGTCTCAGTTTCTTTTGTCAATAAACTTCTTGACAAGGGATGCTGTTCGTAGCGGTTTTCCTCAAACTTCTCACCGAATTTTCCTGGGGAGATGCCATTTGATGGAAAAAGATCTGATGTCAGAGTTGTTGGGGAACCCAGCTGTCTGAGTTATAGAGGTGTACAAATTTCTCTGTTGGAGATGTCATTCGTTGACTCTACTGGGGGAAAACGAGTCTCTTGAGAGACTGTTTTCTGCTTGGGGATATTTCATCATTCCTTTCTCGGGATCTTCTCGGAGAAATGCCATATGATGTGATCCAATTTTGAGGTACTGACGACCTTTTCGTCAGCAAAATTTTTCGAAGAAAAACAGTTGCATTGCCGAATCTCTGATTAATAGGCTTTCTCTGGGGAATTTCCTTAATCCGGGAAAGCGAAGACATCATCTTCAATGGCGAAAAGTGACGTTGGCTGAAGGTTCTCTGGCCTTTCAGAGGTTCAAGTTATCAATGTGGTCAAGGGACCCACTTCAATTCAGCAGCAAAGTGGAGGAGCGGTTGGTCAGACGCCACCTTTCCCGACGAGGAAAGAACTGACAACCCGATTGAAAAGACGTTTATCACTAGGGAACAAGACCGACAAGATTGATTGTGATGCAATATGAATATGAATGTAAATCAATAATGCATGATGTATGTATGTATATGCTGACAAAACTGACGCGACATACAGACTAGTGGATGAACACGATTGGATACTCGGCCACAACGGGAGATGAAAAGTATCGCTGGTTCAGAAAATAGCAATCATGCCTTGCTTAGGAGGGATAGTCCCTGTTGGGAGCTACATTGGTCGGACTTAGGAGATGAGAACTCTGCCGAGGGTGTCAGACGAAACCTGGTCTCTGACACAGTTGATCCTTCATTCAGGTGTACTGGCTAAGAAGGAGTACTTTGATTATGCACTTTGAAGCTCGAACACCTCTGGAGAAGTGATCGATGTTCTTTCAATGTTCAACAGTCAAAAGAAATGCCATCTTTATTTTAAAAGCATAAAAATTTTGACAAGTAAATTCATTTTTGTTTTATTTCAAGAATCGTTAATCATGTTAAAATGTCATTCTGTAAAGCTAAAATAAATAAGAATTGCTAACAAAAGCACAAGGGCTCAAATTTTATTGATAGGATGGAAATAAGCCAAACGCGTGATTCCATAGAGTATTTACAAAGTTAAAAAATGGTAATTTAAGGGAAAAGGGCTACATTGAAACATAACAACCACTATCCTTTTACCAACTTTGAATTCTGGGCATCCTGAGCTTCTGTCGAAGATGGCCTTGACTGGAGATTTTCTCGGATGGTGTAACTGTTGCGGAGGGATTTTCCCCTGTTGGACATAGTTACTTGCCATTATCCCTAACTTTTGCCTGGATTGTACTTTGAGATTTCCAATCCACCGGGATGATTTTTGATTATGTCTCTAATTTTTGCATGGACCGCCCTTTTGGGTTTTCAATCCACCGAGACGTTTTTTTTTTATTTAGGCGAAGTATTTCTTGACTACGTCAACATTTGTGGGGTAGGCAAACTCCTCTCCATCCATGGTTGCGAGTCTCAAGGCGCCGCCTGAGAAGGTTTTCTTGACCACATAGGGGCCGTCATAATTTGGAGTCCATTTGCCCCGTTAATCAGTGAGGAATGATTGTATCTTTTTTAGCCCGAGGTCTCCTTTCCTGAAGACGCGAGGTCGGACCTTTTTGTCAAACGTCTTCTTCATTCTTTGCTGATACAATTGACCGTGGCATAAAGCCGTTATTCATTTTTCTTCGATCAGATTCAGTTCATCGTGTCGACTTTGACACCATTCAGCTTCTGTTAACTTAGTTTCCATCAATACCCGGATTGATGGGATCTCTACTTCGATGGGAAGCACTGCTTCCATGCCATATACTAGAGAGAAATGGGTTTCCCTTGTTGAAGTACGGACAAATGTGCGATAACCGTGAAGAGCAAAAAGTAGCATCTCGTGCCAGTCTTTGTAGGTTACAACCATCTTTTAAACGATCCTCCTGATGTTCTTGTTAGCCGCTTCTACCGCTCCGTTCATCTTGGGTCGGTAGGGAGATGAGTTATGGTGTTTGATCTTGAACTCAGCGCACAACTCTTTCATCATCTTATTGTTCAAGTTAGATCCATTATCAGTAATGATATGGCTTGGAACACCATAACGACAGATGAGATTATTTTTGATAAAATGGATCATGACTTGTCGGGTTACATTAGCATATGACGCTGCTTCGACCCACTTGGTGAAGTAATCAATGGCTACTAGGATGAACCAGTGTCTGTTTGAAGCCTTAGGTTCAATCATGCCAATCATGTCGATTCCTCATATGGAAAAAGGCCATGGGGAAGAAAGAACTTTGAGATGCGTTGGCGGTACATGGATTTTATCAACGTATATCTGACACTTGTGACACTTCCTCATGTACTTATAGCAATCAGATTCCATGGTCAATCAATAGTACCCGACTCTCAGAATTTTTCTCGCCATTGTGTGTCCGTTGGCATGAGTTCCAAAGGATCCTTCGTGAATTTCTTTCATTAGCATGTCTGCTTCTGGTCTGTCTACACATCGGAGCAAGACCATGTCAAAGTTTCTCTTATAGAGTGTATCACCGCTCAGGAAGAAGCTGCCTGCTAGCCTTCTGAGGGTTTTTCTGTCTTTTCTGGACGCCCCAGGTGAGTATTCTTGTTTCTGAAGGAAGTTCTTGATATCGTGATACCAAGGTTTGTCGTCTATGACTACTTCAATCGTGAAGATGTAAGTGAGTCGTTCAAGGTGCATTATGTCAATCTTAGGTATGTCATTCCATTAACCTATACTAATCATGGAAGAGAGAGTGGCTAATGCATCAGCCATGTGATTCTCTTCCCGAGGGATATGGTGAAACTCGATTCTGTTGAAGAATGGTAACAACTTTCTCGCATAGTCTTTGTAAGGAATCAGTCCTGATTGGTATGTGTTCCAATCTCCTTTGATTTGATTGATAACCAGGGCTGAGTTGCCATATACATCCAAGTTCTTAATCCTTAAGTCGATCGCTTCTTCGAGACCCATGATACAAGCTTCGTATTCGGCCTCGTTGTTTGGGAACTTGAATGTCAGTCTGGCAGTGAAAGGAATGTGGGTACCCTAAGGCGCTATAATGATTGCCCCAATTCCGTTTCCATAATGGTTGACAGCTCCGTCAAAGATAAGTCCCCACTGGGAACCTGGTTCTGACCCTTCACTGGGTAGTGGTTCATCGCAGTCTTTCATTTTTAGATACATGACATCTTCGTCTGGGAAGTTAAATCTGACTGATTCCTGATCGTCAATCGGTTGATGAGCCAAATGATCGGCTAAAACACTTCCTTTTACGGCTTTCTGAGCATGGTACTCGATGTCGTATTATGATAACAACATCTGCCAACGGGCAATCCTTCCTGTGAGAGCAGGATTTTCAAAGACGTACTTGATTGGATCCATTTCGGAGATTAACCATGTAGTGTGACGAATCATGTACTGGCGAAGATGTTTGGCTGCCCAAGCCAGAGCACATCAAGTTTTCTCAAGCATACTGTACCGAGTTTCGTAGTCGGTGAATTTCTTGCTCAAATAGTAAATGACAGACTCTTTCCTTTTTGTTTCGTCATGTTGGCCAAGTACACAACTCATTGAGTCTTCCAAGACTGTTAAGTAATTAATCAGTGGTCATCCTTCCACTGGAGGTGATAGAATCAGTGGGTTCAACAGATATTCCTTGATACTGTCGAAGGCGGTTTGGCAGTCATTTGTCCAAACACAGTCCTGATTCTTTTTGAGTAATTTGAAAATCGGCGCACATGTCGCGGTCATGAGGAATATAAATCTGGAAATGTAATTCAGACGTCCCAGGAATCCTCTGACTTGTTTTTCAGTCTTTGGAGAAGGCATTTCTTGAATGGCCTTGACCTTGTCAGGATCAACCTCAATTCCTTTCTGGCTGACGATGAACCCTAAAAGTTTCCCTGAACAGACACCGAATGTGCACTTGTTCGGATTCAAGCGGAGTCTGTATTTTCTCAACGGCTCGAATAATTTTGACAAGTGGGTCACATGCTCCTCCTCTGTCTGGGATTTGGCAATCATATCATCGACATATACCTCGATTTCCTTGTGTATCATGTCATGAAAAAGAGTAGTTATGGCCCGTTGATAGGTTGCCCCGGCGTTCTTCAACTCAAACGATATTACCTTGTAACAAAAGGTACCCCATGGGGTAACGAACGAAGTTTTCTCCATGTCTTTCGGCGCCATTTTGATTTGATTATTGCCCGAGAATCCATCCATGAAGGAGAATACTTTGAACTTTGCTGTACTGTCTACCAGCATGTCAATGTGTGGTAAAGGAAAGTCATCCTTTGGACTAGCCTTGTTTAGATCCCTGTAGTCTACACATATTCTGACTTTTCCATCCTTTTTCGGAACTGGTACTATGTCAGCTAACCATTGAGGATATTCTGATGTGGCGAGGAAACCCGCGTCAATCTATTTCTGTACTTCCTCTTTGATTTTGATGGCCATGTCTGGATGAGTTCGTCTCAACCTCTGTTTTACTGGTGGACACTCTAATCTTAACGATAGATGATGTTCCACGATGCTGGTATCCAACCCTGGCATATCCTGATAGGACCAAGCGAATACATCAGGAAACTCTTTGAGAAGCTTTATCAAACTTTCTTTGACAGCTGGACTGAGCAGTGCCCCAATCTTGACTTCTTTTCTCTCTTCCTCTGAGCCCAAGTTGACTGTTTCGAACGGCTCCTTGTGAGGTTTAATGAACCTTTCCTCTTGTCTGAGTAATCGGGAGATCTCTTCTTGAATTTCGTCGTCATCTTCTTCTTTAGCCCCAAATACCGAGAATTCAAAGTTGGGAGAAGGCATTGGGTCGTATGTTTCAACGGGGTTTGAAACAAGCAATCTGCATGGCGTGATGATTGTTTTTAGAAGAGATAGAGAGAATGCAAGAGTGTGTGCAGTGTATTTTCTTTGGAAAACTGCTTGTTTTTATTATTGAGTTGCTTTTTAGGATTACCATTTTTCGAAAAACGAAAAGAGAAAACATCAATTAATACGGAAATTACAGAACGACGTTTATTTATTTATGATTTTGTCGATTCTTGAAACTACAGCCCTATAAAACAAAACTCTGTCGCTTTGGGCGAAGCGAAGAGGTATATTTACAGAAAGTGAGCCCTATCAAAACATCCGTTTCACCTGGGCAGGGTGAAAGGTTAAAACAAAGATGGCCATTACTTTGACTTATGAACGATCTTCGGAACATCGACTGCAACCCATTGGCGGCGAACTCCTCGGTGAATCATAAAGTCTGGTACCTTCCTTGATTTGTCTTCAGAAATAACACTGATTTCTGGTGGAGCAGGATCATTGGAATCTGTCTCCTAGGCAGAGTTGTCGTAGGAGGATTCCTCTGTTGTATCTTGCACAGTGTTTGCACTCTCAGGCATATCTCCCCATCCAGTTGGATGAATGTCTTCGAGCCTGATACGAGAGCTTTCGGGAGTGGTGTATTTGACCATGAAGTCGTATTTGCCACTCGGTTGTCCCAAGGTGTCCCACACTTCTTTGGGACTGGAGGAGTCATCTCTCTCGATGACGTTGACCTCGAGAAAAGCATAGTTAATGAATTCTAGTCCTACAAACTTTGCAAATTCATCATCGCGCTGGACATTTTCAGAATGACCTGAGTGTTGATCCTATGACATGGTGGGGACGCAGGTATTCTTTTCAATGATGCTCAGCTGATTTTCATTGTTCGGATGATTTTCTTGCCCCAAGTCTCCTGGGTACGACTGCCACATAGGCAGGCCATCCATTGGGCCATAATAGTCGTGGTCAAAGTTGTATTTCATTGGAGTGTCTTCCTCTAATGAATTTGGTGGATCACGGCATCCTTCCGGATCACAATCTCCGTATATCATTTCGATGTCCGACCTCAGTATAAATCTTCGACTTTGTGCGGGATAGCAAAATGGCGTAGATACCTCTTCCTGAGACATATAACCGTCCTCGTTAAGATAGGACTTCCATTCTTCATCGGTGTCGGAGGAATCTCCCTCGTTGATGGTATGTACTTCTTGAGACACTGGGTGAAGGAAACCTCCACTATGGAAGAAGTTCTGAATGGGATGAAGACTTTCACCGTTAACGGCAGTCTAGGTACAGGTTGCAGAAAAACCAAGACCCTTCTTTATTTTATTATCAGTAGGAATGATAAGGTGTCCCTATCTTTTTGCGTTGTTACTCTCAATTACTTTGAGAGCATCTTTGTATGAGGAAATCGATGTTCCTTTTTCTAACTGATTGTCATTGCTCACCGAAAGTGATTGGAACTGAGTTCCAACAACCTCCTCAGGTTCTACACAAGTGGATAATGATAGGTTACTCACGATCAAGGCTTGTTCTCCACAGACCGTGACGAGTTGGTCATTCTTGACAAACTTCAGCTTCTGGTGAAGTGTCGAAGTGACTGCCCCAGCCTGGTGTATCCAAGGTCTTCCTAATAAGCAGCTGTATGTTTCTCGGATGTCCATGACCTGGAAAGTGACTAGGAAAGTGTGAGGAACGATAGTTATGGGAAGGTCGACTTCACCGTTAACTATTTTTCTAGATCCGTCAAATGCTTTGACGACGACCTCACTGCCTCTCATCGGAGATCCTTTGAATGATAGTCACATTAGAGTGGACTTCGGCATGACGTTGAGAGCCAATTCGGTGTCTACCAGTATGCTAGCTAAAGCATCGTCCTGGCAGTTGACTGTGATATTGAGCGCCATGTTGTGGCTTTTGCCTTCTTCTGGCAATTCCTCATCACTAAACCCCAAGTTGTTGCAGGAAGTGATGTTAGAGGCGATACTTTCGAATTGTCGTATTGACACATCCTGTTCCACAAAGGCCTGTTCTAAGACTTTCTGTAGAGCCTGTCTGTGGGTTTCGGAACTGAGTAAAAGAGATAACACAAAGATATTTGAAGGAGTTTGTAACAGTTGATCAACAATGTTGTATTCACTCCTTTGGATGAGCTTCAGCATCTCATCATCGTTCTTTAAAAGGTCGGGATCACTGGATGGACTGACTGGTGGATTAGGAACTTCTGTTTGAGGTTCCTTTTCTCTGCTAGGTTCTCCAACTCCTCTGTTGAAGATTCGACTGCTCCGTGTTACTCGACTGATGTCTGCAATATTCATGACGGAGGGTAATGGAATTTCCTTTCTATTCTCAACTGTTGTTGCACCGTATTTGTAAGGGATCGCCTTAGTTGAGTCATACGGTATTGGTCCCGATAGATAAATAACTACAGGGGCCTTATGATTTTTCTGACCATCGTAAGTAACTTCAATCAATTCCTGGTTAAGAACCTTCGATTCGTCAAGTAAAGGGATGATGGTACAAACATCTTTGGTCCTTTCATGATCAGAGGTTACGACAACATCCTTAATCTGATCAGTAAAATAGTCTGGCATCCAATTGATTGATCCAGAACTTGGATATGGTTGAATCTCTTTATGGTCCAACTGACTCTGAAGGACTGCTCGCACGATGTAACATCCTTGGTTATTTTTCGAGCAGAATCCACATCGCTCGTAGTTATGTGGTGGCACCTGGCCACGTCTGCTTTGAATGCAGTGTAACCTCACTAGATCTGTTTCCATTGATCGAACATCCTAACTTTGATGCCTAGTAGGGTTCCCCTTTGTCACACTGATTTGTTGCGTGTCTTCATCCATATAGATCGGAAGCCACCAGTGGTTTAACAAGTGTTGTAAAGTTCTTTGAACGAGAGAGCACCCTTGGTTACTCTCATAACATACTTTACAGCTCAGATAATCATGTGAAGTGAGAAAACCGTGTTGGACCTGTCTGTTGTAACTCCACCAAGCTGGTATTCATCAAACGATTATCGAAGATTTGAATCATATTTACTTGATACTGATTTCCATCGCAGTAATCTTGAATCCATCTGGCGCTGGAGGGCCTCTTGTACAAAAGAGCATCCCTGTTTGTTTACCGAGCAAGCCAGACAGGAATTATAGTCATGCCGTGGCAGATTATGGTACTGGCTTTGCCTTAAGTGCATTGCCACCAAGTTGACATTCATTGCACGGATGTTGTGGTTCTGAATGATGTTGGAACTTGTATAAGTCATGTTAACTCCACGAACTCGATGCTCTTGGATCCATCAGAGATCCAACTGTTCCTGTAGAGCTGATTGCACCACAGAACATCCCTGATTGTTTTTAGAGCAGATATCACACCGGTGATAATTATGAGGTGGCACCTGGCTGTATCCACTATGTCTATAATGCATCTTGACCAAGTTGGCCCTTAATAAGAGTACATCATGAATTTGATAGCTGTTATTGGACTCTCCCTCTATCAAATTTACCGCGGCTTTCTCGTGTTGAGGCAGCGGGTTTGTGAGAACATTCGGATTCATATCTTTGAAAGATAAGACCCCGCCCCTAACAAACTTTTGCACATCGAATTTGAAACTGAGACAGTTTTCTATGTTATGCCCTGGTCCTCCTTGATGGTAAGGCAAGTCTGATCCGCTTTGAACCAAAAAGGCGGATTTTCCGGTAGTGTAAGAGGAGACCTGGTTTAGACGTGTCCCTTGACCAGTAATAACGGAAATAGTTCTACGTGCAACACCGGTATAGGATCGAACCCTGGTGGTCGCGTTGTACGATTGTTGTTGTACGGAGGACGAGCCTGCTGAAGAGGCTGTTGTGTCCTTTGCTGATATTGTTGTTGATTCAGTTGGCTCTGAGCAACCTGAGGTTGATACGTAGGAACAGGCGCGGGGTTGATAGCAGGAGTTACGACTGCTACTGGTTGGTATCGTCGCCTTTGCTTTTTGAGAGAGATATTCCCAATATCTTGCTCTTTTTTCTTAGGGAGAGCACTACCGTATCGTTTTGTATTACTTGATGATCCAGCGTCTTTAACTAACCGTCCTTCTCGGACTGCTTCCTCAAGACGAACTCCCATGCCCACCATCTCGGTGAAGTCACTGGGCGCACTAGAAACCATTCTGTCGTAGTAAAATAAGCTTAAGGTTTTCAAGAAGATCTTTGTCATCTCTTTTTCCTCAAGAGGTGGACAAATCTAAGCGGCAATTTCACGCCATCTCTGAGCGTACTCCTTAAGGGTTTCCTTGTCCTTCTGTGACATCGATCTGAGTTGATCTCTGTATGGTGCCATGTCCAGGTTATACTTACATTGTTGAACAAAGGTAGCGCCAAGATCTCTGAAAGTGCCGATCTTAGTGCGGTTTAAACCCATGTACCATTTGAGTGCGGCACCAGTTAAACTATCCTGAAAGTAGTGAATTAGTAGTTCTTGGTTCTTTGTCTGAGCTGGCATTCGCCGAGCGTACATCACCAAGTGGCTTTGAGGGCAAGAGTTACCCTTTTACTTTTCAAAATCGGGGTACCTGGAATTTGTGCGGAACTTTCACATTGGGGACCAAACAAAGGTGTGTGGCGTCCTTTCCAAATAAATCCTGACCGCGAAGGGCTTGCAGTTTTTTCTGCATCTCCAGGAATTGTTCCTGGAACTCATTCAATCTGTCGAACATACTTTCGTTTCCACCAGAAGGTATCTGTGGAATCTGTCCTTCCGGGACAGTGTGTACCACGGGTGGTGGGATAGTCATTATGGCCGAGACTCTCGCTGCCTCCCGAAGTTTGTAACCTTCAGGAGTTATTGTCATGCCCTTGGCATCTTCTCTTCAGGCCCAGTGGCTCTTGCTAAAGTTTCCGGATCTTCAGTGATCGGCGGAATATATCCCTCCGGGATATAGTTGAGTGGCATGCCCCAGGGACGATCCTTCGGCATTTTGTACCTAGGATCATACTTTTCCACTATGGGCGTTGATGTGATCTCTGAGATCACAGTCCTTTGTTGTTGCATTTGAGCTTCTGCTAGAGCTTGCATGTCGTTATGAAGCTTTCTCAGATCCTCTTTCAGAGTGTCGATCTCTTCTCTAAACTCTCTGTTCTCTTCCTTGAGATCATCCATCTTTTTCTGACGATTGGCTCGAGTATTGTACGAATGAGACAGTTTGACTCTAGAATCGAGACGCAAACTTGAGATTCGTAGGTAAGAAGAATGCGTTACGTGAGAATGATGAATGATATGCAATGATTATATTAGCTATTTTTTTGTTTAATCAAAATAAACTTCAACAATTGGATTGCAAATATCAAACAGTGGGGAAACCCCGTTTTATTGAATTCAAAGACTACGGAAATGAAAATACAGTAATTTACATAGTGCTGTAAAAGGAAATCTAAACTTATGGGTCCTGAGTCCTCTCTGAAGCGAGCTCAGGTGCGGGTTCCGGTACTTTCCATTTCTTTGACCGGGGCTCTTGGGCCGTTGTCGGGTTGTCATTCCTTTGCCAAGTGAAAGGAGTGAGCAAATTCCTTTGGTCATCCTGATTTTCTACAGCATGTTGCTCTAAAATCTCAATCAGAGCATCTTTATCTTTCAATAGTTGCTGTATTTTCTTGCACTCTACATTGAGAATACGGTACTTGTTCCTCCAAGACCTCTTCTCCTGCTGAACTTTGTTGAGAGTAACCTGAAGTTTTTCCATCTCAGACATAAAATAAAGGACAAAGTCCCTTAATGGAAGAACTTCCTGACGAGGGTAAGGCATCCTCAGCTTGAGAGCTCTAGTTTGTACCCAGTGGAGATAAGGCTCCACCGAGACACAGTCTGGTTTTCCTAGAGACTCTCTTCCTTTCCTATGAACGTGTTTCCAGGCATGCACTATTTCTGTCTTTAGTGCTCTGTCATTTTCTCCTTCCTTGAAGAAAAGACCTTCCAGATGAACATTACGCGGGACATGTGATAACACGAAAATGTATCATATTTTGGCCTTGATTTACATTCAATTATTATATCGTTTTCGTCTAATATCCGATTTTCTCGAGAATTTTTAAGTGTTTTTGCAGGTATTTCTATTTCCAAGTTAAAAGTATGCAAAGTGGAGAAAAGAAGCAAAATAAGGAAGAAAAGATGCAGAAAAGAGCAGAAAACAGCAGAATCCAAATTCTGCTGGTGTGACGACCGTGGCAGACACAAAATTCATCACGAGCGTCACAGAAACATCACGATCGTCATGGATCCAAAACAGATTTAATACGTTGTGCACAGATGTGGACACGAAGCATCAGAAGTTCATATTTTCACAGTTACACACGTTCAACCAGTTTCCCGGAGACTTTTCCAACTTCCCACTACTCCCACTTTCTCCACCACTCACTTATGCTCTATGGAAGTTACAGAACGAAATGTCCCTCTATATGTAGTAGTTTTCTTTACATTTGAAAGCATCCAAGTTTCTGGGCGCGAAAGCGCTGTTCACAGTTTTAGGCAATAAATTACCATTGTAAAAGTGGTAGTTATCTCACATTGAGGAACTACCACACCATTAGTATTTAGGCCTTTAATTTGTAACGCTTGGATCAAAGCTTGCCGTCATTATTAAAGTTAATTCAAGTTCTTTATTTCCGCATTCTACTTCAAGTCTTTACAGGTTCTTTATTGCATTGCTTATTATTATTATTATTATTTATCGCTTTAATAAATTAATTATCGTGATGCTTTCAAATTCAATTACCATTTCTGTGTTGTTTTCATTTAATTCCATGTCCGGCTAAATGTTTAGAGTCCGGTGTATGAGGACCGTCGTTACCGACGGGGCTCAGTAGAAAATAATAGGTGCGAACTTATGATTAAAGATCCTGTTTTGGTTTTAATTTCCAAGTATAATTTAAATAACTTTGTCACGAGAGTGAGAGGTTATTTAACACGATTTTGTCACGAGAGTGAGAAATTAATTAAGGTTAGAGTCGACACTGCGAGAACGTGGGGATCGAACCAGATAGTGGAAATTAGGCAACAAGTCTAAATACAACGAGAGCGCTTTAGATGCGTTTAGGATATTATTGGCTTTCAAAATATATTTCCTAGTTACCAGGCGAGCGAGAGCAAAATCTTGGGATTAGGGAACATGACTTTAGTTAATACCGCGAGAGCGTGAGGCGAAGTCTTTAAGTTGATATATTCTACGGAACTAAGTTATAGTCGTAATTAGTACCCGAATTCTACAAAGTCCTTTAGGAACGCGAAATCCATATTCCGGCCTCTCTTTATTATCATATTCTCTTAGTTTTATTTTAGTTCTAGTCTTAGTTTCCCTTTTTTCAATTATCATTAGCCTTAGCTTTACAACGCAGCGATAGATAACGGTAGGTTGACATTGGTCACTGTGGGTTCGACAATCTTTTATATTACTTCGATATTTCTGTGCGCTTGCGGAGCATCAATTTTTTGGCGCCGTTGCCGGGGACCAACAGTCAATATTGTGATTCCGTTGTTGCACCGTATAGACTAAGGCACTCCTATAAAAAAAAATAATCATAATAATAAAAAAATTTTAAAAAAAAAATTATAAACTATGTATCACCCAAATTTTCTTTATGATAACCACTCACAATATCTTGAGGAGCCGCACCCAAATTTTTTCTACAATTACCAACCGCAATACTCCCCATATTTTGAGGAATCGCAACCAAATTTTTCCTATGATTACCATTCCCAAAATTTTGAGGAACCCCAAGAATCGTACAATTCCAACCTTGAAATACTAATGGAAGATTTCCACGCGACGCTATCTCATTTCCGCCCAAATCACCACTCTCAATATTTTGAAGAACCGCAAGAATTCGTTCAGTCCAACCTCGAAACATTAATGGAGGATTTCATTGAAACATCAACCAATGCTAGACTACAATCTATGATGGAGCACTTTGTGGACGCACAAACTATCCATAATGAAGAGCTTAAAAGACAACATCTCGATAATCATGAGACCCTTAGGCGGCTGAACACCGTGGTCGAGTCCCTTGTGACTCACACTGAGGCATTGGAGACCCAAACCTTACTGCTTGCACTGACACCTATAGGTCCCTCCCCTGAGGAGAATGCGTATGTTATAACAACCAATAGTGAAGGACAACTCGAAAATCCTGAGGAGAGTGATAATGAGGTTGAAGAGAGTTATGGTGAGAAAAGAGTTGAGATTGAGACAAATTCTTCAACACCATCCACAAGCGAGGTTATCGAAGAGGTAGAGAATGAAGCACGAATTGTTAATCACCCTCCATATACCCCACCATATCCTTTCCCGTATAAGTTTGCAGACTCTAAAACGTATGTGCATGTATGGAAAATTATCCACGCACCCTTGTCTGGGGTCTTGCATAAAAAGAGAAAATTTGAAGACCAAACTAAGGAAAACATTACTGCTAAGAGGGTAAGGTTAAACTTTGAGGTGATGGATGAAATAACTAAACCCAAACTTGAAAAGCTAATACTTAGCATAGATCCAGAACCACCACCACAAGTTCAAAAGAATGAACTACCCCACAGAAGGAAGAAAAGAAAAGGTGAGGGATATGTGAGATGGCTAGATAAATGGCCATGGAAACCGAAAATCAACACTTCCATCCGTCGAGCTATCGACGTTAAACAAAGCTCTGCGTGGGAGGAAACCCACAAGTTTTTAATTTAAATGTTTTCCTTTCATTGTTTGTGTTTGCAGAAAATAAAGAATTGTATCGCTTGTCACGTCTCAGCTACATTTAGGCGAACGATCTCTTGATGACAATCCCTTAAGATGAGTTGGTGCCCACGCACATTCCTACGAATGTCGCTGCTGGTGGTGACACCGATGATGAGTATGATAGGAGAAGGTACTTCCTTCGGAAACAAGCCATATAATGAGCTGCTTCAAGAAAGTGAAGTTTCAGCAAATTCAGATATCTCGTAGTACAAGACGCCGGAGTAGAAGTGGTCAGCAAAGACAAGGACAGCAAGGGAAGAATCAGAGTGAATTTGGCTATGGTAGCACGCATTGGCAATCATACAGGTTCTATCTTTCCTTTACCACCTTTTATCAAAACATTGAGGACAATGTTTGGTTTAAGTGTGGGGGAGGAACTCTACCGCTTTCATTTTAACGCATTTTAGTTAGATTTATTGCTTTCTAGCATGATTTTAAATTTTTTTTCTATTTTCGTTGAGTCTTTGCATGTACTGTCAAGTCTTTATATGCGATTTTGTGTTTATCGATTTCCCACTCCCTTGAGCCACACCAAATATTTTGAAAATTTTTGCGTTAAAAATAGGGTTTCTTTTGAAAATCTTAGGTTACAGACGAAATTAAGGTTAGATTGTGAGTCGTGGGAAAAATTCCGCAAAATCGATATCGTCTTAACACCGTGAGCCTCCCTATTATGGAAATCAATTTGAGTACTTGTTATGCCATAGCCTTAAGTTCTCACCCCTTTAGTAGTCCCTAATTAGTTTATTTAGTAGTCAGCACCATCCTAAGCACGCACTAAGTAGGAAGCCGATGCAAATAAGTGTATGATCTCATGTTTAAATGGTAAATTGAAAAGAAAAAAAAATGAGTGAAAAGAAATGCTCCTTCTAAGTTAGGTGATCCTCACCCGATCATTTAGCCCAACGGTGCAAACTTCTTTATTTTATTGATATTTAAGCCAATGTGCAAAAGAAAAAAAAATTGATAATAATAATGAGATCATAGTCACTAACAGGTTATCCTACCATGAGTGTGAAAGGATAACAGGCTTAATGTGATTGCGCCAGAATGAAAAGGGATGAAAGAAGGATGAGTTAGTTAGGTTTAGGTATAATGACATGATTCAGATTGGTTTGTATAGGAGGGAGGTTGATGACCGCAAAAGCGGAATTGTGTTGATACGATATCCTTAGTGTGTAAGCTAGTACCTATGACACAAACTCAACCGAAGTAGAGTTGGTAGCCTAGGATGAGTATTCGTATACATTATTTTTCCTACGAGTCATGGTTTGCTTGAGGACAAGCAAAGGTTTAAGTGTGGGGGTGTTTGATAACACGAAAATGTATCATATTTTGGCCTTGATTTACATTCAATTATTATATCGTTTTCGTCTAATATCCGATTTTCTCGAGAATATTTAAGTGTTTTTGCAGGTATTTCTATTTCCAAGTTAAAAGTATGCAAAGTGGAGAAAAGAAACAAAACAAGGAAGAAAAGATGCAGAAAAGAGCAGAAAACAGCAGAATCCAAATTCTGCTGGTGTGACGACCGTGGCAGGTCCACCACGACCGTGGCAGACACAAAATTCATCACGAGCGTCACAGAAACATCACGATCGTCATGGATCCAAAACAGATTTAATACGTTGTGCACAGATGTGGACACGAAGCATCAGAAGTTCAGATTTTCACAGTTACACACGTTCAACCAGTTTCCCGGAGACTTCTCCAACTTCCCACTACTCCCACTTTCTCCACCACTCACTTATGCTCCATGGAAGTTACAGAACGAAATGTCCCTCTATATATAGTAGTTTTCTTTACATTTGAAAGCATCCAAGTTTCTGGGCGCGAAAGCGCTGTTCACAGTTTTAGGCAGTAAATTACCATTGTAAAAGTGGTAGTTTTCTCACATTGAGGAACTACCACACCATTAGTATTTAGGCCTTTAATTTGTAACGCTTGGATCAAAGCTTGCCGTCATTATTAAAGTTAATTCAAGTTCTTTATTTCTGCATTCTACTTCAAGTCTTTACAGGTTCTTTATCGCATTGCTTATTATTATTATTATTATTTATCGCTTTCATAAATTAATTATCGTGATGCTTTCAAATTCAATTACCATTTCTGTGTTGTTTTCATTTAATTCCATGTCCGGCTAAATGTTTAGAGTCCGGTGTATGAGGATCGTCGTTACCGACGGGACTCGGTAGAAAATAATAGGTGCGAACTTATGATTAAAAATCCTGTTTTGGTTTTAATTTCCAAGTATAATTTAAATAACTTTGTCACGAGAGTGAGAGGTTATTTAACACGATTTTTTCACGAGAGTGAGAAATTAATTAAGGTTAGAGCCGGCACTGCGAGAGCGTGGGGATCGAACCGGATAGTGGAAATTAGGCAACAAGTCTAAATACAGCGAGAGCGCTTTAGATGCGTTTAAGATATTATTGGCTTTCAAAATATATTTCCTAGTTACCGGGCGAGCGAGAGCAAAATCTTGGGATTAGGGAACATGACTTTAGTTAATACCGCGAGAGCGTGAGGCGAAGTCTTTAAGTTGATATATTCTACGGAACTAAGTTATAGTCGTAATTAGTACCCAAATTCTACAAAGTCCTTTAGGAATGCGAAATCCATATTCCGGCCTCTGTTTATTATCATATTCTCTTAGTTTTATTTTAGTTCTAGTCTTAGTTTCCCTTTTTTCAATTATCATTAGCCTTAGATTTACAACGCAGCGATAGATAACGGTAGGTTGACATTGGTCTCTGTGGGTTCCACAATCTTTTATATTACTTCGATATTTTCGTGCGCTTGCGGAGCATCAACATGCCTCATCGGGTATCCAAATTGACGACGAACTAACACTGGATGATAGTTGATTCCTCCCTTAGTTCCTATAAGGGGTACATTTGGGAAATTTCCACAACGGTCAATGATTCTGATCCCGTCATAGATTCGATTGTACCAATCGATGTCAGAGTTGGTAAGAGACATGATTCTCTGCGACCAACGTAAAATATTATTTTGATCCCAAAATGCAGCAGACTTGGGTAAGTGGGACGTGAACCATTTGTATAGCAGGTGTACACAACATGTGATCATTCCTCCGCTGTACAAATTCCTTAAGTGTATCGAATGATAAGCATCTACGAGCAAGGTCGGTACAGGGTTTCCAATAAAAAAAACCTAAATGGAAATATCTACAAAGTTATCGATGTTGGGAAGCAAAAATAACCCGTAGGTGAGCAAAACAAAGATGCTCTCGAAAGCGGCCACGTTCCCTATACTAGCAAAGTATAGAGCTTTCTTTGTCAAGAACTGGGCTAGAAAACCCTGGATTCCCCCCTTAGTGGTCATGTGAGTCCTGACCTCTGACTCATCCAAATAGATTGCTCTCGCAATGGTTTGATCCTTTGGAATTTCTTCCAGTCCAGAAAAGGGAGCTTGGTCAGTAATATACAAATCAGTCAGGGGAGAGTACTCCTCTAGTGTTGGTGCTAGCTGATAGTCCGGGAATGTGAAACAGTGATAGACCGGATCGTAGAACTGGATGAGTGTAGACAGGATTCCTTCAATTACATGAACCCTTAACAGAGATAGCAGTCCTCCATACTTGGCTCTGAAAGCCTCGGGGTTGGTGATCATTCTCGCCAGACCTCTTAAATCCTCTAGTTTTGGAACCTTGAAGGTGTACTTGTGAGTTTTCCTTTTACCAAAATCCATTAGCAATCTCTTTATCTGACATTTGCAATCATTGTCTTAGTTTAATTTGAAAAAGAGAGACTAGAAGAGAAGATTTTTCTTTGTTTTTTAATGTTTTTCTGAATGAATGTATGAATGCAGCACACAAAAACATAGAAAAACATGGGGTCAAAGGGTCGGTGTCATGAAGTCAAGGCTCTACCCATCCCCAAAGGTTTATACTGGTATTTTTTGTACCTGTCCGCAAAATCATTGACCCCTCTTGGGATAATAACAGCAAGCGGATCGCCAGCGAGATGATGTATCTTAGAGTGATCTCAAATGAGGGTAGTATCGCGTGACAACTATTCCCGATAGCTTCCGCACTACAAAATGGTTTTAGTATACTAAAAACCTCAGCTTCTCAGATAATCCAATCAACCACACTACTTTCAACAACCGAAGTCGTATAGGCAATGTATTTGCAAAGGGAGTCTCCACTGAGTCTGATGGTCGACCGGGGACTCTTAACTGGGATTCACTCCCTGTAAGATTACCCGTATAATGCCATCCCCTATCTTAGGTGTATACTCAATCTTTCCACATGCGGCATCACACGCATTCCCATTAGCAGAAAAATAAACACGGATATCAATTAGGAAAAGCAGTATATATATTTGTCTTAATATCCTATACAGACAATGACTCCCCAGCAGAGTCTCCATTTCTGTGGCATTTCGTTGAATTTAAATCTCTCACCCTAAAAAAGGCTAGAAAGAATGCCTCCCACTATGGTCGCCATTTTTTTGTAGCGCGATTTTTGTGGTTTCGAATCACTATCGCTTTGGAACTATAGTTCGATTCATTTTTTATCCTGTTGAGCTGATTAAGGAAGGGAAATAGATGTCTCCAATTAACCCTGCTTGCAAACTGAGATTAAACAGTCAAAATTGTTGGTTTACAGATGCTATCGAGAGGGGGGTTCTTCTTTAGGGTTATTCGCTTAAAAACAGTGTCTAGGTTATGGGTAAGATGTTAGGTTTGACGCTTTTCGATTGATGTGTAAAGGTACGGGATTTTGGGTTTTTGATTAGTATGCTCGCTAAGATTTTTGCAATCTTATGCCTACGTATTCCCGAAACAGAGAAATCAGAGCGATCGTAGTTCCTCCTATTCTATGGGAGGAAAAAGGTGTTTTGGTGTCTTGTTCAAAGCCCAAGACGTGAAGCTAAAGGTGGTTTGTATCTTGTTCAAAGCCCAAGATGTGAAGCTAAAGGGTTTGGGCTGAGAGAGAATTTGTCACCTCTAAAGAGGAGTTGTTGATGTTCGTATGCTATGAGTAAGGCACTACTTTGATGCTAAAAGGTTGATTAACTCAACCGGGGTTTTCTTTATACAAAGCCTAAGAGGAGGCGGGAAGTTTGACTTTTCTGGAGGAAAATGTTCTTTCAGTCTTGTACAAAGCCCAAGATTGAGGCTAAAAGGGATTTTGACTCCGTTGGGGAGAATGTATCTTGTATAAAGCCCAAGATGGAGGCTGGAATGTTTGACTCAACAAGAGAGTACTTTTATCTGTCCTGTATAAATCCCAAGACGGAGGCTAAAAAGGTTGACTCGACAAGAGAGTCTTGAACAGGTGATTGACTCAACAAGAGAGTCTGAAGGTTGTTTGACTCAACAAGAGAATTTTTTATACTCAACAAGAGAGTGATTTGATGTCTCGTACGAAGCCCGAGATTGAGGCTAAAAGGAGACCGGCTCAACAAGAGAGTCTTTTATACTCAACAAGAGAGTGTTTTTCTATGTCGTACGAAGCCCGAGATGGAGGCTAAAAGGAGGTTGACTCAACAAGAGAGTCTTTTATACTCAACAAGAGAGTGATTTATATGTCTGGTACAAAGCCCAAGACGGAGGCTAAAAAAGGGATTGACTCAACAAGAGAGTCTTTTATACTCAACAAGAGAGCGGGTTTTTATGTCTTGTACAAAGCCCAAGACGGAAGCTAAAAGTGGTTTGACTCAACCAGAGAGTCCTTCATACTCAACAAGAGAGTTTTTTTCTATCTTGTACGAAGCCCGAGATGGAGGCTAAAAAGGGGATTGACTCAACAAGAGAGTATTTTATACTCAACAAGAGAGTGGGTTTTTTATATGTCTTGTACAAAGCCTAAGACGGAGGCTAAAAAGTGATTGACTCAACAAGAGAGTCTGAAACGGTTAGCTCTGCTAGGGAGAATCAATTGTACAAAGCCCAAGAGGAGGCTGCCTTACCGTTGTAGATTCTAGAGATCCTGAAGCGGGTCCAAGTGTAGGGAACTCTCATGGGAGAGACCGGGGTTTCTTCCTATGTTTGAAAGGAACTTGAGAATGTCTTTGAGACTCAAGAGTCTTAGACTATCCAAGTCTAGAGTTTTCTATATGGTACTATGCCCTAGAGGAGGCATGGGCATTAAGGGATGAGTATCAACCCTACAACGGCAGGAGTTTTGACGCTGGAAAGACTGCTATAACAAAGGATGACTAAGTTCTGTCTTATACCTTTAAGAGGTCGTCAGGGTCCTTGTGATAAGCCCTTCTAAGAAGCCGAAGGGTCCTTGTACAATGCCCAAGAGGAGGCGGGGATGCTTTTAGGAAGCCTGTGGGTCCCCAAACCAAGAGAAATTCAAGAAATGCAATTCACTGAGAAGAGATAATTCTAGGAAAGTTCGAGAATTTGGAAGAAACTCAAGAGATGCCATTCACGGAGAAAAGATCATCTCTGGGAGTTAGAGTTTCTTTGACAATTTCTAAGGGTGACAGTCTGAGAAAAGGTTCACCGAGAATACTGCCTTTCTCTTTGTTCCATATTGGTTAACCCCAAGAGAAGGGAAAACTGTATTTGGAAATCCTATGGGGATCTAGTTTTGTTTGTATTTAAGAGTGACCAACAAGGCTTTACCTAGTGCTAGATGTAGTTACCGGGGAAAACTCTATATAACTATACTAGTATTACACAGTGGATATGTGACAAGTATATAAAAGGATGTGAAAGAAGACTTACAGTGAAGCAGCCCCACAATACAGTTATGTACATATGAAAGCGGTAAATGAAAGCGGATAAACACTTACCCGTTGTAGAGCTTCCATGCTGTTTGTTTAGTTGTTCAACAAATAAAGTTTTGATAACAACATATATTTGAATTCAAAATCAAAGGAGAAAGTGCTTTGAAAAGATTGTTGGGGCTTACAGCACGAGGAGAGGCTCAAGTTTTAACGATGATCGCACCGTTGTTTAAAAAACTGTACATAGGGACTTATACAATACGTGAGGCTCAAAAAGTTTTTATGTACAAGGGGATGGGTCTTACACTCTATTAGAGGCCCAAATATTAAATTTTGTACAAGATATGGGGCTTACAACTCAAGGAGAGGCCCAGGGTGATTTGTTTGGCAACGGCGATCGCGCCGAGGTTTTTCTTTTAACGCAGAGGGACTTATTCATTGTCTGAGGCCCAAAAAGGTTTTTGTTAAAAGGGGATTGGGTCTTACACTCTATTAGAGGCCCAATAATTTATTTTTGTATAAGTGGTGAGGCTTACAGCTCAAGGAGAGGCCCAAGGTGATTTTTTTTAAAAAGGCGATAATCGTGTCGAACTTTTTGACGGTATCGGGACTTATACAATACACTGAGGCCCAAATTATTTTGGTTTTAAAAAAGGGTTGGGTCATACACTCTATTAGAGACCCAAAAAAGTATTTTAAAGAAAATAAATGGGACTTATAACACGAGTGTAGGCCCAAATGATTTTGTTAAAAAGGCGACGATCGCGCTGTTGTTTTTGAAAATACAGTGGGACTTATACAATGACTAAGGCCCAAACAGTGGGGTATTTACAAAGGGGATGGGTCTTACACTCTAAAAGAGGCCCATGAGTGTTTGAAAATGATTTTTTTAGGGTGATTAAGATAAAAACCCTAAATTAATTTCAAAATGTATTTTAATTAAATAAGAATTTAATTAAAATAATCAAAATTATCCGTGGGGGTGTATAATCAAGAAACCCACCAGATATTTCCAGGATAACAAGCTGACATTGATAATGAACTAGTGCCTATATCATTCTCATCACAATGGGGGTGTATATGGAGTTTAAAATCCAGAGAAACACCTATACAATTTCACTCTTGCTTAAGTGTTTATTTTATAACAATGCCGTGGATCAGAATTTTTAAAATTCGGACAAACTCTAATGTTGATACTAAAATTAAAATCCAAAGGTTTTGGGGCTTGAAAATGGACTTGGAGACGATGATAGATATGATATCACATCCAGCTTAATCATACTATCACCATCAATATTTGATAGTGATAACACAGCAATGCCTTGAGGCTTGAACTGCCACTGATTCTGCCAAACCCAACACCACTGCCTACTCAGCTTCAACCGGCAAACCCGCCTTCTGAGGAGTTCATACTCATTCCTACTTCAGGATATACTCAGCCTAAACCGTAAAGTCCTCCCCATCACACCACAGATGAGGAAGTGCAGAGGGACCAAACACTTTCTAATGAGGAACAACAACAAGACGGTGGGAAAAAAACGAATATCTGGATTGTGGAAGCAACTAATTGTAGCGAGCGATTTTGGACGCGGTTCTTAAGCGCTGGCCGCTCTCTGCGGTTTGAGCTTTGACTACAGGTCGATTCATTTTTTATCCTATTGTGAGCTGAATAAAGAAGGGAAATAGATGTCTCCAATTAACCCTGCTTGCATACTGAGTTTAAACAGCGGTCTGTTAAGTTACGGATGCTATCAATGTGGGGGGGCCTTTGTACTGGTTATTTGTATTTTCGCCAATACTGTTTTCTTTCTTTTTACCTGGGCATAAGGTTTCTGGCGGGGAACAAGGATTAGGATGTTAGGACTGATGCTTTTAAATTACTGCTTTTGATTGACGGAGATATGGGATTTGGGTTTTTTGTTGATTGCGCTCGCTAAGATCTTTTCTTTCGATCTTATGCCTACGTATTCCCGTTTACCGAAACAGGGAAATCAGAGCGTTCGTAGTTCCTCCTATTCTATGGGAGGAAATTGGTTTTTGGTGTCTTGTTCAAAGCCCAAGACGTGAAGCGAAAGGTGATTTGTATCTTGTTCAAAGCCCAAGATGTGAAGCTGAAAGGTCTATTTGTGTCTTGTTCAAAGCCCAAGACGTGAAGCTGAAAGATCTCGACTTTAGAGAGAATTTGTCATCTCTAAAGAGGGGAGAAGGAGAATTACTTTAACTGGGATACGCGGATCCGAGCAATGCCATAATTTCCGAAGAAAAGGTTTTAACCTGAAGGAGAAGACTTTAACTCAGTGTAGAGCAATGCCATCTTTCCTTAGGAATTTCTCATGCTAAAAGAGGGACAGTGGCGTGGATATAGATGATCCAGAGGCTTTCCGCTTACAGGGATTAGATGAAGGGGAATGAGTTGTTGATGTTTGTATACTGTGAACAAGGCACAACTTTGATGCTAAAAGGTTAATTGGATCAACCGGTGGTTTTCTTATACAAAGCCTAAGAGGAGGCTAATTTGTGTCCCGTACAAAGCCCGAGAGAGAGGCTAAAAGGGTTGACTCAACAGGAGAATCTTTTATACTCAACAAGAGAGTTTTTTTTTTGTATCTCGTATGAAGCCCGAGATGGAGGCGATTGTTTGTTTGGCTCAATAAGAACCTTTTTGTATCTCGTACAAAGCCCGAGATGGAGGCGAAAGGGGGATTGACTCAACGAGAGAGTCTCTTATGTGTCTCGTACAAAGCCCGAGAGAGAGGCTAAACGTTGTTTGACTCCACTGGGGAGAATTTTGGTATCTCGTACGAAGCCTGAGATGGAGGCTATTGTAACTGTTTCAGTTGAGTGACAGATCCAATATACTGATTTTAAAAGAGAAAATCAGTTCTTATATGAGCAACACTGTACTCAGGGATTTGATTTGAGGATCAGGGATATTTCCTTCTTTTTGAGGAAATGGGAAATCCAAAGGGTATTGAGACTGTCCGAGTCTGCGGGTTTCCTTCCTATTTAACGAAGGGTGCTTGAGAATGTCTTTGAGACTCAAGGAAGTTAGACTGTCCGTGTCTAGAGTTTTATCTTTTATACTATGCTTTGAGAAACAGTAGTAGACTCTATGAAAGGACTGTTCTATGAGGATGATTAAGTTCTGTTCTTATACCTCTAGGAGGTCGTCGGGACAATTTGTACGAAGCCCAAGAGGAGGCTGGAAACTTTTAAGAAGCCGAAGGGTCCTTGTACGAAGCCCAAGAGGAGGCTATCATTCCCGGAGGAAGAGATCATTATACGAAGCCTAAGAGGAGGCTGTGAATACTTCTAAGAAGCCGTAGGGTCCTTGAATAATGCCCAAGAGGAGGCCTATGCTTTTAAGAAGCCCGAGGGTCTATCATCTCCTTTCCATTAGGAGAGATAACTCTTTTAAAGATAACAACCACTGGTAAACGTGCAAGGTTTACTATCCAGCGACTTTTAGCTTTTAAAGAGGGTTCCTTAGTTAAGGTCCAAGATTATGACCGTAGTGGGTACCCAAACCCCGAGACATTCAAGGCAAGCTATCCACAAGGAGTAGATCAAGTCAGGAAAGTTCGAGAATTGGGAAGAAACTCAAAGATGCCATTCACGGAGAATACATTCATCTTGGGGAGTAGAGCTTCTTGACGATTCCTAAGGAGGACAGCCGAAGAGAAGACTGTATCTGGTGCTCCTATTGGGGATATAGGCGTCTATTTCTACGAATAAATGAAACGGCGTCACCTAGTTCTAGACGTAGTAGCCGAGGAAACTCGAAATATCTATACTATTATTACACAGTAGATATGAGTTTATGAAAGGAGACTTACAGTGAGCAGCCCCACAATACAGTTTATAATATGAAAGCAGTAAATGAAAGCGATAACCACTTACTCGGTTGTAGTGCTTCCATGCTGTTTGGTTAGTTGTTCAACAAAGAAAGATTAAAAACAACAAGATATTCAAAATCAAAGGAGAAAGTGCTTTGAAAAAAAAAGATTTGGGGCTTACAGCTCAAGGAGAGGCCCAGGGTTTTATCAGTGAGCGCACTGTTTGAATTTTGTACAGAGGGACTTATACAAGTGACTCGGGCCCAAAAAGGTTTTCTGTACAAAGGGATGGGTCTTACACTTTCTCAAGAGGCCCAAAAAGGTTTAAAGAAAAAGAGTGGGGCTTATAACACGAGGGTAGGCCCAGATGATTTTTCGTTTAAAAAAAGCGATCGCGCCGAGGTTTTCTTTTTAACGCGGAGGGACTTATACAATAAGTGAGGCCCAAAATGTTTTGGTTAAAAGGAGGATTGGGTCTTACACTCTAATAGAGGCCCAAAGTGTTTTGAATGAAAGAAATGGGTCTTACTACTCGAGGGTAGGCCCAGATGGTTTTTATTTTTAAACGGGCGACGATCGTGCCGTTTACTTGTACAGAGGGACTTATACAATGAATGAGGCCCAAAGAGTTTTTTGTACAAGGGGGGATGGGTCTTACACTCTCTCAAGAGGCCCAAAGTGTTTTGAAAATGATTTATGAGGGTTGAATTAATCCAAAACCCTAATTTGTTTTCAAAATGTATTTAATTGAATAAAAATTCAATTAAAATGATCAAAAATTGTTTAACACATGGAAAACAAATTGTGATCTTGGATTAATGCTTCAAAAATTAAGTATTGACCTACAAAATAATTAGAAAGCATTAAAAGTTGCAAGATCAATGTAGAAAAAATATTTAAAATGCCAAAAACAATTAAAATATTAATACTTTACAAAAATATCAATTATATGAAATAAATAATATTTTTGGGATTTTTTGATAAAATAAAATATTTTAACATTTTTGTGAATTATTAAAAAAAGAAATCAACTCAAAATCATTAAAACTCAGAGAGAAATTAATTTTTGAATCAATTAAACAAAATCACAAAATTCAAATATTTGAATTATGAAAAATGGCGCCAAGAACAGCTGAAGAACACGCGCGTGTTCTTGGTTTCTCAGATTTGCGTTTTCTATCCAATCTCCATGAATACGTAATCATATCATGCAATCCACATATCATTATGCTCGTCTCAACCTCACGATCATGTCTATGTACTTTAATTTCATTTAAATTAAACATACAATAAGAAATCACGAAGAGACCTCAAGAACCCTAATTTCTGCACGAAGGCTAGGATTTTTGATACACGATTCAAACAATGCAATTAATTGAGGGAAAACATTCCATGCATGATTATGAACATATGGCCAAATTATTGTGCGAGGAAATATGCATAGATTGAGAGATGACCAAGTATGTGCTTACCTCCAAGTCGTGACAGCAAGTGCAATGTGATTTTTGATTTGGAGGTGTTACAGATGAGTGGTGATGATCTGAACAGCTTCCCTACACCCTATGGATTGTGTTTGGATGGTTGGACATGATTGAAATTGGCTGGATCACTTTGTGGTACCTCAGCTGCAACTTGTTTGAAAATTTGAGCAACCAGCTGGTGATTTCATGATATTGATGTTTCAGAAGTAATGTGAGTGTTTGATCAGCTCATATGTGATGTAAGTGAGGTGTGTGAGTGATTGGTTTGATTGGAATTGCTCTCAAACTCAAAACCCGATAGTGACTTGCCTTAGAAGGCAAAATTGGAGTGAAAGAAGAGATTTTGAGGAAAACATCTGTTAGATGGCTTTGGTGTACTCAAACTGACCACAATTGAGCTCTATTTATAGTAGAGCAAGTTTGTTTTGTAAGGAATAGTGCATGGCAGCTGGTAAGTAGGATTAGCCAATGTTGGCAAATGAAAATCCAAGTCTCCTCTAGCCATTGACTAGAGGTTAGGGCACAGAGCTTTGGTCCCCTTGGTCTTGGATAAGTCTTGACTGATTTCAAATGAGAATGGCTCAGTCCATGCCACCTTGATGGTTCCATTGAATGCCTCATTCCAAATTTGAAGTCTTGTCCCTATTTTGGCCATTCTAGGTTCAACATGCTATTTCTTGTTCCATGGACTTTGGAGGCTTGGCTTAGTGATTGTCCCCTTTAGATTCAATTCTCTGAGGTGTCCAAGTGGATAGGAGCAATTGAATTTGGCTGATTTTGGAAAATCGTGCCAAAATGGAAATTCTGCCTTGCCTTGACAAATTTCAGCAAGGCAACTTGGCAAGGTTGTATCTCATGGTGTAGGTTGAATTTGGCAATGTTCTTGGCCATTTTGGAAAGCTCTTACATGATACAACAACTATTTGAACAAGTTTGGTTTTGATCTCTTTTGATTCCAAGTGAAAAATCCCCCTACATTTGGCAAAAAGTGAGGCAGAATCTGACTTAGTGAAAATTTCACTAAGTGTTGGAAAAAGTGACATTTTCACTTTTCAGCCACTTTGATCACTCCATAACTCAAAATCCTTAATGAATTGGAATGACTTGTAGTTGAAGTTTTTATAGGTGATAATGAGGGCTACAAATCCATCTTTGGATGAGAAAAAATGGCCTTGTGGTTTAGGAGTTATGGTCCTCCAAAGTTGGTACCTTTGCCACTTTATCTTTAACTTAGAAAAATTTCTAAGTTTTATGGTTACCCCTTTTACAAGTTATCTCACTTTTCTTGATTTTTATTGATGAATGATGATTCAAATCATACATTAACATCATTTTAGGGTTAAAAATCCATTTTGGTGAAAAATCTCAAAAAGTCAAAGTTGACTTTTGTGCACAGTTGACTTTTTATCAGATGAATTCCAAACTGTGCAATTCTTCAGGAAATCATGTCCTTGACCTAAATAAAACTTGATGGACATGTTCCATGGGTGTCATAGGGTATATTCAATCATGTATTAGGGTTTGGGAGCGTGTCCTGGTCAAAAGTCAAAGTTACAGTTGACTTTTCCCTTAAAACCCTAATTGTGGGGCAGATGAAATTGAGACTTGTTGCTCAAACTTCTTGGATCAATCCATTGTTCCAAATGGATCAATATGGTATATTAGAGACCCTCAAATCATCTCTTGAGGTCTTGGCTCATGGTTTGTCCCAAAAGTCAACTTAGGGGTGAATTAGGTCAAGAAACCCTAATTCCTGATTTTTGATGAATGCATCCCCTGAGGCAAAATTGACTTGATGCATGGGTTCATGAGGTTCCATGAAGTATATTAGGTTATGTTTTGGATCATTGCCTTGTGCCCAGATGAAAATTTCCATCTGGAGGCCCTGGTCGACCAAAACCCTAATTTGGTGATACTGTCGATCCTGAGACTTAATCCACCTAGAAGGGAGCAGCTTTGTGCTTAATCCTTGAAGTGGGAGTCCTTTTTGATCCATTGAGGATGTTTGAGAGATTAGACAAGTTGAAGATCATGTCATTTCTTGATTGATCCTTTGTCTAAGCACTCAGAGAGGGCTTGAAACCCTAATTTTGATTGTATTGGATGCTCACCCATCTTTGGGGAGACTGATAAAGCATGATGGTTCATCCATATTGTGATGATGATTTTCACAATGATGGGAAATCTAAGTGGTCAAAATTTGGGGTATTACACTAATGCGTAAGTAAATAATTCAAGTTATATAAATATTCTTACAAGTGTTTTAGTGTTGTTTTAATTTGTAAATATGGTTGCTAGTGTCGTGTTAATCTATCTTGTAGAGGAGAATACATACATACAGGCTCAACTTGATAACTCCACTTGAATTTTGATAACTCCACTTGAATTTCGATAGGTGTTGGTAGAGATTATTATTGTTTGTTTGTTTTACAAGGACATCAAGGTTGAATTAACTGCTTACTTGCAGTAGTTGAAAACTATGATGATAATTCAGATTTATTAAAGTGCTTAATTTAGGCAGTTAAGAATCTGTCCAGCATGGCTTTGATGTGACTGTCACCACTTTAGTTAAGAATTTGGCAGGAGTCTAGAAAATCCAGGGGCTGCCATTCATAATGCGTTTGTGATCTTCCTCTTTATCCATAGTTATCTTGTAGATTATAGTTTCTAATTCTGTCGCAATTAGAAATTCCAGTTTCTACTATACGTACTATACGTGTCTTTCAACTGTAACATTAAGTTCTTGCATTGATTTACAAAAGAATCAAAATGCATAATATGTGCCATTCATAATACGTGTCTTTTAATTAGAAATGCATTTACTTTACCAGAGAATCAAAATGCATAATATCTGCCTAAACATTAACCATGACAATGGATACTGTTATCTATTAAGTGGCAATACATTATGTAAACTGAATACAATTTCCACAAATAAATCTCATCCTTTGAATATACTTTTATCAGTATGCAAAGTTTTTATTCTTTTGTATTTATGTGTGACTATGCATGTATTTGAAACAACCTCTCATAGAAGTTTAGTATTGTAGCTTCTGTGTTTTCAGGGTGAAAATGTCTTTTGGACTCAAGAAATGGGTTCCAGCGCAGTTCCAAAGACATGTGAATTTCAATTATTTACAACTGAATCATTGAGTTCCTGTAATGATCCTTATATATCAGACTCATAAATATGACCCATTTTTGTGACCAAGCTGGCTAGTAATTAATTCATGCATTCATTAGTATAACTTTGCATTATATGTAGGTTAAGTCCAGGTGATCTTGTTGCCGCAATGATTCGAAAAGTTATTGAAAAGAATTATCGAGGAACCTTCTTTAATTATGGTGAGCTTAAACGCGACGGAAGAAACGACGTGAGAAAGGAGTGGTTCAACGAGTTTAAAGTAAGACATGGCATTTCTTTTTTAGTAGTTTGATGATGATGTATATTGTTGAGTTTTATTTCTTATTTGTATATTTTTTCAGAGGCATGTATGTTGGGACCGTTGTGATGATGCATAAATGGAAGAATTGTTTCATCAGAAATGTGCAAAATGACTGTCTAATATACAACGAAAGGTTAGAGAAAAGGGGCGCATGCCGGGTTGAATGGGCGTAGATACATGGACGTATCTTCTAGACAAGTGGAAGACAGATGAATTCAAAGTTGTATCCCAACAAAATAAGGTTAATCGAGCATCCAAGAAAGGTGGGGCAGTCCATACAACAGGTCGTAGAGCTCACCACGATGTTGCACTTGAATTGGTATATATATATATATATATATATATATATATATATATATATATATATATATATATATATATATATACTTTATAATTACAATGCGTTAATATAATTATATCTAATATACATTGTGACCATATATATTGCCTCTAATGATAGGCTAAAACACTCAATCGACCCGCACATCCAGATGAGATTTTCATTGCTACCTATAAAAAGAAGAATGGGGAGTGGGTTGACGCTCGTGCAGCGGCAACACATGTAAGTTGACGTTTCCGATCTTAATCTAAATTTTTAAGTATTTAACATTGAAGTTATGCCCTTTGTCAATAATTCAGGTGCTATGATCTTGATTTATAGAGTGAAAATAGTGAGGGTAGATCAGCGAGTTACTAGGAGTTAGTTAAAGAAATTAGTTTGAAATTAGTGTACATTGTATGGCACCACAATTGGATATCAGAGGTTGTGTTTATGAATCTTGATGTATGATGTTTTCTGTCGAGTTTTCACCCTGTTAGTTGGTTAGAATGGTTTTCTGTTAGTATTGGTTAGGAGAATCGGTTATGGTTAGTTAATTTGGTTATATCAGTTAGGATTTGGTTATGAGTTTTTTTTCTGGTGTAAGAAAAATGGTTAGAGGAAGGAAAATTCTGTGGGAGCTTTATATAATGGCCACTATAATGAAAAGGGTTCTGCCACTGTTATGAGTTTTTCATTTCTGCCACTGTTATGAGTTTTTTTTCATGGAATTTCTGTTATGAACTTTGAAACTGAATATTATCTGGTGTACATTTTTCTGGTGTGAAAATAAGCTGCTGTGTGCAACCGTTTTTTCCGTTATCAGCGTGCTATTGTATTGTTTTCATGATGCTATGAGTTCTTTTCTTTTTATTTAATTTCATCGCCGTTATAATCTTTTTTTCTGCTTGTAATTTTCTTTTCCCGAACCTCAACACCAAATGGAGCATCCTATTATGAAAATATCAGGGGATCTTTATAATTTTCTGCTTGAATGATCCTTTGCACCATTGTCTGGATTTGTCAAGACCTTATCATTAAGGTCAACAGGAAGAAAAAAAACTCTCTTTATCAGATTTTTTCTTTCTGATATCCTGCTTGTGGGCGTACGTGAATTTTTTCTGATACGCTGAACACTCTCTCTTCTTCCCCAAACTCTGCCCCGTGAATCACATTTTATATTCTTGGGTGGATTAGAGAAAGCCTTGAGGAACAAAGGATTGTCAATGCTGAACTAGAAGGCATGCTTCAGAAGATGTGGGACAAGATGTCCTTTGGAAGCACCTAATTCTTATATCTTTGTTGTCCTTAAGTCCTTAGATCCTTGTTTTTCACCCTTGCATCACTTATCTTTTTGATCAATGACAAAAAGGGGGAGAAGTAATATAATGTGATATTTTGATTCCATAGTCAATCTCTGAAAAATGATGTTTACATGCTAACAGATAAAACTGTTATTTCTATTAGAGTGTTTTTCTTTTCAGGTATTTTGATCCAAATTAAAGCCTTGTTAAGAAAAAGAAAATTAGAACTCTGCTGAAAAGAGAATCAAGACTAAGAGCTCATGATCTAGTAAAATCAGGGGGAGCCCCAAGCTCAGAAATTCATCAAGTCTAAGACTCAGCGGGAGCACTTTATACGAAGGATAAGCTATCTTTAGAATTTGTTAGTTTCCCTGCATTATATATATCAAAATCGTGTCATCAAAATACATAGTTTTGTCATCATAAAAAAGGGGGAGATTGTGAGAACAAGATTTGGTTCTGCAACTATATCTCTAAGTTTTGATGATATCAAAGTGTATTTCTGTATGAAAAATTTTGTACAGCTATTGGTTGTTATTTGTGAGAACTTAACAAACAGATTATACTTCCGTAAAATGGCGCGAACTCAATACTTAAAGGAAAATACTTCGCCTAAGAAGCAGAACTCAATACGAGAGAATACAAAGTTCAGATGCTGATACAAAAGAAAAGGAGAATGCGTTCTGAAGATCTGAAGACATAGGTTCTGATAGAACGAAGTCCAGATGCTGAAGACTTGCGCTCTCTGATAAAGGTTCTGAAGGCCTAATCAAGTATCTACTCATGCTTCAATCAGATACTATCAGAAGCCTCTGAAGATACAAGGACAACGCACCAAGCAAACAAGGTTCTGAAGACCAAGTGCCGAAGACTCTGAAGACACTGCTCTGAAGATCCGAAGACTTGAGAAACTCAAGAACCTAGCTAAGTTTTCCCATCTTACTCATGCTCATGAAAAGCCTCTGAAGTTGAGAAGCCAAGAAGACAAAGCTACATAGTACAACTGTACTTCAATTCAAGCAAAGATATCTTGGTAACAGTGCAACGGTACAATCGAAGACAGAAAGCGCAGCACGCAAAAGGTTTTATCTATCCTCACGCTTCTAGCCGCCATCCTACTTAGATATAATGATTACACTTCAACGGCTCTTTTCACACGGCTATAAAAGGAAGCAAAAGACTTGAAGAAAGATACACACGAACGCTACCGCATACTCTCTCTATCTGAAATCTTTCTTTAGTCATTCTGGTAAAAAACGTGTTTACATTTTCAGCTTGTATAGAAGCACATTTCTGTAAACGTAATTTGTTCAAACTTAGGTTTGTGTTCCTTGAGAAAGACCTTGTGGTGGTATTTCTTGAGAAGTCTAAGTCGTGTGTCTTAGAGGTTGTTCCTTGAGTAAGACCTGTGAGGTTGTATTACTTGAGAGAGTGGCTAATGCATCAGCCATGTGATTCTCATCACGAGGGATGTGATGAAAGTCGACTCTGTTGAAGAAGGGTAACAACCTCCTTGCATAGTCTTTGTAAGGAATCAATCCTGATTGGTATGTGTTCCAATCTCCTTTTATTTGGTTAATAACCATGGCTGAATCGCCGTATACGTCCAAGTTTTTGATCCTTAAATCAATCGCTTCTTCGAGACCCATGATACATGCTTCGTATTCGGCCTCGTTGTTCGTACATTTGAACGTAAGTCTGGCAGTGAAAGGAATGTGGGAACCCTGAGGGGTAACAATGATTGCCCCAATTCCGTTTCCATAATGATTGACTGCTCCGTCAAAGATAAGTCCCCACTGGGAACCTGGTTCTGGCCCTTCACTAGGTAGCGGTTCATCGCAATCTTTCATCTTTAGATACATGACATCTTCGTCTGGGAAGTCAAACCCGATTGATTCTTGATCGTCAATCGGTTGATGAGCCAAATGATCGACTAAAATACTTCCTTTAACGGCTTTCTGAGCATGGTACTCTATGTCATATTCTGATAGTAACATCTGCCAACGGGCAATCCTTCCCGTGAGAGCAGGTTTTTCGAAAACGTACTTGATTGGATCCATTTCGGAGACCAACCAAGTAGTATGACGAATCATGTACTGGCGAAGACGTTTGGCTGCCCAAGCCAAAGCGCAACAAGTTTTCTCAAGCATTGTGTACCGAGTCTCGCAGTCGGTGAATTTCTTGCTTAGATAGTAAATGGCAGACTCTTTCCTTTTAGTTTCGTCTTGTTGGCCAAGTACACATCCCATTGAGTCCTCTAGGACTGTGAGGTAAATGATCAGTGGTCTTCCTTCCACTGGAGGTGATAGAATCGGAGGATTCAACAAATATTCCTTAATACTATCGAAGGCGGTTTGGCAATCTTCTGACCAAACGCAATCCTGGTTCTTTTTGAGTAATTTGAAAATTGGCGCACACGTCGCGGTCATAAGGAATATGAATCTGGAGATGTAGTTCAAACGTCCCAGGAATCCACTGACTTGTTTTTCAGTTTTCGGAGAAGGCATTTCTTGAATGGCCTTGACCTTGTCAGAATCAACTTCAATTCCTTTCTGGCTGACGATGAACCCTAGTAATTTCCCCGAACGGACACCGAAGGTGCACTTGTTGGGATTCAAGCGGAGCTTGAATTTTCTTAGACGTTCGAACAATTTTGACAGATGTTCAACGTGCTCATCCTCTGTTCTTGATTTTGCAATCAAATCATTGACATATACCTCGATTTCTTTGTGTATCATGTCATGAAACAGAGTAGTCATGGCCCTTTGATAGGTTGCCCCGGCATTCTTCAAACCGAACGGCATTACCTTGTAACAAAAGGTACCCCATGGGGTAATGAACGAAGTTTTCTTCATGTCTTTCGGCGCCATTTTGATCTGGTTATAGCCCGAGAATCCATCCATGAAGGAAAATACTTTGAACTTTGTTGTGCTGTCAACCAACATGTCAATGTGTGGTAAAGGAAAGTCGTCCTTTGGACTTGCCTTGTTCAGATCTCTGTAATCGACACACATTCTAACCTTTCCGTCCTTTTTGGGAACGGGTACGATGTTGGCTAACCATTAAGGATATTCAGATGTAGCGAGGAAACCCGCGTCGATAGGTTTCTGTACCTCCTCCTTGATTTTGATGGCCATGTCCGGGTGAGTGCGTCTCAACCTTTGCTTTACTGGCGGACATTCTGATCTCAACGGTAAGTGATGTTCCACGATGCTGGTATCCAACCCTGGCATATCCTGATAGGACCAAGCGAATACATCGGGAAATTCTTTGAGAAGCTTTATCAAATCCTCTCTGGCAGTTGGACTGAGCAGTGCTCCGATCCTGATTTCTTTTCTCTCTTTTTCTAAACCCAAGTTTACCGTTTCCAACGGCTCTTTGTGAGGTTCAATGGACCTTTCCTCTTGTCTGAGTAGTCGGGAGATCTCTTCTGGAATTTGGTCTTCATTTTCTTCTTCAGCCTCGAATGACGGGAACTCAAAGTTGGGAGAAGGCATCGGATCGTATGTTTCAACGAGGTATAAAACAAGCAATCTGTATGACGTGACGATTCATGTTTTGAAGAGATAGAGAAAATGTAAGTGTGCGCAATGTTTTTATTTTACTGCTTGTTTTTATTTGAATTGTTTTTTAGGATTACCGTTTTCTGAAAAAGCAAAAAGAGAAAACAGCAATTAATGCGGAAATTACAGAACGACGTTATTTTATTAATGAACAAGTCGAATCTTGAAACTACAGCCCTATAAAACAAAACTCCGTCGCTTCGGGCGAAGCGAAGAGGGAAATTTACAGAAAACGAGCCCTATCAAAACATCCGTTTCACCTGGGCAGGGTGAAAGGTTAAAGATGGCAATTACTTTGACTGATGAACGACCTTCGGAACCTCGACGGCAACCCATTGGCGGCGAACTCCTCGGTGAATCACAAAGTCTGGCACCTTCCTTGATTTGTCTTCAGAAATGACGCTGATTTCTGGTGGAGCAGGATCATTGGAATCTGTCTCCCAAGCAGAATTGTCGTAGGAGGATTCCTCTGTTGTATTTTGCATAGCATTTGTGCTCTCAGCTGTATCTCCCCATCCAGTTGGCTGGATATCTTCGAGCCTGATACGAGAGCTTTCGGGAGCGGTGTACTTGACCATATAGTCGTATTTTACACTCGGTTGTCCCAAGGTGTCCCACATTTTTTTGGAACTGGAGGAATCATCCCTCTCGATGACGTTGACCTCGGGAAAAGCATAGTTGATGAATTCAAGTCCTGCGAACGTTGCGAATTCATCTTCATGTTGAGTAGTTTCTGAATGACCTGAGTGTTGATCCCATGACATGGTGGGGACACAGGTATTCTGTTCAATGACGCTCAGCTGATTTTCATTGTTCGGCTGACTTTCTTGCCCCAAGTTTCCTGGGTAAGGCTGCCACATTGGCAGGCCATCCATCAGGCCATAGTAATTGTGATCAAAGTTGTCTTTCATCGGAGTGTCTTCCTCTAATGAATTTGGCGGAGCACGGCATCCTTCCGGATCACAATCTCCGTAGATCATTTCGACATCTGATCTTGTTATAAATCTCGGACTTTCTGTAGGAAAGCAAAAAGGCATAGGCACCTCTTCCTGAGACATATAGCCGTCCTTGTTAAGGTAGGACTTCCATTCTTCATCTGTGTCAGAGGGATCTTCCTCATTGATAGCATGAACTGTCTGAGACACTGGGTGAAGGAAACCTCCACTGTGGAAGAAGTTTTGAAGGGGATGAAGACTTTCATCGTTGGTGGTTGTCTGGGTACAGGTCGCAGAAAAACCAAGACCCTTCTTTGTTTTATTGTCAATAGGAATGACAAGCCGTCCCCATCCTGTCGTATCGGTACTCTCGACCGCTTTGATAGCATCTTTGTATGAAGAAATTGAAGTTCCTTCTTTGAACTGATTGTCCTTGCTCACCGATAGTGCTCGGAACTGAGTTCTAATAACCTCCTCGGGTTCCACACAAGTAGATGATGATAGGTTACTCACAAGCACGGCTTGTTCCCCACAAACCGTGACAAGTTGATCGTTCTTGACGAACTTTAGCTTTTGGTGGAGGGTTGAAGTAACCGCTCCAACCTGATGTATCCAAGGTCTTCCTAATAAACAACTGTATGTTGCCCGAATGTCCATGACCTGGAAAGTGATTTGGAAAGTGTGAGGACCAATAGTTATGGGAAGATCAACTTCGCCGATAACTGTTTTTCTAGATCCGTCGAATGCTCTGACGACGACCTCGCTGGTTCTCATCGGAGGGCCCTTGAATGATAATTGCATCAAAGTGGACTTCGGTATAACATTCAGGGCTGACCCTGTGTCTACCAGTACGCTGGCTAAAGCATCGTCCTGGCAGTTAACTGTAATATTGAGCGCCATGTTATGACGGCGACCCTCTTCGGGTAATTCCTCATCACTAAATCCCAAATTGTTGTAGGAAGTGATGTTAGAGACAATGCTATCGAATTGTCTGATTGTTACATCCTGTTCCACAAAGGCTTGCTCCAAGACTTTCTGTAGAGCCTCTCTGTGTGCTTCTGAACTGAGTAACAGTGATAATACTGAGATCTTTGAAGGAGTCTGTAACAGTTGATCAACAATGTTATATTCACTCCTTTGGATGAGCTTTAGCATCTCATCTTTGTCTTTTGAAAAGTCGGGATTACTAGATTGACCGACTGGTGGATCAGGAATTTCTGCCTGAAGTTCCTTTTCTTTGTTGGATTCTCTAACCCCTCGGTTGAAGATTCGACCGCTCCATGTTACACGACTGATGTCTGCAATATTCACGACGGAGGGTAATGGAATTTCCTTTCCATTCTCGATTATTGTTGCACCGTATTTGTAAGGGATTGCCTTAGCTGATTCATACGGTAGTGGCCCCGGTAGATAGATGACTATGGGAACCTTCTGATTTTTCTGACCATCATAAGTAACCTTGATCCGTTCCCGGTTGGGAACTCTAGATTCGTCAAGTAGAGGGATGATGGCAAAAACATCCCTGGTCCTGTGATGACCAGAGATCGTGACAACATCCTCAACTTGCTCGGCAAGGTAGTTCGGCGACCAAATGATGGGTCCTGAACCTAGATATGGACGAATTTCTCCATGATCGACCTGACCCTGAAGAGCTGCTCTCACAAGGTAACACCCTTGGTTACTTTCCGAACAGATGCTACAACTGTCATAGTTGTGTGGTGGCACCTGGCCACGCCCACTTTGAATACAATGTAACCTCACTAGGTTATCTTCCATTGATCGTACATCCTGATTTTGACGACGAGTAGGATTCCTGTGATTGATACTAATCTGCTGAGTATCTTCGTCCATATAGATTGGCATCCACCAGTGATTTAACAAGTGCTGAAGTGCCTCCTGGACAAGGGTACAACCTCGATCGTTTTCGCAACCTGCTTTACAGTTTTGATAATCATGTGATATTAAGAATCCGAGTCAGACCTGCTCGGCATGTAACTCTACCAGGTTGGTATTCATCACGCGAATGTCAAAGATCTGAACCATGTTGATTTGATAGGAGTTCCTATCATGGTAGTCTTGGATCCATCCAAGATCCATCTGACGCTGGAGGGCCTCTTGTATGAAAGAACATCCCTGTTTGTTTACCGAGCAAATCAGACAGGAACTGTAATCGTGCCGCGGCAGATTATGATACTGGCTTTGCCTTGAGTGTATCGCCACTAAGTTGACATTCATCGCACGGATGTCGTGGTTTTGAATGACGTTGGAATTCATGTAAACCATGTTAACTCCACGAACTCGGTGCTCTTGGATCCATCCAAGATCCATTTGCTCCTGTAGAGCTGCTTGCACCACAGAACATCCCTGGTTGTCTTTAGAGCAGATATCACACTGGTGATAATTATGAGGTGGCACATGGCCATATCCACTCCATCTACAATGAATCTTGACCAGATTGGTTTTCAACAAGAGTACATCATGAATTTGATAGACATTGTTAGTCTCTTTCTCAATCAGATTGACTGTAGCTTTCTCATGTTGAGGCAGCGGATTCGTAAGAACATTAGGATTCGTATCTTTGAAAGATAAGAGCCCGCTCCTAACAAGCTTTTGCACGTCGGATTTGAAATTGAGACAAGTCTCAATGTTATGCCCTGAACCTCCTTGATGATAAGGGCATGTTTGATCCGCTTTAAACCAAAAAGGCGGATTTTCCGGAACTGAAAGGGGAGACTTAGTCTGAATGTGCCCCTTAGCCAGCAATAACGGAAACAGCTCTGCATACGTTACGGGTATAGGATCAAATCCTGGTGGCCGTGTTGTACGGTTGTTGTTATATGGAGGACGAGCCTGCTGAAGAGGCTGTTGTGTCCTTTGTTGGCCAGGTTGGCTCTGCGCAACCTGAGGTTGATACATAGGAACAGGCGCGGGGCCGATAGCAGGAGTTACAGCTGCTACTGGCTGACAACGTCGTCTTTGCTTTCCGAGAGAGATATTCCCAATATCTTGCTCTTTTTTCTTAGGGAGAGCACTACCGTATTTTTTAGTACCGCTCGTTGATCCAGTGTCTTTTACCAAACGTCCTTCTCGGACGGCATCCTCAAGACGTACACCCATGCCGACCATTTCGGTGAAATCACTGGGTGCACTGGCAATCATTCGGTCATAGTAAAATGAGCTCAAGGTCTTTAAGAAGATCTTTGTCATCTCTTTTTCCTCAAGAGGTGGACAAATCTGAGCGGCAATTTCACGCCACCTTTGAGCATACTCCTTAAAGGTTTCCTTGTCCTTTTGCGACATCAATCTGAGTTGATCTCTGTCGGGTGCCATGTCCAAATTGTATTTGTATTGTTGGACGAAGGTAGTACCAAGATATCTGAAAGTGCTGATCGTAGTACGGTTTAAACCCATGTACCATTTGAGTGCGGCACCGGTTAAACTATCCTGGAAGTAGTGAATCAGCAGGTCCTGATTCTCCGTCTGAGCTGACATCCGCCGAGCGTACATCACCAGATGGCTCTGAGGGCAAGAGTTACCCTTGTATTTTTCAAAGTCGGGCACTTGGAACTTGTGTGGGACTTTCATATTTGGGACCAAGCAGAGGTCTGCGGCGTCCTTCCCAAATAGATCCTGACTGCGAATGGCTTGCAGCTCTTTCTGCATTTTCAAGAACTGCTCCTGGAATTCATCCATTCTGTCAAACATAGTTTCCTTCTTACCAGAAGGTGTTGGTGGAATCTGTCCTTCCGGGACAGTGTGCACCACAGGGGGTGGTACCGTGACTATGGCAGTAAGTCTTGGCGCCTCCCGAAGTTTGTAACCTTCAGGAGTCTTGAGTATGCCCCTGGCATCTTCGCTTTCCCGAAGTTTGTAACCTTCAGGCCCAGTGGCTTCTGTTGCGATTCCCTGATCTTCAGTGATCGGCGGAACATATCCTTCCGGGATATAGTTAACAGGCATGCCCCAAGGACGATCTTTCGGCATCTGATACCTAGGATCATACTTTTCTATGATGGGCGTTGAGGTGATCTCTGAGATCACAGTTCTTTGTAGCTGAGCTTCTGCCATGGCTTGCATGTCGTTACGAAGCTTTCTCATATCCTCTCTCAGAGCGTCGATCTCTTCTTTCAACTCTCTGTTTTCTTCCTCAAGATCATCCATCTTTTTCTGACGATTGGCCCGAGTATTGTACGAATGAGACAGTTTGACTCTAGAATCGAGACACAAACGTGAGATTCGTAGGTAAGGAGAATACGCGATGTGAGAATGATGAATGCAATGATTATATTAATTGTTGTTTTTTTTGTTTAATCAAAATAAACTTTGACAATTAGATTGAAAATATCAAACAGTGGGGAAACCCCTTTTTATTGAATTCCAAAGGATTACAGAAATGGAAATACAGTAGATTACAAAGTGCAGAAACAGAAACCTAAACTAATGGGTCCCGAGTCCTCTTCTTTGACCGGGGCACTTGGGCCGTTGTTGGGTTGTCATTCCTTTGCCAGGTGAAAGGAGCGAGCAAATTCCTTTGGTCATCTTGATTCTCTACAGCATGCTGCTCCAAAATTTCAATCAGAGCATCTTTCTCTTTTAGTAGTTGCTGTATTTGGATACACTCTACGTCGAGGGTGCGGTACTTGTTCTTCCAAGATCTTCTTTCCTTTTGAACTTTGTTGAGAGTAACCTGAAGCTTTTCAGTTTCCGTCATGAAGTACATGACAGTTTCCCTCGGTGGAAGAATTCCGTAACGAGGATAAGGCATCTTTAGCTTGAGAGCTCTAGTTTGTACCCAATGGAGATAAGGCTCCACCGAGACACAGTCCGGTTTTCCCAGAGACTCTCGTCCTTTCTTATGAACATGTTTCCAAGCTTGCACTATTTCCATCTTTAGTGCTCTATCACTTTCTCCTTCTTTGAAGAAAAGACCTTCCAGATGAACACCCAGTGGGATGTGTCTCATCGGGTATCCAAATTGACGAAGAACCAATATCGGATGGTAGTTGATTCCTCCTTTAGTTCCTATGAGGGGTACGCTGGGGAAGTTTCCACAACGGTCAATGATTCTAATTCCCTCATAAATCCTATTACACCAATCTATATCAGAGTTGGTAAGAGACATGATCTTCTGCGACCAACGTAAGACACTCTTGCAATCCCAAAAAGCAGCAGACTTCGGCAAGTGAGAGATAAACCATTTGTAAAGCAAAGGTACACAGCATGTGATCTCCCCTCCGCTGTACAAATTTCCCAAGTGTACAGAATGATACGCATCTGCAAGCAAAGTCGGCACAGGGTTTCCAATGAGAAAAACCTTAATAGCGTTGATATCGACGAAATTATTGATGTTGGGAAACAAAAAATAACCCGTAGGTGAGCAAGATAAAGATGCTTTCAAAAGCAGTCCCGTTCCCTATACTAGCGAAGTATAGAGCCTTTTTTGTCAAGAACTGGGCTGGAAAACCTTGGATGCCACCCTTAGTGGTCATGTGAGTCCTGACCTCAGACTCGTCCAAATGAATTGCTATTGCAATAGTCTGATTCTTTGGAATTTCTTCCAGTCCAGAAAATGGAGCTCGATCAGTGATATGTAAATCAGTCAGATGAGAATACTCCTCCAGCGTTGGTGATAGCTGGTAATCCGGGAATGTGAAACAGTGATAAACCGGATCGTAGAATTGAATGAGCGCGTCCATGATCCCCTTAATCACATGGACTCTTAACAGTGGTAGCAAACCACCGTGCTTGGCTCTGAAAGCCTCTGGGTTAACGATCATCCTTGCTAACCTTCTCAAATCCCCTAGTTTTGGAACCTTGAAGGTATACTGGTGAGTTCTCCTTCTACCGAAATCCATTAGCGTAATCCTCTTCTCTGATATTTGCAATCACAGTCTTAGTTTAATTTGAAAAACAGAGAGACTAGAAGAGAAAGTTTTTTGAGTGTTTTAATGTTTTATTAAATGAATGCATGAATGCAGCACACAAAAACATAGAAAAAACATGGGGTCAAAGGGTCGTTGTCATGAAGTCAAGGCTCTACCCATCCCCAAAGGTTTATACTAGGGTGATTTTTATACCTGTACTCATTATCATCAGCTCCTCCCAGGAAAGCAAAACAACAAGCGGATCGCCAACGAGTTGTAGAGCAATTTTAGAGTAAGTGCCATTCACCGAGAATAGATCACCAGCCTCAAATGAGGGTAGTATCGCGTAACAACTATTTTCGATAGTTTCTGCACTACGAAAGGGTTTGGCTCCTCAGCTTCTCAGACTTAACAACCGGCCCATTGGCTAGAAGAGTGAATGGGTTGCGTTGGTCAGCCTCCACTGAGGTTGATGGTCGACCCCGTCGCCATCACTTATCTTAAGTGTATACTCATTCTCACCACATGCGGCATCACACGCATTCCCAGTAGCAGAAAAATAAACACGTATAGCAATTAGGAAAAGCAGTATATATATTTGTCCTAATCATCCTAGACTTATAAAGCTATGAATCCTAAGTTCCTGACAGAAATGGGTTCCCCGGCGGAAGCCCCAATCTGTGGTATCAACCAAAGAGGTGAAAAGGAGGAAAAAGGAAAGAAGCTGAAGAGATATGCCCCACGGTGGGCGCCACTTTTCTGTAGCGAGCGATTTTGGACGCGGTTCTTAAGCGCTGACCGCTCTCTGCGGTTGGAGCTTTGACTACAGGTCGATTCATTTTTTATCCAATTGTGAGCTGAATAAGGAAGGGAAATAGATGTCTCCAATTAACCCTGCTTGCATACTGAGTTTAAACAGCGGTCTGTTAGGTTACGGATGCTATCAATGTGGGGAGCCTTTGTACTGGTTATTTGTATTTTCGCCAACACTGTCTTCTTTCTTTTTTACCTGGGCAGAAGGTTTCTGGCGGGGAACAAGGATTAGGATGTTAGGACTGATGCTTTTGAAATACTGCTTTTGATTGATAGAGATATGGGATTTGGGTTTTTTGTTGATTGTGCTCGCTAAGATCTTTTCTTTCGATCTTATGCCTACGTATTCCCGTTTACCGAAACAGGGAAATCAGAGCGTTCGTAGTTCCTCCTATTCTATGGGAGAATAGGAGGAAATTGGTTTTTGGTGTCTTGTTCAAAGCCCAAGACGTGAAGCGAAAGGTGGTTTGTATCTTGTTCAAAGCCTAAGATGTGAAGCTGAAAGGTCTATTTGTGTCTTGTTCAAAGCCCAAGACGTGAAGCTGAAAGACCTTGGCTTTAGAGAGAATTTGTCATCTCTAAAGAGGGGGGAAGGAGAATTACTTTAACTGGGATACGCGGATCCGAGCAATGCCATAATTTCCGAAGAAAGGGTTTTAACCTGAAGGAGAAGACTTTAACTCAGTGTAGAGCAATGCCATCTTTCCTTAGGAATTTCTCATGCTAAAAGAGGGACAATGGCGTGGATATAGATGATCCAGAGGCTTGCCGCTTACAGCGATTAGATGAAGGGGAAGGAGTTGTTGATGTTTGTATACTGTGAACGAGGCACAACTTTGATGCTAAAAGGTTAATTGGATCAACCAGTGGTTTTCTTATACAAAGCCTAAGAGGAGGCTAATTTTGTGTCCCGTACAAAGCCCGAGAGAGAGGCTAAAAGATTTTGACCCGACGATGGAGTCTTTTGGTATCTCGTATAAAGCCCGAGATGGAGGCTATTTTTTGTTTGGCTCAATAAGAACCTTTTTGTATCTCGTACAAAGCCCGAGATGGAGGCGAAAGGGGGATTGAATCAACGAGGGAGTCTCTTATGTGTCTCGTACAAAGCCCGAGAGAGAGGCTAAACGTTGTTTGACTCCGCTGGGGAGAATCATTTGTACAAAGCCCAAGAGAAAGGCTAAGGTTATTGTGTCAGTTAAGTGACAGGTCCAGTATACTAATTTTGAAAGAGAAAATCAGTTCTTATATGAGCATCACTGTACTCATGGGTTAGATCTGAGGATCGAGGTTGTTTCCCTTTCTTTGGGGAAATTGGAAATCCAAAGGGTATTGAGACTGTCCGAGTCTGCGGGTTTCCTTCCTATTTAACGAAGGGGTCACTTGAGAATGTCTTTTGGGACTCAAGGAAGTTAGACTGTCCGTGTCTAGAGTTTTATCTTTCGTACTATGCTTTGAGAGACAGTAGTAGACTCTATGAAAGGACTGTTCTATGAGGATGACTAGGTTCTGTTCCTATACCTCTAGGAGGTCGTCGGGACAATTTGTACGAAGCCCAAGAGGAGGCTGGAAACTTTTAAGAAGCCGACGGGTCCTTGTACGAAGCCCAAGAGGAGGCTATCATTCCCGGAGGAAGAGATCATTATACGAAGCCTAAGAGGAGGCTGTGAATACTTCTATGAAGCCGTAGTGTCCTTGAATAATGCCCAAGAGGAGGCCGATGCTTTTAAGAAGCCCGTGGGTCTATCATCTCCTTTCCATTAGGAGAGATAACTCTTTTAAAGATAAAAACCACTGGTAAACGTGCGAGGTTTACTATCCAGCGACTTTTAGCTTTTAAAGAGGGTTCCTTAGTTAAGGTCCAAGATTATGACCGTAGTGGGTACCCAAACCCCGAGACATTCAAGGCAAGCTATCCACAAGGAATAGATCAAGTCAGGAAAGTTCGAGAATTTGGAAGAAACTCAAAGATGCCATTCACGGAGAATACATTCATCTTGGGGAGTAGAGCTTCTTGACGATTCCTAAGGAGGACAGCCGAAGAGAAGACTGTATCTGGTGCTCCTATTGGGGATCTAGGCGTCTATTTCTACGAATAAATGAAACGGCGTCACCTAGTTCTAGACGTAGTAGCCGGGGAAACTCGAAATATCTATACTATTATTACACAGTATATAGGAGTTTATGAAAGGAGACTTACAGTGAGCAGCCCCACAATACAGTTTATAATATGAAAGCAGTAAACGAAAGCGATAACCACTTACTCGGTTGGAGTGCTTCCATGCTGTTTGGTTAGTTGTTCAACAAAGAAAGATTGAAAACAACAGTATATTCAAAATCAAAGGAGAAAGTGCTTTGAAAAAGAAAGATTTGGGGCTTACAGCTCAAGGAGACGCCCAGGGTTTTATCAGTGAGCGCACTGTTTGACTTTGTACAACGGGACTTATACAAGTGACTGGGGCCCAAAAAGGTTTTCTGTACAAAGGGATGGGTCTTACACTCTCTCAAGAGGCCCAAAAAGGTTTAAAGAAAAAAGAGTGGGGCTTATAACACGAGGGTAGGCCCAAATGATTTTTCGTTTAAAAATGGCGATCGCGCCGAGATTTTCTTTTAACGTAGAGGGACTTATACAATAAGTGAGGCCCAAAATGTTTTGGTTAAAAGGGGGATTGGGTCTTACACTCTAATAGAGGCCCAAAGTGTTTTGAATGGGTCTTATAGCTCAAGGAGAGGCCCAGATGATTTTTATTTTTAAACGGGCGACGATCGTGCCGTTTACTTGTACAGAGGGACTTATACAATGAGTGAGGCCCAATAAGTTTTTGTACAAGGGGGGATGGGTCTTACACTCTTTCAAGAGGCCCAAAGAGTTTTGAAAATGATTTATGAGGGTTGAATTAATCCAAAACCCTAATTTGTTTTCAAAATGTATTTAATTGAATAAAAATTCAATTAAAATGATCAAAAATTGTTTAACACATGGAAAACAAATTGTGATCTTGGATTAATGCTTCAAAAATTAAGTATTGACCTACAAAATAATTAGAAAGCATTAAAAGTTGCAAAATCAATGTAGAAAAAATATTTAAAATGCCAAAAACAATCAAAATATTAATTCTTTACAAAAATATCAATGATATGAAATAAATAATATTTTTGGGATTTTTTGTGAAAATAAAATATTTTAACATTTTTGTGAATTATTAAAAAAAGAATCAACTCAAAATCATTAAAACTCAGAGAGAAATTAATTTTTGAATCAATTAAACAAAATCACAAAATTCAAATATTTGAATATATGAAAAATGGCGCCAAGAACAGCTGAAGAACACGCGCGTGTTCTTGGTTTCTCAGATTTGCATTTTCTATCCAATCTCCATGAATACGTAATCATATCATGTAATCCACATATCATTATGCTCCTCTCAACCTCACGATCATGTCTATGTACTTTAATTTCATTTAAATTAAACATACAACAAGAAATCACGAAGAGACCTCAAGAACCCTAATTTCTGCTTGAAGGCTTGGATTTTTGATACACGATTCAAACAATGCAATTAATTGAGGGAAAACATTCCATGCATGATTATGAACATATGGCCAAATTATTGTGCGTGGAAATATGCATAGATTGAGAGATGACCAAGTATGTGCTTACCTCTAGGCCGTGACAGCAAGTTCAAAGTGATTTTTGATTTGGAGGTGTTACATATGAGTTGTGATGATCTGAACAGCTTCCCTACACCCTATGGATTGTGTTTGGATGGTTGGACTTGATTGAAATTGGCTGGATCATTTTGTGGTACCTCAGCTGCACTTTGGTTAAAACCTTGAGCAACCAGCTGGTGATTTTGTGAAATTGATGTTTCAGAAGTAATCTAAGTGTTTGATCAGCTCATATGTGATGTATGTGAGGTGTGTGAGTGATTAGTTTGATTGGAATTGCTCTCAAACTCAAAACCCGATAGTGACTTGCCTTAGAAGGAAAAATTGGAGTGAAAGAAGAGATTTTGAGGAAGCATCTGTTAGATGGCTTTGGTGTTCTCAAACTGACCACAATTGAGCTCTATTTATAGTAGAGCAAGTTTGTTTTGCAAGGAATAGTGCATGGCAGCTGGTAAGTAGGTTTGGCCAATGTTGGCAAATGAAAATCCAAGTCTCCTCTAGCCATTGACTAGAGGTTAGGGCACAGAGCTTTGGTTCCCTTGGTCTTGGATAAGTCTTGACTAATTTCAGATGAGAATGGCTCAGTCCATGCCACCTTGATGGTTCCATTGAATGCCTCATTCCAAATTTGAAGTCTTGTCCCTATTTTGGCCATTCTAGGTTCAACATGCTATTTCTTGTTCCATGGACTTTGGAGGCTTGGCTCAGTGATTGTCCCCTTTAGATTCAATCCTCTGAGGTGTCCAAGTGGATAGAAGCAATTGAATTTGGCTGATTTTGGCAAATCGACCAAAGTTGCAAATTCTGCCTTGCCTTGACAGATTTCAGCAAGGCAATTGGCAATGTTGTATCTCATGGTGTAGGTTGAATTTGGCAATGTTCTTGGCCATTTTGGAAAGCTCTTACATGATACAACAACTGTTTGAACAAGTTTGGTTTTGATCCCTTTTGATTCCAAGTGAAAAATCCCCCTACATTTGGCAAAAAGTGAGGCAGAATCTGACTTAGTGAAAATTTCACTAAGTGTTGGAAAAAGTGACATTTTCACTTTTCAGCCACTTTGATCACTCCATAACTCAAAATCCTTAATGAATTGGAATGACTTGTAGTTGAAGTTTTTGTAGGTGATAATGAGGGCTACAAATCCATCTTTGGATGAGAAAAAATGGCCTTGTGGTTTAGGAGTTATAGTCCTCCAAAGTTGGTACCTTTGCCACTTTATTTTTAACTTAGAAAAATTTCTAAGTTTTATGGTTACCCCTTTTACAAGTTATCTCACTTTTCTTGATTTTTCTTGATGAATGATGATTCAAATCATACATTAACATCATTTTAGGGTTAAAAATCCATTTTGGTGAAAAATCTCAAAAAGTCAAAGTTGACTTTTGTGCACAGTTGACTTTTTATCAGATGAATTCCAAACTGTGCAATTCTTCAGGAAATCATGTCCTTGACCTAAATCAAACTTGATGGACATGTTCCATGGGTGTCATAGGGTATATTCAATCATGTATTAGGGTTTGGGAGCATGTCCAGGTCAAAAGTCAAAGTTACAGTTGACTTTTCCCTTAAAACCCTAATTGTGGTGCAGATGAAATTGAGACTTGTTGCTCAAACTTCTTGGATTAATCCATTGTCCCAAATGGATCAATATGGTATATTAGAGACCCTAAAATCATATCTTGAGGTCTTGGCTCATGGTTTGTCCCAAAAGTCAACTTAGGGGTGAATTAGGTCAAGAAACCCTAATTCCTGATTTTTGATGAATGCATCCCCTGAGGCAAAATTGACTTGATGCATGGGTTCATGAGGTTCCATGAAGTATATTACATTATGTTTTGGATCATTGCCTTGTGCCCAGATGAAAATTTCCATCTGGAGGCCCTGGTCGACCAAAACCCTAATTTGGTGACACTGTCGATCTTGAGACTTGATCCACCTAGAAGGGAGCAGCCTTGTGCTTAATCCTTGAAGTGGGAGTCCTTTTTGATCCATTGTGGATATTTAAGAGATTAGACAAGTTGAAGATCATGTCATTTCTTGATTGATCCTTTGTCTAAGCACTCAGAGAGGGCTTGAAACCCTAATTTTGATTGTAGTGGATGCTCACCCATCTTTGGGGAGACTAATGAAGCATAAAGGTACATCCATATTGTGATGATGATTTTCACAATGATGGGAAATCTAAGTGGTCAAAAATTTGGGCTATTACAAAAGGTAACGAAGGTTACGATCAATACAACGAGAGTTTGAGGTTTAAACCGGATAGCTAAAATTGGACATTGATTTTAAACACAAATCAATTAGGACTTGTTAGTTTTAAAAAAGTACTTTTAAATTCAAATGGTTTACCGAGAGCAAACATTCTGATTTAGGAGTATAGTCAGAGTCAATAAACACGAGAGTGTGAGGTAAAAACTTTTAAATTAATATGTTCTACTAAAGAATAATTTGACTTATTTATATGCCGACGATTTGTTGAATCCCCGATGGTAGACGAGTTACGTACCGATATTCCATTATATTTTATTTGAATCTAAATTCTAGTTTACCATTAGTTTCCCGTTTGCACCTTATCCTATAAAAATCATCAGCCTTAGCTAAACATAGTAACAATCCGATAGCATTAGTTTGATTATCAGTCCTTATGGGTTCGATATCTTTTAAAACTACGCGATTAGACTGTGCACTTGCAGTTAGTAACCCCAATAGACTCATAAAGTCGCGATCAAGTTTCTGGCGCCGTTGCAGGGGATCGATTTAGTCAATAGTGCGATTCCTTTGTTGCGCCGTATAGACTAAGGCAACAAATTCCCTAATTTTCCGGTTGTATGCTAAGTACTCGCTCAAAAGGCGAAGACCTAACGCAGCCGACAGACGAACCTGAGTGTCTTCTTAGCGTATGACGACGAATTAGAGAATACTGTTTAGAACACAAAATTCCTTTTCCTGACTCAGAATCTGAATCTGAATCTGAATCTAAACCTGAAACTGAACCAGACATGGCCGAAGGACCTCAGAACCGTCCTTTTAAGTACTATGCCATTCCTTCGCAGGATGAACCACATAACAACATCATTGCCCCTGCCATCGATGCAAATAACTTTGAGCTAAAACCTTCGTTGTTGTCAGCTGTACAACAGAACCAATTTTCTGGTGGTCCTACGGAGGACCCGAACTTACATTTGTCAGTGTTCTTACAATATGCAGACACAGTGAAAGCAAATGGTGTCAGCCCTGAAGCAATAAGACTACGTCTTTTTCTTTTCTCATTAAGAGATAGAGCTAGAGCTTGGCTCCAGTCTCTATCGTCCAACTCTGTCACTACGTGGGATGAGTTGAAGAAGGTATTCTTAGCACGATATTTCCCACTAAGCAAGACGGCTATGCTAAGAGCCCAAATTAATGGATTCAAACAAAAGGACAACGAATCTCTTTTCGAAGCATGGGAAAGATACAAGGACATGATGAGGCTTTGTCCACATCACGGTCTAGAAGAGTGGTTGATCATCCATACCTTTTACAATGGTCTCTTGTATAACACAAGAATGACAATTGACGCTGCCGTGGGTGGCGCACTAATGGATAAACCCTACACTGAGGCTCATGCACTTATCGAAAGTATGGCTCAAAATCACTATCAGTGGGGAAGTGAAAGAACCTCCGTAGAGAAACCTCCGATGAAAGGCGGGATGTAAGAGATAAGTGGCCTTGACCAAGTAAATGCTAAGGTAGATGCTCTTACTCAAAAGGTTGAAAGTTTGACCCTAACACCTACAGCCACCGTGGCGGCCGTAGCTCCAAATTGCGAGTTATGCGGAGTTCCTGGGCATGCTGCCCCTGAATGTCAAATTTTAACAGGAGTTTCCACGGACCAAGTGAATTATGCTCAAGGAAACCCTTACTCAAACACCTACAACCCAGGTTGGAAAAACCATCCGAACCTTTCGTACAAAAACAACAACACTTTGTATGCGCTGTCGTAGCTGCTCCTAATGTTCCTAGAAAGTCTAACCTTGAAATAATGATAGAGAACTTCATTGCTGCACAAGCTCAACAAAACAAGGAGTTCCTTAACCAAAATGTTCACACTAGTGAGCAAATTACACAATTAGCCAACAAGGTTGACGCTCTAGCTACTCACAACAAAATGTTAGAAACACAAATCTCACAAGTGGCTCAACAACAAGCTGTTACCGCTGCCCCAGCTGGTAATTTTCCAGAACAACCTCAACCTAATCCGAAGGGGCATGCAAACGCTATAACACTTCAGAGTGGAACAAAACTAGATGGACCAACTGACCCAAGGATCGAAAATCCATCCATGTATCAAAAGCCTAGTAAGGAGTCTGAAAAGGAAGATGAACCAAAGGAAAACGAAAAAGAAGATGATGGTAAAGAGGCCGAAGAGAAAGAAGAACCATATGTGCCTCCGCCACCTTATAAACCACCTATCCCGTATCCTCAAAGATTCGCTAAATCTAAAAACATAGGGCAATTTAAGAATTTCGTTGAACTTCTGAAACAATTGAATGTTACAATACCTTTTACATAAGCAATCACGCAAATGCCCTCCTTTGCTAAGTTCTTAAAAGAAATTCTATCTAATAAGAAAAAGCTCGAGGATACTGAAACCGTTATGCTTACTGCAGAGTGTAGCACATAATCCAAAACAACATTCCTCCTAAGCTAAAAGACCCTGGTAGTTTTTCTATACCATGTATGATTGGAAAGTTTGTCATAGACAAAGCCCTGTGTGACTTAGGAGCCAGTATTAGCTTAATGCCCTTATCTATTTGTAAAAGGCTCAACATGGGAGAACTGAGACCAACAAAAATGTCCGTACAACTAGTTGACCATTCAGTGAAATTTCCTTTAGGTATGCTAGAAAACATTCCAATACGTATAGGACAATTCTATATTCCTACAGATTTCATAATTATAAACATTAAGGAAGACTCAAACATCCCTATCATTTTAGGAAGACCATTCCTAGCCACAGCCGGAGCCATCATAGATGTGAAAAAAGGAAAACTAACTTTTGAGGTTGGCGAGGAAAAGGTAGAATTTATCCTCTCACAATTCTTCAAAGCACCTGCTATAGAGGATTCGTGCTGTTTCTTAGATGTTATCGATGAATACGTTAAAGAAATGGAGAAACAACAAAATACGTATTCTGAAGTGCTGAAAATTCCAATGCCACAAATTTTTGAAGACGATAATTGGCGTGGGGAATACCAAGATAATAATCTAAGTGAATGTCTCGCACTTACTCCTGACCCTATGCCTTGCCCAAAGAAACCAACTGTAGAACTGAAAACACTACCCAAAGATCTAAGGAATGAATTCCTAGATGCAGAACTCGAACGATCAGTTATAGTCAACGCAGATTTAGGACAAATAGAAACTGAAAAATTATTACATGTCCTGAGAAAATACCCAACTGCCTTAGGCTATAACATCTCAGATTTAAAAGGAATAAGTCCATCTATCTGTATGCATCGCATCATGCTTGAGGAAGACTATAAAACCTCTAGAGAACATCAAAGGAGAATCAATCCCATTCTGAGTGATGTCGTTAAGAGAGAAGTGCAGAAGTTGTTAGAAGCAGGAATCATATACCCAATATCTGATAGTGAATGGGTTAGCCCAGTTCACGTTGTACCCAAGAAAAGAGGTGTTACAGTTATCAGTAGTGAAAAAGGCGAATCCGTAGCATAGCGTACTCAAGCCAGATGGAGAATGTGTATCGACTATAGGAAACTAAACAAAGCCACCCGTAAAGATCATTTCCCTTTACCCTTCATAGATCAAATACTTGAACGTCTGGTTAAACACTCCCATTTTTGCTATTTAGACGGATACTCAGGATTTTTCCAAATTCCTATCCATCCTGATGACCAAGAAAAGACTACTTTCACATGTCCCTATGGTACCTTTGCCTACCGGCGGATGCCGTTCGGATTATGAAACGCACCTGCAACATTCCAGAGATGCATGATGTCCATCTTCTCAGATTTCTTAGATGGTATAATGGAAGTCTTTATGGACGATTTCTCTGTCTGTGGGGAAAGTTTTGAAGGATGTCTATCGAACCTCGAAATGGTGCTTGAACGATGCGTAAGTGTCAACCTAGTGCTCAATTGGGAAAAATGCCATTTCATGGTCCGACAAGGAATTTTACTTGGACATATAGTATCCAATAAGGGGATTGAAGTCGATAAAGAAAAAATCAAAGTTATAGAAAATCTCCAACCGCCGAAAACCGTTAGAGAAATAAGAAGTTTTCTAGGACACGCCGATTTTTATCGACGTATCATTAAAGATTTATCTAATATAACCAAGCCTCTAACTGAGCTATTGATGAAAGACGCTGAATTCTTCTTTGATGACAAATGCTTAGACGCATTTCGAACACTTAAGCAAGCATTAATATCAGCGCCCATTATGCAACCCCCAGATTGGAATGAACCATTCGAGATTAAGTGTGACGCGAGTGATTACGCTGTAGGTGCAGTCTTAGGACAAAGAAAGGATAAAACGCTTCATGCAATTTACTATGCTAGTAGAACCTTAGATCCTGCACAAATGAACTACGCTACCACAGAAAAGGAACTTTTGGCTGTCGTGTTCGCTTTGGATAAATTTCGTTCCTACCTAGTAGGAGTAAAAATAATTATCTATACCGATCACGCCACAATTAGGTACCTATTAAGTAAAAAAGACGCCAAACCAAGACTTCTGAAGTGGATTATGCTCCTACATTAATTTGATTTGGAAATCAAAGACAAGAAAGGCACTGAAAATGTAGTAGCTGATCACCTGTCAAGAATGGAAGGCATCCAATCTGGCCAAGTACCTATTAATGACGATTTCCCTTATGATAGACTCTTAGCCTAGTTGGAGAGTAATACAATTGAACAATCTCTGATTTATAATGATGCAGAAACCAATGAAGTTGTAGAAGCTGTTTACACTAAGACCACGCTGTCGTGATATGCTGATTTTGTTAACTATCTAGCAGCTGGAGTACTACCACCTGATCTAACCTACCAACAAAAGAAAAAATTCTTCCATGACCTTAAACACTATTATTGGGACGAACCTCTGCTCTTCAAGAGGGGCGCCGATGGTATTTTCCGTCGTTGTGTACCCGAAGATGAAGTAGAAGATATAATTTCTCACTGCCATTCCGCTCCTTATGGTGGGCATGCGAGCACTTCGAAGACTTGTGCTAAGATCTTATAAGCTGACCTCTTTTGGCCTACCCTATGGAAAGATGTCCATATCGCGATTATAAACTGCCACCGGTGTCAACACACTGGCAACATTTCTAGACGCGACGAAATACCTCAAAAGGGCATTTTAGAAGTAGAGGTTTTTGACGTGTGGGGAATAGACTTCATGGGACAGTTTCCGTCTTCTTTTGGTAACAAATACATACTCGTTGCTATTGATTATGTTTCAAAATGGATCGAGGCTGTAGCCGCTCCAACAAACGACGCACGAGTAGTGAATAAGCTCTTCAAGAATATAATTTTTCCTAGATTCAGTGTTCCGAGACTGGTAATCAGTGATGGAGGTTCCCATTTTATCTCGAAAATCTTTGAGAAACTTCTATCAAAATATGGAGTCAAACACCGTGTAGCCACACCCTACCACCCCTAAACTAGTGGGCAAGTAGAGGTCTCGAATAGAGAAATTAAGCAGATCTTAGAAAAGACCTTTGCCACTTCTAGGAAAGATTGGTCTTTAAAATTACATGAAGCTTTATGGGCTTATAGGATAGCTTACAAAACTCCCATAGGAACCACACCATTTTAGCTAGTTTATGGTAAATCATGTCACCTGCCGGTAGAAATAGAACATAAAGCTTATTGGGCTATCAAAACCATTAATTTAAATTATACCGCTGCTGGGGAAAAGAGAATTTTAGATCTACATGAACTAGAGGAACTTAGATTAGACGCTTACGAAAATTCCCGAATCTATAAAGAAAGAACAAAAAGATGGCATGACAAGCGTATAGCAAGGAAAGAGTTTAATGTAGGAGACGTTGTATTTCTGTTCAATTCGAGACTTAGACTCTTTCCAGGAAAACTTCATTCTAGGTGGTCCGGTCTCTTTGAGGTTACTAAAGTTATGTCAAGCGGTGCAATAGAAATATAGGGTAGCTCTAGTGAACTATTTATCGTAAATGGACAACGTTTAAAACACTATCATTGCATAGACAATAGAGACTATTCGACTGGTCTAAAACTTGCAGAAATGCCTGCAAATTCTTTAAGCTGATGTTTCTGATAAACTATGTCGAGCTCCTGATATTAAATGACGCGCTGCATGGGAGGCAACCCACAACCTTTCTTTCATTCATTTTACTTCATTTTTTATTTTTATTATTATTTTTATTTTTATCTTTTGTTTTAAATTTGCTTCACTAACAAATGCGGTATTTTTAATTAATTTAAAATTAATGCTAATTGTCTTACTCTATGCTCCTAGGACTTTATCTTCTTTCTACCTTCTACATTCTCCTATGACTTATTCTTTCTACTAACCTTAGAGATGGATAATGAAGATACCATGGTTGTGTTTTTTGAAAACGCGGCCCAATGGCACCGCTATGAGACCCTTTCCCATAGACTGATGGCTTTGACCAAATTTGCTCATGGGCCTACCATGACTGCTTTAGGTATTGGGGACAGCATTGTCTTCATGTTTAACCAGATTGGATGGGAAGGATTTGCTAGGAAGAAACATTCAACCTACCATAGGTTAACCTTAGAGTTCCTGAGCTCACGGACTTATAACCCTAATCATGGGATGGGATTTAACAAAGGTAGGATAACCTTCAGGCTGTTTGGATGCACTTTCCGCTTTAACCATCGTGAGATCGCGGAGCTATTAGGTTTTCCTAATGGCCCTGATGTTTTCACCATGGCACAAGAGGATTTGTTTATGGAAAATGAGCTTAACTTTTTCTGAAGTAGTATTTCTGGGTGATCACACCATGATCCACACCCTATGAACTCCACTGATATTCATAACCCAGCCATCAGATATTTCCACATGATCTTAGCTTTCACCCTATTAGGAAAATCTGAAAACGATACCCTTGTGTCTAGAGACGAGCTCTTTATCCTGTTTTGTGTATTTCATTCTCGACCCGTCAATGGGGCCACCTTTTTGTTTGACAACCTCTTTAGGATTGCTCAAGCCAACCATGGTCCCATTCTAATCGGTGGCCTCATTACTATTATTTCTGAAGCCTTGGAGTTTAGGGCATGTCTCTCTCGAATAAACCCTTTAGGAGGTTATCGCCCCATCAACATCACCTTTTGCTTTAATAGGGGATTGATCAGAAACCTTGGACCACACCATTTCTAGCTACTGATTAATAATGAGGTTGTACCCCACTTTACCTTACCTAACCATGAGCGTACAAGTGTGCACAACCGCCATAACTGGCTGTATGATTTGGACAGACCATAATTTGAGAAAGAACTTGATGACCATACCTCCGATATTGAAATAGATCCCGAAACACCTCCACATTACCATGATTTTCCAGACCACCCGATCAATGATGCCAATGCCATTCCTCACGCCAACATTCATGCCACGTTGGAAGCCTTTCGTACAGAACTGAATGGCATGCAAGACGAGCTCCGTACTATCCGTCTTGATGTCATCAGTTTAAAGGACATTACCGTCGAGCAGCTCGATCATCTGAACCAAGCAGTGGAGTCTCTGAGACGCAATATTGGCTGATTTTATTTTTTGATATTTACCGCATTTTCCTTTAATTTTAACTTCAGTTTTTCATTGTTATTTTTGGGTTTTAAAATTAAACTTACTGGAACTTCATGTGTTTGCATATGCTACTGCTAGTCTATGGATATTGCACTACTTTGTTGCTGTTAATGGATATTCATTTCACTATTATCTCTTTTGCCATTAGCTGTGTTTGCAACATCACTCTTTAATTTTATGTTTCGTTGTTTGCTGTGTTTGCAGCATTAAATGAAATTTCCATTTTGCAGTATATTTATATTAATAATTCAATTTTAATACTCATTTAATACTGTGGTGCAAATATGCCAAATGTGTAATTGTTATGCGTTACAGGTTGTTATAATTTTAAATTTAATTTTCTGAGGTTTTGGAGTATGGCGATCGCAACACACCTGTGACGCCCGTCACATGCATTTTAGGTGTGGCGATCGTGAGGCCATCTGTGACGACCGTCACAGAGTAAAGCACGTTCTCTATTTTATTCAAAACATAACCGCTCTTCTACCATTTTCTTCTCTTCTTCTCACCGTCCCACTCACCCTTCACCTCCATAACTCCATACCAGTTACAAATCCATTCAAAATTCCCATTTAGTTTTCACTAATCCCTCCATTTACCACATTCCCTTCTATTTAAATACATAAACCCATTCCAAACTCACAAATTCCTCCCTCTGTACCGTAAACACAAACACATCCTCCAATCCTCTTGCATGCACCATGGCCCAAGAACCAAACCTTTCAACAATCATTTTCCGTGATGGAGAAGCTGGTGAACATCAAAGAGAGAAATACGTCAAATTCTACAGACGCTCAATCCAACCAACGAGGTATCTCAACATATCCTGTCTACAAGAGCTTGGATTAGTGGATGGTGTGAAAACATGATTTGGTTCTGCAATTTTATCTCTAAGTTTTGATGATACCAAATGAGTATTTTTGTATGAACAATTTTGTACAACTAATGTTTGTTATTTGTGAGAATGTAACAAACAGGCTATGCTTCCGTAAATTGGCATGGACACAATGCTTAAAGTAAAATACTCCGCCTACACACTCTGATGTAAAAGGAAAAGAGAACGGGTTCTGAAGATCTGAAGACATAGGTTCTAATTGAACGAAGTCCAGATGCTAAAGTCCTAAGCTCTCTGAATCAAGGTTTTGAAGACCTAAATCAAGTCTCTACTCATGCTTCAACCAAATACTATCAGAAGCCTCTGAAGATATGAAGACAACACACCAAGCGATCGAGGTTCTGAAAACCAAGTACTAGAGACTCTGAAGATTCGAAGACTTGATAATCTCAAGAACCAAGCAATGTTTTCCCTTCTTACTCATACTCGTAAAAAGCCTCTGAAGTTGAGAAGCCAAGAAGACAAAGCTACATAGTACAACTGTACCTTAATTCAAGTGAAAATATCTTGGTAACTGTGCAACGGTACAATCAAAGATATTCTGACAAAAACAGGATGCGCAACATGCAAAAGCTATTATCTGTCCTCACGCTTCTAGCCGCCAGCCTAGTTAAGCTATCATGATTAAATTTCAACGACTCTTTATACACGGCTATAAAAGGAAGAAAAAGACTTGAAGAAAGACATACACGAACGCTACTGCAATACTCTCTCTATTTGAAATCTTTCTTAAGTCATTCTGGTCAAAAACGTGTTTACATTTTCAGCTTGTATAGAAGCACATTTCTGTAAACGTAAATTGTTTAAACTTAGGTTTGTGTGTTGCTTGAGAAAGACCCTGTGGTGGTATTTCTTGAGAAGTCTAAGTCATGTGTCTTAGAGGTTGTTCCTTGAGTAAGATCTGTGAGGTTGTATTACTTGAGAAGTCTAAAACTTGAGAGTTTTAGAGGTTGTGTTAGTCACCAGCGGTTTGGCTCATGCATTGTACTGATTTGATTGAATAGTGGATTAAGACCTCGTTGAGAGAGGCAAAATCACCTTGGCGGGTGGACTAGACTAACTTGAGGGTTTTCTCAATTGAACTAGTATAAACATAACATGTTCATCACTTGATTCTCAACAAAGGTCATTACCAATAAAAGGAAGGGTTTTATAAGAAGAATTTATTTTTAGAAACAAGTTTATTTTGAAAAACCAATTCAAACCCCCCCTTTCTTGTGTTTTTAAAACCTTCAATTGGCATCAGAGCTCCGGTTCTGAGGTGATAAAAAGGTTGAATTTTTATCAAGCACTTAACAGTGTTCAGTACCGATCCAAGTGTGAAAAACAATGACTACACCAACTCCTGAAACAAGTATCATTGTAAATGAAAAAGATTCTTATACTGCAAAACCTCCTATCTTTGATGGCGAAAAGTTTGATTACTGGAAAGATAGAATTGAAAGTTACTTTTTATCATTTGACTTAGATCTATGGGATCTGATAGTAGATGGCTATAGTCATCCTGTAGACTCTGCAGGTAAGAAGATTGAAAGGAGTGCATTTACAGATGCACAAAAGAAAAATTATAAAAATCATCACAGAGCAAGAACTATTCTGTTAAATGCAATTTCCTACACAGAATATGAAAAAATTACGAACAAAGAAACTGCAAAGTCTATCTTTGACTCTCTTCGTATGACTCACGAAGGCAATGCTCAAGTCAAGGAAACGAAGGCTCTTGCACTAGTTCAAAAATACGAAGCCTTCAAGATGGAAGATGATGAATATGTGGAAACCATGTTCTCAAGATTTCAGATGCTTGTTGCATGACTCAGAGTTCTGGACAAAGGCTATTCTACTGCTGATAATGTCAAGAAAATTATCAGAAGCCTACCTGTCAAATGGAGACCAATGGTGATGGCCTTGAAACTAGCAAAGGATCTGAACAATATAAGTCTTGAGGAACTAATCAGTTCTTTAAGGAGTCATGAAATAGAGCTCCAAGAAGATGAACCTCAAAAGAAAAGCAAATCCACCGCTCTAAAAGCTAAAAAGAAAAAGGCATATCAAGCAGAGGAGGAAGTGGAAGAATCCGAAGAAGAAATAGACGAAGATGATATATCTCTCATATCAAGGAAAATCAGTCAACTATGGAGATACAGAAGAAACAAGTTCAGAGGACCAAGAAGAAAATATGAATCTACATATGATCAAAAGAGAACTTATGGAAGAGATGTTACGTGTTTTGAATGCAAAGAACCTGGACATTTCAAAAATGACTGTCCAAGGTTTAAGAAAGATGAAAGACCTAAGAAATCTAAAAAGGGTCTTATGGCAACTTGGGATGATTCAGAGTCCGAAGATGATTCTGATGAAGAACGTGTGTAGCGAGCGATTTTGGACGCGGTTGCGAAGCGCTGTCACTCTTTGATGTCTACAGCTCGATTCATTTTTTATCCTATTAAGGCTGATGAAGGAAGGGAAATAGATGTCTCAAATTAACCCTGCTTGCAAACTGAGGTTAAACAGCGGTCTGTTAGGTTACAGATGCTACAAAGATTCGGGGTCTCTATCGGGTTAATTTTTTTTAAAAGTGGTGGGAGGTTTAGATGTTAGGACGGATTCTTCTTGATAGATATGTGAGAGTATGGGATTTTTGGGATTTTGTTTAGTGTGCTCGCTAAGATCTTTTCTTTCAATCTTATGCCTACGTATTCCCGTTTATCGAAACAGGGAAATCAGAGCGTTCGTAGTTCCTCCTATTCTATGGGAGGAACTGGGTATTTTTGGTGTCTTGTTCAAAGCCCAAGACGTGAAGCGAAAAGGTGGTTTATATCTTGTTCAAAGCCCAAGATGTGAAGCTGAAAGGTCTATTTGTATCTTGTTCAAAGCCCAAGATGTGAAGCTAAAGGGTTGGTCTTTAGAGAGAATTTGTCACCTCTGAAGAGGGGGTTGTATGTCACAACTGTTTATAAAGGAGAATTACTTTAACCGAGATATGTGAATCCGACAATGCCATAATTTCCTTTAAAGGGGATTTTAACCTGAAGGAGAAGACTTTAACTCAGTGTAGAGCAATGCTAACTTTCCTTAGGAATTTCTCATGCTAAAAGAGGGACAGTGGCATGGATGTAGATGATCCAGAGGCTTGCCGCTTACAGTGATTAGATGAAGGGGAAAGAGTTTTTGTTGTTTGTGTACTATGAACGAGGCACAACTTTGATGCTAAAAGGTTGATTGGATCAACCAGTGCTTTTCTTATACAAAGCCTAAGAGGAGGCTAATATGTGTCTCGTACAAAGCCCGAGAGAGAGGCCAAAAGGTTTTGACTCAACGAGGGAATCTTTTGGTATCTCGTATAAAGCCCGAGATGGAGGCTATTTGACTCAACAAGAGAGTCTTTTGTATCTCGTACGAAGCCCGAGAGGGAGGCTAAAATTTGTTTGGCTCAATAAGAACCTTTTTATATCTCGTATAAAGCCCGAGATGGAGGCGAAAGAGGTGATTGACTCAATGAGGGAGTCTCTTATGTGTCTCGTACAAAGCCCGAGAGAGAGGTTAAACGTTGTTTAACTCCGCTGGGGAGAATCATTGTACAAAGCCCAAAAGGAGGCTATGGTGACTGTTTCAGTTGAGTGACAGGTCCAGTATACTGATTTTGAAAGAGAAAATCAGTTCTTATATGAGCAATGATGTACTCAAGGATTTGATTCGAGGATCCGGGTTATTCCTGTTCTTTAAGGAAGTGGGAAATCCGAAGGGTATTGAGACTGTCCGAGTCTACGGGTTTTCTTCCTATTTTTGAAAGGGTGCTTGAGAATGTCTTGGAGACTCAAGGAAATTAGACTGTCCAAGTCTAGAGTTTCATCTTTTGTACTATGCTTTGAGAAACAATAGTAGACTGTTTGAAAGGACTGTTCTATGCAGATGACTAAGTTCTGTTCCTATACCTCTAGGAGGTCGTCGGGACAATTTGTACGAAGCCCAAGAGGAGGCTGGAAGCTTTTAAGAAGCCGATTGGTCCTTGTATGAAGCCCAAGAGGAGGCTATCATTCCCGGAGGAAGAGATGATTATACGAAGCCTAAGAGGAGGTTGTGAATACTTCTAAGAGGCCGGCGGGTCCTTGTACTAAGCCCAAGAGGAGGCGGGGTTACTTTTAGGAAGCCTGTGGGTCCTTGTACGATGCCCAAGAGGAGGCCGATACTTTTAAGAAGCCCGTGGGTCCCCAAACCCCGAGAAATTCAAGACATGCTATCCACGAGGAATAGATCAAGCAAGGAAAGTTCGAGAATTTGGAAGAAACTCAAAGATTCCATTCACGGAGAATACATTCATCTCGGGGAATAGAGTTTCTTGACAATTCCTAATGAGGACAGCCGAAGAGAAGACTGTATCTGGTGATACTATTGGGGATCTAGTTGTCTATTTCTACGAATAAACGAAACGGCGTCACCTAGTTCTAGACGTAGTTGTCGGGGAAACTCTAAATATCTATACTATTATTACACAGTTGATATGAGTTTATGAAAGAAGACTTACAGCGAAACAACCCCACAATACAGTTATATGTATATGAAAGCGGTAAATGCCATGCTGTTTGGTTAGTTGTTCAACAAAGAAAGATTGAACACAACAGTATATTTCAAAATCAAAGGAGAAAGTGCTTTGAAAAAGAAAGATTTGGGGCTTACAGCTCAAGGAGAGGCCCAGGGTTTTATCAGTGAGCGCACTGTTGTTTTGTACAGAGGGATTTATACAAGTGACTGAGGCCCAAAATGTTTTGGTTAAAAGGGGATTGGGTCTTACATTCTATTAGAGGCCTAAAAGTTTTGAATGGGTCTTATAGCTCAAGGAGAGGCCCAAGGTGGTTAATTTTAAACCGGCGACGATCGCGTCGTTTATTTGAAAAATGTACAGAGGGACTTATACAACGAATGAGGCCCAAAAAGTTTTCTGTACAAGGGGGTTGGGTCTTACACTCTAATAAAGGCCCAAAAAGTTTTAAAAGAAAAAAGAGTGGGGCTTATAACACGAGGGTAGGCCCAGTTTTTTTTTTATTTGAAAAAGGCGACGACCGCGCCATTTATTTTGACGATATCGAGACTTATACAATATACTGAGGCCCAAAAATGATTTGGTCAAAAAAAGATTTGGTCTTACACTCTATTAGAGGCCCAAAAAGTTTGAAAATGATTTATGAAGGTTGAATTAATCCAAAAACCCTAATTTGTTTTGAATAAAAATTCAATTAAAATGATCAAAATTGTTTAACATATGGAAAAAAAATTGTGATCTTGGATTAATGCTTCAAAAATTAAGTATTGACCTACAAAATAATTAGAAAGCATTAAAAGTTGCAAAAATCAAGGTGGAAAAAATATTTTAAATGTTAAAAATAATTAAAACATTAATTCTTTGTAAAAATATCAATTATACAAAATAAATAATATTTTTGGAATTTTTTGGGAAAATAAAATATTTTAACATTTTTTTGAATTATTAAAAAAAGAATCAACTCAAAATCATTAAAACTCAGAGAGAAATTAATTTTTGAATCAATTAAATAAAATCACAAAATTCAAATATTTGAATTTTCAAAAAAATGGCGCCAAGAACAGCTGAAGAACACGTGTGTGTTCTGGGTTTGGCTGATTTGCATTTTCTCTCCAATCTCACTGAATACTTGATTATATCATGCAATCCACATACCAATCAACTCGTTTCAACCTCACGATCATGTCTATGACTATTAATTTCATTTAAATTAAGCATAAAACAAGAAATCACGAAAAATCCTCCAGAACCCTAATTTCTGCATGAAGGCTAGGATTTTTGATACACGATTCAAACAATGTAATTAATTAAGGGGAAACATTCCATGCATGATTATGAACATATGGTCAAATTATTGTGCAGCAAAAATTGCATGGATCATAGAGTTAGAAGAGCTCATGCTTACCACTTGCAGCTGGTGATCGTGATTTGTGTTGGAGGTGTTACAACTAGGTTCCAATGATCTGGATAGCTTCCCTAGGTGCCATGGAGTGTGTATGAATGCTTGGAATGGATTGAAATGATCTGGAACTTGAGATGGTACCCCAACTGCAAATCTGTCAAGAACTTGAGCAATTGGCTGGTGATTTTGTGAAATCTGAGTTCCAGATGTTATGTGAGTGTTTGGATCACTTCTATATGATGTATATGAGGTGTGTGTGATTGGTTTGATTGGAAAAGCTCTCAAACTCAAAACCCGATAGTGACTTGCCTTAGAAGGAAAAATTGGAGTGAAAGAAGAGATTTTGAGGAAAACATCTGTTTGATGGCTTTGGTGTACTCAAACTGATCACAATTAAGCTCTATTTATAGTAGAGCAAGTTTGTTTTGCAAGGAATAGTGAATGGCAACTGTTGAGTAGGTTTGGCCAATGTTGGCAAATGAAAATCCAAGTCTCCTCTAGCCATTGACTAGAGGTTAGGGCACAGGCTGCTGGTTCCCTTGGTCTTGAATAAGTCTTGACTGAATTCAGTTGAGAATGGCTCAGTCCATGCCACCTTGATGCTTCCATTGAATGCTCCAATCCAAAATTGGAGTCTTGTCCCTATTTTGGCAATTCTAGGTTCAACATGCTATTTCTTGTTCCAAAGACTTTGGAGGCTTGGCTCAGTGATTGTCCCCTTTAGATTCAATCCTCAGATGTGTCCAAGTGGATAGGAGCATTTGGATTTGGCTGATTTTGGCAAATCGACCAAAAGTGTAAAAATCTGCCTTGCCTTGGCAGATTTCAGCAAGGCAACTTGCCAATGTCATATCTCGTGACTCAAATTGAATTTGATCATGTTCTTGGCCATTTTGGAAAGCCCTTACATGATACAACAACTGTTTGAACATGTTTGGTTTTGATCTCTAAATTTGGCAAAAAGTAAGGTAAAATCTGATTTAGTGAAATTTTCACCAAGTGTTGGAACAAAGTGACTTTTCTTGATTTTGATCACTCCATAACTCAAAATCCATGAGGAATTTGGACATAGGTCAGTATGAAGCTTTTGTAGAGGGCAATGAGATCTACAAATCAAGCTTTGAATGGGGAACAATGACCTTGTGGTTTAGGAGTTATGGTCCTCCAAAGTTGGCACATTAGTGTCACTTTTTCCATAACGTAGAAATTTTTCTAAGTTTTTATGGTTACCCCTTTTACAAGTTATCCCACTTTCTTTGATTTTTCTTGATGAATGATGATTCAAATCATACATTAACATCATTTTAGGGTTAAAAATCCATTTTGGTGAAAATCTCAAAAAGTCAATGTTGACTTTTGTGCACAGTTGACTTTTTATCAGATGAATTCCAAATTGTGCAATTCTTCATGAAATCATGTCCTTGACCTAAATCAAACTTGATGGACATGTTCCATGGGTGTCATAGGGTATATTGATTCATGTCCTAGGTCTTGGGAGCATGTCCAGGTCAAAAGTCAAATTTACAGTTGACTTTTCCCGTGAAACCCTAATTGTGGTGCAGCTGAAATTGAGACTTGTTGCTCAAACTTCATGGATTAATCCATTGTTCCCAATGGATCAATATAGTTCATTAGAGACCCTCAAACCCTCTCTTGAGGTCTTGGCTCATGATTTGCCCTAAAAGTCAACTTAGGGGTGAATTAGGTCAAGAAACCCTAATTCCTAATTTTTGATGAATGCATCCCCTGAGGCAAAATTGACTTGATGATTGGGTACATGAGGTCCCATGAAGTATATTAGGTTATGTTTTGGATCATTGGCTTGTGCCCAGATGAAAAATTTCCATCTGGAGGCCCTGGTCGACCAAAACCCTAATTTGGTGACACTGTCGATCTTGAGACTTGATCCACCTAGAAGGGAGCAGCCTTGGGCTTGATCCTTGAAGTGGGAGTCCTTTTGATCCATTGTGGATGTTTGTGAGGTTAGACAAGTTGAAGATCATGTCATTCCTTGATTGATCCTTTGTCTAAGGCTCTGAGAGGGCTTGAAACCCTAATTTTGATTGTAGTGGATGCTCACCCATCTTTGGGGAGACTGATGAAGTATGATGGTTCCTCCATATTGTGATGATGATTTGCACAATGATGGGACATCTTAGTGGTCAAAATTTGGGGTATGACAGATGCCCCTATTTAATCTTCTTGGACCCGAAGGTGCGAATGACGAAGGTATTCGGGCATTCGGGGTGCAAGAGGATTAAATATCGGAATACCCGAAATTTTGATGGTGGGTATGAATGGTAGCTTACGCATTCATCTTCTTTAGCTAAGCGATGATGCTTAGAAAAGGTAAACTTCCCCTCGATCCTGGTCTTCAGCCAAGGAGCTAGTCTCAGTTTCCTTTTGGGATAAACCTCCCCTCGATCCTCGTTTCCTGCCAAGGAACTGGTCTTAATTTCTTTTGTCAATAAACTTCCCCTCGATCCTGGTTTCCTACCAAGGAACTGGTCTTAGTTTCTAAAGTAAACTTCCCCTCGATCCTTATTTCTTACCAATGAACTGGTCTCAGTTTCTGAAGTAAACTTCCCCTCGATCCTGGTTTCCTACCAAGGAACTGGTCTTAGTTTCTTTTGTCAATAAACTTTATTGATAAGGGACGCTATGCGTAGCGGCTTTCCTCAAACTTCTCGCCGAATTTTCCTGGGGAGATGCCATTTGACGGAAAAACTCTAATGTCTGACTCGCTGGGAGGACCCAATCATCTGAGTTGTAGAGGTGTACAAACGTCTCTGTTGGAGATGTCATTTGTTGACTCTACTTGGGGAATGCGAGTCCCTTGAGAGACTGCTTTCGCTTGGGGGTCTTACATCATACTTTTCTCGGGATCTTCCCTGAGAAATGCCATATGATGGGATCCAATTTTGAGGTGCCGATGACCTTTTCATCAGTGGTTTTCTTTTTGTTGAGAAAAACTGTTGTACCACCGAATCTCTGATTAAGAGGCTTCCTCCGTGGATTTTCCTTAATCCGAGGAATCAAGGATATCATCTTCAATGGTGAAGAGTGATGTTGACTGAAGGCTCTCTGATGTTTTAGAGGTTCAAGTTGTCAAAGTGGTCGAGGGCCAACTTTCTTCCAGAAATAAACTGGAGGCGAGGTTGTTCAAACGCAGCGTTTCCTGACGAGGCAAGAACTGACAACTCGATTGAGAGAACTTCTATCACTAGGGGACAAGACCGACTAGAGTGATAGTGATGCAATATGAAATGTGAATGCAAACCAATAATGCATGATGTACGTATGTATATGCTGACAAAACTGACGCGACATACAAACTGATAGGTGAACACGACTGAATACTCGGTCATCGCGGGGCGAAGAAGTACCGTTGGTTCAGAATAGCAATTCCACCTTGCTTAGGAGAGATAGTCCCTGTTGGGAGCTATGTTGGTCGGGCTTAGGAGATGAGAACTCGGCCGAGGCGTGTCAGACGAAACAAGGTCTCTGACACAGTTGATCCCTTCATTCAGGCGTACTGGGTTAGAAGAAGTACTTTGATTCTGCACTTTGAGGTTCGATTACTTCTAGAGAAGCGACCGATGTTCTTCTGATGTTCAACAGTCAAAAGAAATTTCCGTCTTTATTAAAAAGCAGAAAAAGTTTTAACAAGTAAATTCATTTTTGTTTTATTTCAAGAATCGTTAATCATGTTAAAATGTCGTTCTGTAAAGCTAAAACAAATAAGAATTACAAACAAAAGCACAAGGGCTCAAATTTTATTGATAAGATGGAGATCAGCCAAACGCGTGATTCCAAAGAGTATTTACAAAGTTAGAAAATGGTAATTTACAGGGAAAAGGGTTACATTGAAACATAACGACTGCTATCCTTCTACCAACTTTGAATTCAGGGCATCCTGAGCTTATGTCGAAGATGACCTTGACTGGAGTTTTCTGACGGATGATGTAACTGCTGCTGCTGAGGGACTCGCCTCCGTTGAACATAGTTACTTGCCATTATCCCTAATTTTTGCCTGGATAGTACTATGATGTTTCCAATCCATCGGGATGATTTTTTTTTTATGTCTCTAACTTTTTCCTGGACCGCCCTTTCGGGTTTTCAATCCACCGAGACATTTTTTTTTTAGTTTAGGCGAAGTATTTCTTGACTATATCAACATTCGTGGGGTAGGAAAATTCCTCTCCGTCCATGGTTGCGAGTCTCAAGGCGCCACCTGAGAAAGCTTTCGTGACCACGTAGGGGCCATTATAATTCAGAGTCCACTTGCCCCGGGAATCAGTGAGAAATGATTGTATCTTCTTGAGCACAAGGTCTCCTTTCCTGAAGATGCAGGGTCGAACCTTTTTGTCGAACGCCTTCTTCATTCTCTGTTGATACAATTAACCATGGCATAGTGCCGTTATTCTCTTTTCTTCGATCAGATTCAGTTTGTCGTGTCGGCTTTGACACCATTCAGCTTCGGTGAGCTTACCTTCCATCAATACTTGGATTGATGGGATCTCTACTTCTATGGGGAGCACTGCTTCCATGCCATATACTAGAGAGAAAGGGGTAGCCCCTGTTGAAGTGCGGACAGATGTTCGATAACCATGAAGAGCAAAGGGTAACATCTCGTGCCAGTCTTTATAGGTTACAACCATCTTTTGAATGATCTTCTTGATGTTCTTATTGGCCGCTTCTACCGCTCCATTCATCTTGGGTCGGTAGGGAGATGAGTTATAGTGTTCGATCTTGAACTCAACGAACAACTCCTTCATCATCTTGTTGTTCAAGTTGGATCCATTATCAGTAATGATCTCGCTTGGAACACCATAACCGCAGATGATATTGTTTTTGATAAATCGGACCACCACTTGTCGGGTTACATTGGCGAATGACGCTGCTTCGACCCACTTGGTGAAATAGTCAATTGCTACCAGGATGAACCGATGTCCGTTTGAAGCCTTAGGTTCGATCAAGCCAATCATGTCGATTCCCCATATGAAAAAAGGCCACGGGGAAGAGAGAACTTTGAGATACGATGGCGGTACATGAATTTTGTCGGAGTATATCTGACACTTGTGACACCTCCTCATGTACTTGTAGCAGTCGGATTCCATTGTCAACCAATAGTACCCTGCTCTTAGAATTTTTCTCGCCATTGCGTGTCCATTGGCATGAGTGCCAAAGGATCCTTCATGAATTTCTTTCATAAGCATGTCTGCTTCTGGTCTGTCTACGCATCGGAGCAAGACCATGTCAAAATTTCTCTTATAGAGAGTGTCACTGCTCAGGAAGAAGTTTCCAGCCAATCTTCTGAGGGTTTTTCTGTCTTTCCTGGATGCCCCAGGTGGGTACTCTTATTTCTGAAGGAAGCATTTGATATCGTAATACCAAGGTTTGTCGTCTAGGACTGCTTCAATCGTGAAGATGTAAGCGGGCCTTTCAAGGCGCATTATGTCGATCTTAGGTATGTCATTCCATTGACCTACACTAATCATGGAAGAGATAGTGGCTAATGCATCAGCCATGTGATTCTCATCACGAGGGATATGATGAAACTCAACTCTGTTAAAGAAAGGTAGCAACCTTCTTGCGTAGTCTTTGTAAGGAATCAATCCTGATTGGTATGTGCTCCAATCTCCTTTTATCTGATTGATAACCAAGGCTGAGTCGCCGTATACGTCCAAGTTTTTTATCCTTAAATCAATCGCTTTTTCGAGACCCATGATACATGCTTCGTATTCGGCCTCATTGTTCGTACATTTGAACGTAAGTCTAGCGGTGAAAGGAATGTGGGTACCCTGAGGGGTAACAATGATTGCCCCAATTCCGTTTCCGTAATGATTAACTGCTCCGTCAAAGATAAGTCCCCATTGGGAACCTGGTTCTGGCCCTTCATTGGGTAGCGGTTCATCGCAGTCTTTCATCTTTAGGTACATGACATCTTCGTTTGGGAAGTCAAACCCGACTTATTCCTGATCGTCAATCGGTTGATGAGCCAAATGGTCGGCTAAAATACTTCCTTTAACGGCTTTCTGAACGTGGTACTCTATGTCATATTCTGATAACAGCATCTGCCAACGGGCAATTCTTCCCGTGAGAGCAGGCTTTTCGAAGACATACTTGATTGGATCCATTTCTGAGATTAACCAAGTAGTATGACGAATCATGTATTGGCAAAGACGTTTGGCTGCCCAAGCCAAAGCGCAACAAGTTTTCACAAGCATCGTGTACCGAGTTTCGTAGTCAGTGAATTTCTTGCTCAAATAGTAAATGACAGACTCTTTCCATTTAGTTTTGTCTTGTTGGCCAAGTACACATCCCATTGAGTCCTCTAGAACTGTGAAGTAAATGATCAATGGTCTTCCTTCCACTAGAGGTGATAGAATTGGTGGTTTCAACAGGTATTTCTTGATACTGTTGAAGGCGGTTTGGCAATCTTCTGACCAAACGCAATCCTGGTTCTTTTTGAGTAATTTGAAAATCGGCGCACAGGTCGCGGTCATAAGGAATATGAATCTGGAGATGTAGTTCAAATGTCCCAGGAATCCTCTGACTTGTTTTTCAGTTTTCGGAGAAGGCATTTCTTGAATGGCCTTGACCTTGTCAGGATCAACCTTAATTCCTTTCTGGCTGACGATGAACCCTAAGAGTTTCCCTGAACGGACACCGAAGGTGCATTTGTTGGGATTCAAGCGGAGTTTCTATTTTCACAAACGCTCGAATGGTTTTGACAGGTGGGTCACATGCTCCTCTTCTGTCTTAGCTTTTGCAATCATGTCATCGACATATACCTCTATCTCTTTGTGTATCATGTCATGAAACAGAGTAGTCATGGCCCTTTGATAGGTTACCCCGGCGTTCTTCAAGCCGAACGGCATCACCTTGTAACAAAAGGTACCCCAGGGGGTAATGAACGATGTTTTCTCCATGTCTTTCGGCGTAATTTTGATCTGATTATAGCCCGAGAACCCATCCATGACGGAGAAAACTTTGAACTTTGTTGTACTGTCCACCAGCATGTCAATGTGTGGTAAAGGAAAGTCGTCCTTTGGACTAGCCTTGTTCAAGTCTCGGTAGTCAACACACATTCTGACCTTTCCGTCCTTTTTGGGAACGGGTACAATGTTGGCTGACCATTGAGGATATTCTGACGTGGCGAGGAAACCCGCGTCAATCTGTTTCTGTACCTCCTCTTTGATTTTGATGGCCATGTCCGGGTGAGTGCGTCTCAACCTTTGCTTTACTGGCGGACATTCCGATCTCAATGGTAAATGATGTTCCACGATGCTGGTATTCAACCCTGGCATATCCTGATAGGACCAAGCGAATACATCAGGGAATTCTTTGAGAAGCTTTACCAAACTCTCTTTGGTAGTTGGACTGAGCAGTGCCCCAATCCTGATTTCTTTTCTCTCTTGCTCTGAACCCAAGTTTACCATTTCCAACGGTTCTTTGTGAGGTTCAATGGACCTTTCCTCTTGTCTGAGTAGTCGGGAGATCTCTTCTGGAATTTCGTTGTCAACTTCTTCTTCAGCCCCAAATACCGGGAACTCAAAGTCGGGAGAAGGCATCGGATCGTATGTTTCAACTGGGTTTAAAACAAGCAATCTGCATGACGTGAGGATTCGTGTTTAGAAGAGATAGAGAGAATGTAAGTGTGTGCAGTGTTTTATTTTACTGCTTGTTTTTATTTTTAAATTGTTTTTTAGGATGACCATTTTCTGAAAAAGCAAAAAAAAGAAAACAACGATTAATGTGGAAATTACAAAACGACGTTATTTTATTAATGAACAAGTCGAACCTTGAAACTACAGCCCTATAAAACAAAACTCTGTCGCTTTGGGCGAAGCGAAGAGGGAAAATTTACAGAAAGCGAGCCCTATCAAAACATTCGTTTCACCTGGGCAGGGTGAAAGGTTAAAGATGGCAATTACTTTGATTGATGAACGACCTTCGGAACCTCGATGGCAACCCATTGGCGGCGAACTCCTCGGTGAATCACAAAGTCTGGCACCTTCCTTGATTTGTCCTCAGAAATGACGCTGATTTTTGGCGGAGCAGGATCATTGGAATCTGTCTCCATGGCAGAGTTGTCATAGGAGGATTGCTCAGTTGTATTTTGCATAGCATTTGTGTTCTCAGCTGTATCTCCCCATCCACTAGGCTGGATGTCTTCGAGCCTGATACAAGAGCTTTCGGGAGCGGTGTACTTGACCGTATAGTCAAATTTTCCACTTGGTTGTCCCAAGGTGTCCCACACTTCTTTCGAACTAGAGGAGTCATCCCTCTCGATGACGTTGACCTCGGGAAAAGCATAGTTGATGAATTCAAGTCCTGCAAACGTTGCAAATTCATCGTCATGTTGAGTAGTTTCTGAATGACCTGAGTGTTGATCCCATGACATGGTGGGGACACAGGTATTCTACTCAATGACGGTCAGCTGATTTTCATTGTTCGGCTGACTTTCTTGCCCCAAATCTCCTGGATAAGGTTGCCACATTGGAAGACCATCCATTGGGCCATAGTAGTTGTAGTCAAAGTTGTCTTTCATCAGAGTGTCTTCCTCTAATGAATTTGGCGGAGCACGACATCCTTCCGGGTCACAATCTCCATATATCATTTCGACATCTGACCGTGGTATAAATCTCGGACTCTGTGCGGGATAGCAAAATGGTATAGGCACCTCTTCCTGAGACATATAACCGTCCTCATTAAGGTAGGACTTCCATTCTTCATCTGTGTCAGAGGGATCTTCCTCATTGATAGCATGTACTGCTTGAGACACTAGGTGAAGGAAACCTCCACTGTGGAAGACGTTTTGAAGGGGATGAAGACTTTCATCGTTGGCAGCTGTCCGGGTACAGGTTGCAGAAAAACCAAGACCCTTCTTTGTTTTATTGTCAATAGGAATGACAAGTTGTCCCTATCCTGTCGTATCAGTACTCTCGACTGCTTTGATAGCATCGTTGTGTGAAGAAATGGAAGTTCCTTCTTTGAACTGATTGTCCTTGCTTACCGAAAGTGCTTGGAACTGAGTTCCAATAACCTCCTCGGGTTCTATACCAGTAGATGATGATAAACTACTCACGAGCAAGGCCTGCTCCCCACAGACTGTGATGAGTTGGCCGTTCTGGACGAACTTTAGCTTTTGGTGGAGGGTTGAAGTGACTGCTCCAGCCTGATGTATCCAAGGTCTTCCTAATAAACAACTGTACGTTGCCCGGATGTCCATGACCTGGAAAGTGACTTGGAAAGTGTGAGGACCAATAGTTATGGGTAGGTCAACTTCGCCGATAACCGTTTTTCTGGATCCGTCGAACACTTTGAGGACAACCTTGCTGGTTCTCATCAGAGGGCCTTTGAATGATAATTGCATCAAAGTGGACTTCGGCATAACATTCAGGGCTGACCCTGTGTCTACCAGTACGCTGGCTAAAGCATCCTCTTGGTAGTTAACTGTGATATTGAGCGCCGTGTTATGACGACGACCCTCCTCAGTTAATTCCTCATCACTAAATCCCAAATTATTGCAAGAAGTGATGTTAGAGACAATGCTATCAAACTGTCTGATTGTTACATCTTGTTCCACAAAGCCTTGCTCTAAGAATTTCTGTAGAGCCTCCCTGTGCGCTTCTGAACTGAGTAATAGTGATAATACCGAGATCTTTGAAGGAGTATGTAACAGTTGATCAACAATGTTATATTCACTCCTTTGGATGAGCTTCAGCATCTCATCATTATTTTTCGAAAGGTCAGGATTACTGGATTGACCGACTGATGGATCGGGAGCTCCTGTCTGAAGTTCCTTTTCCTTGTTAGGTTCTCCAACTCCTCTGTTAAAGATTCTACCGCTCCATGTTACACGACTGATGTCTGCAATATTCACGATGGAAGGTAATGGAATTTCCTTTCCATTTTCAACTATTGTTGCACTGTATTTGTAAGGGATCGCCTTAGCTGATTCATACGGTAGTGGTCCCGGTAGATAGATGACTATGGGAACCTTCTGATTTTTCTGACCATCATAAATAATCTCGATCCGTTCCCGGTTGGGAACTTTAGATTCGTCAAGTAGAGGGATAATGGCAAAAACATCCCTGGTCCTATGATGACCAGAGATTGTGACAACATCCTCAACTTGATCGGCAAGGTAGTTCGGCGTCCAGTTGACGGGTCCAGAACCCGGATATGGACGAATTTCTCCACGATCCACCTGACCCTGAAGAGCTGCTCTCACAAGATAACACGCTTGGTTACTTTCTGAACAGACACTACAATGGTCATAATTGTGTGGTGGCACCTGGCCACGCCCACTTTGAATACAATGTAACCGTACTAGGTTAGCTTCCACAGATCAGACATCCTGACTTTGACGTCGAGTAGGATTCCTGTTACTGATACTAATCTGCTGAGTATCTTCATCCATATAGATTGGCATCCACCAGTGATTTAACAAGTGCTGAAGTGCCTCCTGGACAAGGGTACAACCTCGACCGTTTTTGCAACCGCTTTACAGCTTTGATAGTCCTGTGATATCAGGAATCCGAGTCGGACCTGTTCAGCATGTAACTCTACTAAGTTGGTATTCATCACGCGAATATCAAAGATCTGAACCATGTTGATCTGATAAGGGTTCCTATCCTGGTAGTCTTGGATCCATCCAAGATCCATCTGACGCTGGAGGGCCTCTTGTATGAAAGAGCATCCCTGTTTGTTTACCGAGCAAGTCAGACAGGAACTGTAATCGTGCCGCGGCAGATTATGATACTGGCTTTGCCTTGAGTGCATTGCCACCAGATTGACATTCATTGCACGAATGTCGTGGTTCTGAATGACGCTGGAATTCGTATAGACCATATTAACTCCCCGAACTCGGTGCTCTTGGATCCATCCGAGATCCATCTGTTCCTGTAGAGCTGCTTGCACTACAGAATATCCTTGATTGTTTTTAGAGCAGACATCACATTGATGATAATTATGAGGTGGCACATGGCCATATCCACTCTGTCTACAATGCATCTTGACCAGATTGGTCTTCAACAAGAGTACATCGTGAATTTGATACACATCATTGGATTCTCCTTCTATCAAATTGACTGCAGCCTTCTCGTGTTGAGGCAGTAGGTTCGTAAGAACATTGGGATTTGTATCCTTGAAGGATAAGAACCCGCTCCTAACAAGTTTTTGCACGTCAGATTTGAAATTGAGACAATTCTCAATGTTATGCCCTGGACCTCCTTGATGATAAGGGCAAGTTTGATCCACCTTAAACCAGAAAGGCGGATTTTCCGGTACTGTAAGACAGGACTTAGTCTGAATGTGCCCCTTAGCCAGTAGTAATGGAAATAGTTCTGCGTACAACATGGGTATAGGATCAAACCCCGATGGTCGTGTTGTACAGTTGTTGTTATATGGAGGACGAGCCTGTTGAAGAGGCTGTTGTGTCCTTTGCTGATCAGGTTAGCTCTGCGCAACCTGTGGTTGATACGTAGGAATAGGCGCAGGGCTGATAGCAGGAGTTATAACTGCTACCGGTTGATAACGTCGCCTTTGCTTTTCGAGAGAGATATTCCCAATATCTTGCTCTTTTTTCTTAGGGAGAGCACTATCGTATTTTTTAGTACCGCTCGTCGATCCAGCGTCTTTTACCAAACGTCCTTCTCGGACGGCTTCCTCAAGACGTACGCCCATTCTATCGAACATAATTTCCTTTTTACCAGAAGGTATCGGTGGAATCTGTCCTTCTGGGACAGTGTGCACCATAGGGGGTGGTACCGTGACTACGGCAGTAAGTCTTGGCGTTTCCCGAAGTTTATAACCTTCAGGAGTCTTCAGTGTGCCTCTGGAATCTTCGCTTTCCCGAAGTTTGTAACCTTCAGGCCCAACGGCTTTTGTTGTGATTCCCTGATCTTCAACGATCGGTGGAACATATCCTTCCGGGATATAGTTAACAGGCATGCCCCAGGGACGATCTTTCGGCATTTGATACCTAGGATCATACTTCTCCACTATGGACGTTGAGGTTATCTCTGAGATCACAGTCCTTTGTAGCTGAGCTTCTGCCATGGTTTGCATGTCGTTACGAAGCTTTCTCATATCCTCTCTCAGAGCGTCGATCTCTTCTTTTAACTCTCTGTTCTCTTCCTCAAGATCATCCATCTTATTCTGACGATTGGCCCGAGTATTGTACGAATGAGACAGTTTGACTCTAGAACCGAGACACAAATGTGAGATTCATAGGTAAGAAGAATACCCGATGTGAGAATGATGAATACAATGATTATATTAATTGTTTTTTTGGTTTAATCAAAATAAACTTCGACAATTAGATTGCAAATATCAAACAGTGGGGAAACCCCTTTTTATTGAAATTCAAAGGATTACAGAAATAGAAATACAGTAGATTACAAGGTGCAGAAACAGAAACCTAAGCTAATGGGTCTCGAGAGAACTCGGGTGCTGATTCTGGTATCTTCCTTTTCTTTGACCGGGGCTCTTGAGCCGTTGTCGGGTTGTCATTCCTTTGCCAGGTGAAAGGAATGAGCAAATTCCTTTGGTCATCTTGATTCTCTACAGCATGTTGCTCCAAAATTTCAATCAGAGCATCTTTCTCTTTTAGTAGTTGTTGTATTTTGATGCACTCTACGTTGAGGGTGCGGTACTTGTTCTTCCAAGACCTTCTCTCCTTTTGAACTTTGTTGAGAGTAACCTGAAGCTTTTCATTTTCCGTCATGAAGTACATGACAGATTCCCTCGGCGGAAGAATTCCGTAACGAGGATAAGGCATTTTTAGCTTGAGAGCTCTAGTTTGTACCCAATAGAGATAAGGCTCCACCGAGACATAGTCTGGTTTTCCCAGAGACTCTCGTCCTTTCTTATGAACATGCTTCCAAGCGTGCACTATTTCCATCTTTAGTGCTCTGTCATTTTCTCCTTCCTTGAAGAAAAAACCTTCCAGATGAACATTCTGGGGAACATCGGGTATTCAAATTGACGACGAACGAGAACTGGATGGTAATTGATTCCTCCCTTAGTTCCTATAAGGGGTATGTTGGGGAAGTTTCCACAACGATCAATGATTCTGATTCCATCATAGATCCTATTACACCAATCTATATCAGAGTTGGTAAGAGACATGATCTTCTGCAACCAACGTAAGGCACTCTTGCAATCCCAAAAAGCAGCAGGCTTGGGCAAGTGGGAGATAAACCATTTGTAAAGCAAAGGTACACAGCATGTGATCTCCCCTCCGCTGTACAAATTTCCCAAGTGTACAGAATGATACGCATCTGCGAGCAAAGTCGGCACAGGGTTTTTAATGAGAAAAACCTTAATGGAGTTGATATCGACGAAGTTATTGATGTTGGGAAACAAAAATAACCCGTAGGTGAGCAAGACAAAGATGCTTTCAAAAGCAGTCACGTTTCCTATACTGGCAAAATATAGGGCCTTCTTTGTCAAGAACTGGGCTGGCAAACCTTGGATGCCACCCTTAGTGGTTATGTGAGTCCTGACCTCAGACTCGTCCAAATGAATTGCTCTTGCAATGGTCTGATTCTTTGGAATTTCTTCCAGTCTGGAAAATGGAGCTCGATCAGTGATATGTAAATCGATCAGATGAGAATACTCCTCAAGCGTTGGTGCGAGCTAGTAATCTGGGAATGTAAAGCAGTGATAAACCGGATCGTAGAATTGAACGAGCGCGTCCATGATTTCCTCAATCACATAGACCCTTAACAGAGGTAGCAAACCTCCGTACTTGGCTCTGAAAGCCTTTTGGTTTGTGATCATCCTCGCCAAACCTCTTAAATCCTCTAGTTTTGGAACCTTGAAGGTGTACGTATGAGTTCTCCTTCTACCGAAATCCATGAGCGCAATCCTTTTCTATGATATTTGCAATCACAGTCTTAGTTTAATTTGAAAAACAGAGAGACTAGAAGAGAAATTTTTTGAATGTTTTAATGTTTTTTAAATGAATGCATGAATGCAGCACACAAAAACATAGAAAAAACATGGGGTCAAAGGGTCGTTGTCATGAAGTCAAGGCTCTACCCATTCCCAAATGTTTATACTAGGGTGATTTTTGTACCTGTACTCATTATCATCAGCTCCTCCCAGGAAAGCAAAACAACAAGCAGATCGCCAGCGAGTTGTAGAGCAATCTTAGAGTAAGTGTCATTCACCGAGAATAGATCACCAGCCTCAAATGAGGGTAGTATCGTGTGACAACTATTTCCGATAGTTTTCGCACTACAAAAGGGTTGGCTCCTCAGCTTCTCAGACATCACAATCGGCCCATTGCCTAAGAGAGGGAATGGGTTGCATTGGTCAGCCTCCACTGAGGTTGATGGTCGACCTCGTCGCCATCACTTATCTTATGTGTATACTCAATCTTTCCACATGCGGCATCACACGCATTCCCATTAGCAGAAAAATAAACACGTATAGCAATTAGGAAAAGCAGTATATATATTTGTCCTAATCATCCTAGACCTTTAAAGCAATGAATCCTAAGTTCCTGACAGAAAATGGGTTCCCCGGCAGAAGCCCCAATCTGTGGTTTCATACAAAAAGGTTAGAAGAGCCCATACGGTGGGTGCCGCTTTTAAGGTTTCCACCTGATAGATGGGAAGAGAACAAGATCTTGCTACAAAGGTGAGATAGATCCTAATGACACGTCCCCAGTAGAGTTGCCATTTGTCCCCAGTGAAGTTGCCATTTTTCTGTAGCGAGCAATTTTGGACGCGGTTGCGAAGTGCTATCACTCTTTGGTGTCTACAGCTCGATTCATTTTTTATCCTATTAAAGCTGATGAAGGAAGGGAAATAGATGTCTCAAATTAACCCTGCTTGCAAACTGAGGTTAAACAGCGGTCTGTTAGGTTATAGATGCTACAAAGATTCGGGGTCTCTATCGGGTTTGTTTTTTTAAAAAGTGGTGGAGGTTTAGATGTTAGGACGGATGCTTCTTGATAGATATGTGAGAGTATGGGATTTTTGGGTTTTTGTTTAGAGTGCTTGCTAAGATCTTTTCTTTCAATCTTATGCCTACGTATTCCCGTTTACTGAAACAGGGAAATCAGAGCGTTCGTAGTTCCTCCTATTCTATGGGAGGAAATGGGTGTTTTGGTGTCTTGTTCAAAGCCCAAGACGTGAAGCAAAAAGGTGGTTTATATCTTGTTCAAAGCCCAAGATGTGAAGCTGAAAGGTCTATTTGTATCTTGTTCAAAGCCCAAGATGTGAAGCTAAAGGGTTGGTCTTTAGAGAGAATTTGTCACCTCTGAATAAGGGGTTGTATGTCACAACTGTTTATAAAGGAGAATTACTTTAACCGGGATATGTGAATCCGGCAATGCCATAATTTCCTTTAAAGGGGATTTTATCCTGAAGGAGAAGACTTTAACTCAGTGTAGAGCAATGCTATCTTTCCTTAGGAATTTCTCATGCTAAAAGAGGGACAGTGGCATGGATGTAGATGATCCAGAGGCTTGCCGCTTACAGCGATTAGATGAAGGGGAAAGAGTTGTTGATGTTTATGTACTGTGAATGAGGCACGTCTTTGATGCTAAAAGGTTGATTGGATCAACCAGGGGTTTTCTTATACAAAGCCTAAGAGGAGGCTAATATGTGTCTCGTACAAAGCCCGAGAGAGAGGCCAAAAGGTTTTGACTCAACGAGGGAATCTTTTGGTATCTCGTATAAAGCCCGAGATGGAGGCTATTTGACTCAACAAGAAAGTCTTTTGTATCTCGTACGAAGCCCGAGAGGGAGGCTAAAATTTGTTTGGCTCAATAAGAACCTTTTTATATCTCGTATAAAGCCCGAGATGGAGGCGGAAGGGGTGATTGACTCAATGACGGAGTCTCTTATGTGTCACGTACAAAGCCCGAGAGAGAGGCTAAACGTTGTTTGACTCCGCTGGGGAGAATCATTGTACAAAGCCCAAGAGGAGGCTATGGTGACTGTTTCAGTTGAGTGACAGGTCCAGTATACTGATTTTGAAAGAGAAAATCAGTTCTTATATGAGCAATGCTGTACTCAAGGATTTGATTCGAGGATCCGGGTTATTCCTGTTCTTTAAGGAAGTGGGAAATCCGAAGGGTATTGAGACTGTCAGAGTCTACGGGTTTTCTTCCTATTTTTGAAGGGGTGCTTGAGAATGTCTTAGAGACTCAAGGAAATTAGACTGTCCAAGTCTAGAGTTTCATCTTTTGTACTATGCTTTGAGGAACAGTAGTAGACTCTTTGAAAGGACTGTTCTATGCAGATGACTAAGTTCTGTTCCTATACCTTTAGGAGGTCGTCGAGGCAATTTGTACAAAGCCCAAGAGGAGACTGGAAGCTTTTAAGAAGTCGATCGGTCCTTGTATGAAGCCCAAGAGGAGGCTATCATTCCCGGAGGAAGAGATCATTATACGAAGCCTAAGAGGAGGCTGTGAATACTTCTAAGGGGCCGGCGGGTCCTTGTACTAGGCCCAAGAGGAGGCGGGGTTGCTTTTAGGAAGCCTGTGGGTCCTTGTACGATGCCCAAGAGGAGGCCGATGCTTTTAAGAAGCCCGTGGGTCCCCAAACCCCAAGAAATTCAAGACAGGCTATCCACGAGGAATAGATCAAGCCAGGAAAGTTCGAGAATTTGGAAGAAACTCAAAGATGCCATTCACGGAGAATACATTCATCTCGGGGAATAGAGTTTCCTGACAATTCCTAATGAGGACAGCCGAAGAGAAGACTGTATCTGGTGATCCTATTGGGGATCTAGTTGTCTATTTCTGCGAATAAACGAAACGGCGTCACCTAGTTCTAGACGTAGTTGCCGGGGAAACTCTAAATATCTATACTATTATTACACAGTTGATATGAGTTTATGAAAGAAGACTTATAGCGAAACAGCCCCACAATACAGTTATATGTATATGAAAGCGGTAAATGAAAGCATATAAACACTTACTCGGTTGTAGAGCTTCCATGTTGTTTGGTTAGTTGTTCAACAAAGAAAGATTGAACACAACAATATATTTCAAAATTAAAGGAGAAAGTGCTTTGACAAAGAAAGATTTGGGGCTTACAGCTCAAGGAGAGGCCCAGGGTTTTATCAGTGAGCGCACTGTTGTTTTGTAAAGAGGGACTTATACAAGTGACTGAGGCCCAAAATGTTTTGGTTAAAAGGGGATTGGGTCTTACACTCTATTATAGGCCCAAAAGTTTTGAATGAGTCTTATAGCACAAGGAGAGGCCCAAGGTGGTTAATTTTAAACCGGCGACGATCGCGTCGTTTATTTGAAAATGTACAGAGGGACTTATACAACGAATGAGGCCCAAAAAGTTTTCTGTACAAGGGGGTTGGGTCTTACACTCAAATAGAGGCCCAAAAAGTTTTAAAAGAAAAAAGAGTGGGGCTTATAACACGAGGGTAGGCCCAGTTTGTTTTTTTTGTTTGAAAAAGGCGACGGTCGCGCCGTTTATTTTGATAGTATCGGGACTTATACAGTATACTGAGGCCCAAAAATGATTTGGTCAAAAAAAGATTGGGTCTTACACTCTATTAGAGGCCCAAAAAGTTTGAAAATGATTTATGAGGGTTGAATTAATCCAAAAACCCTAATTTGTTTTCAAAATGTGTTTTAATTGAATAAAAATTCAATTAAAATGATCAAAATTGTTAAACATAGGGAAAACAAATTGTGATCTTGGATTAATGCTTCAAAAATTAAGTATTGACCAACAAAATAATTAGAAAGCATTAAAAGTTGCAAAAATCAAGGTGGAAAAAATATTTTTAATGTTAAAAACAATTAAAACATTAATTCTTTGCAAAAATACCAATTATACAAAATAAATAATATTTTTTTTTATTTTTTGGGAAAATAAAATATTTTAACATTTTTTTGAATTATTAAAAAAAGAATCAATTCAAAATCATTAAAACTCAGAGAGAAATTAATTTTTGAATCAATTAAATAAAATCACAAAATTCAAATATTTGAATTTTCAAAAAAATGGCGCCAAGAACAGCTGAAGAACACGCGCGTGTTCTGGGTTTGGCTGATTTGCATTTTCTCTCAAATCTCACTGAATACTTGATTATATCATGTAATCCACATACCAATCAACTCGTTTCAACCTCACGATCAGGTCTATGACTATTAATTTCATTTAAATTAAGCATAAAACAAGAAATCACGAAAAATCCTCAAGAACCCTAATTTCTGCATGAAGGCTAGGATTTTTGATACACGATTCAAACAATGTAATTAATTGAGGGGAAACATTCCATGCATGATTATGAACATATGGCCAAATTATTGTGCAGCAAAAATTGCATGGATCATAGAGTTAGAAGAGCTCATGCTTACCACTTGCAGCTGGTGATCGTGATTTGTGTTGGAGGTGTTACAGCTAGGTTCCAATGATCTGGATAGCTTCCATAGGTGCCATGGAGTGTGTATGAAAGCTTGGAATGGATTGAAATGATCTGGAACTTGAGATGGTACCCAAACTGCAAATCTGTCAAGAACTTGAGCAATTGGCTGGTGATTTTGTGAAATCTGAGTTCCAGATGTTATGTGAGTGTTTGGATCACTTCTATATGATGTATATGAGGTGTGTGTGATTGGTTTGATTGGAAAAGCTCTCAAACTCAAAACCCGATAGTGACTTGCCTTAGAAGGCAAAATTGGAGTGAAAGAAGAGATTTTGAGGAAAGCATCAATTTGATGGCTTTGGTGTACTCAAACTGATCACAATTAAGCTCTATTTATAGTAGAGCAAGTTTGTTTTGCAAGGAATAGTGAATGGCAACTGTTGAGTAGGTTTGGCCAATGTTGGCAAATGAAAATCCAAGTCTCCTCTAGCCATTGACTAGAGGTTAGGGCACAAGCTGCTGGTTCCCTTGGTCTTGGATAAGTCTTGACTGAATTCAGTTGAGAATGGCTCAGTCCATGCCACCTTGATGCTTCCATTGAATGCTCCAATCCAAAATTGGAGTCTTGTCCCTATTTTGGCAATTCTAGGTTCAACATGCTATTTCCTGTTCCAAAGACTTTGGAGGCTTGGCTCAGTGATTGTCCCCTTTAGATTCAATCCTCAGATGTGTCCAAGTGGATAGGAGCATTTGGATTTGGCTGATTTTGGCAAATCGACCAAAAGTGTAAAAATCTGCCTTGCCTTGGCAGATTTCAGTAAGGCAACTTGCCAATGTCATATCTCTTGACTCAAATTGAATTTGGTAATGTTCTTGGCCATTTTGGAAAACCCTTACATGATACAACAACTGTTTGAACATGTTTGGTTTTGATCTCTTTTGAATCCAAGTGAAAATCCCCCTACATTTGGCAAAAAGTAAGGTAAAATCTGACTTAGTGAATTTTTCACTAAGTGTTGGAACAAAGTGACTTTTCTTGATTTTGATAACTCCATAACTCAAAATTCATGAGGAATTTGGACATAGGTCAGTATGAAGCTTTTGTAGAGGGCAATGAGACTACAAATCAAGCTTTTAATGGGGAACAATGGCCTTGTGGTTTAGGAGTTATGGTCCTTCAAAGTTGGCACATTAGTGTCACTTTTTCCATAACTTAGAAATTTTTCTAAATTTTTATGGTTACCCCTTTTACAAGTTATCCCACTTTCTTTGATTTTTCTTGATGAATGATGATTCAAATCATACATTAACATCATTTTAGGGTTAAAAATCCATTTTGGTGAAAAATCTCAAAAAGTCAAAGTTGACTTTTGTGCACAGTTGACTTTTTATCAGATGAATTCCAAACTGTGCAATTCTTCATGAAATCATGTCCTTGACCTAAATCAAACTTGATGGACATGTTCCATGGGTGTCATAGGGTATATTGATTCATGTCCTAGGGCTTGGAAGCATGTCCAGGTCAAAAGTCAAAGTTACAGTTGACTTTTCCCGCGAAACCCTAATTGTGGTGCAGATGAAATTGAGACTTGTTGCTCAAACTTATTGGATTAATCCATTGTTCCAAATGGATCAATATAGTTCATTAGAGACCCTCAAAACCTCTCTTGAGGTCTTGGCTCATGATTTGCCCTAAAAGTCAACTTAGGGGTGAATTAGGTCAAGAAACCCTAATTCCTGATTTTTGATGAATGCATCCCCTGAGGCAAAATTGACTTGATGATTGGGTCCATGAGGTCCCATGAAGTATATTAGGTTATGTTTTGGATCATTGGCTTGTGCCCAGATGAAAAATTTCCATCTGGAGGCCCTGGTCGACCAAAACCCTAATTTGGTGACACTGTCGATCTTGAGACTTGATCCACCTAGAAGGGAGCAGCCTTGGGCTTGATCTTTGAAGTGGGAGTCCTTTTGATCCATTGTGGATGTTTGAGAGGTTAGACAAGTTGAAGATCATGTCATTCCTTGATTGATCCTTTGTCTAAGGCTCTGAGAGGGCTTGAAACCCTAATTTTGATTGTAGTGGATGCTCACCCATCTTTGGGGAGACTGATGAAGTATGATGGTTCCTCCATATTGTGATGATGATTTGCAAAATGATGGGACATCTTAGTGGTCAAAATTTGGGGTATGACAATGTGCCAACGTAACATTCATGGCTAAAACCAACGACGTTCTATTAGAAGGAGAACCTTCAGACTCCGACGACGAAAGAGAGGTATTTTCTTCCTATCTCATTCTAAACTTGAAATAGGATTATATGAACTTATGGAAAGATATCAAACTCTTCGGAAAAAAAACACAAAACTCTGAAAAAGACTCTTGTGATTCCTTCAGAAGATCTTGAAATTCTGGTATCAGACGTCTGATGTTAAGTGCGATGTCACAACAACACACTCTGCACAATGGACAAATAAAAAAGCCGAAAAACACACCAAATTGTTCACCCAGTTCGGTCTAACTACCTACGTTTGGGGGCTACCAAGCCAGGGATGAAATTCACTACTTGTAGAATTAAATTATAGACTCAACAACCCAGTTGACAATCTCATAATCTTAATTCCTACTAGTGACTTTCTACCTAAGAAACCACTTAGATATGAGAACACTACTCAATCCCTAAAACCTCTCAAAGAACACCCTCTTTGAGAAACCTTGATCCTACTTCACAGCTTTGATCAAGTTCCACAACTCTCTATCGCTTCACAGCTTCTAAGAGAGGACAGAAAACAACTCACCTATTCAACCTAGAATGGTGTATACAAAACTCGTACAAAATACTTAAGACACTCAGCCTATGCTCTTGATCTTCTCTCTGTATTTCTGTACCTTTTCCTTTGGTCTTGTGCGCTTTATATAGCCACCTGAATTGGGCTTGGACTGCTACAATATCTGACTTGATTTGTTATTTAAAATTGAATATCCAAAACAGATTTTCTCCTAAAATCTTTTCAAATCTTCAAACTTTTAAATCTCCTACAAATCTGCACCAGATCTCCTATGCAGTGAAGAATATCTAACCCAAGATATTCGCATCCAATGAGACAGCTGCTCTCCACAATTCCAGCTAACACGCAAACCTTAACAACATCACAAAACCTGATGTTATTAATTCTGCAGGTCTAATGTCACAACATCGCATGTGACATCAGACATCCAAACTTAAACACTTAACACAGCCCAGTGTTAAGACTCAATGTTGCAACATTACCACCTTGACATCAACATTGAACAACCTTTGTTTTACCAAAATTCCAGCCAATCCAAGAAACTAACAATCCCCCCCTTTGGTTAATTTTGGCTAAAACAATCTCTGCACCTTCAGAGACTTCAGCAGCGGAAAAAAACTTCAATAGTTTTGAATCTTCAAGCAGCAGCATCTTCAATACATAAAGACTTCACTTCACACAAAACTTTGCTGCAGCACCATCTTCAATCAGCTGTTCAACACAACCCAGCAGCATGGGGTAAATCTCCCCCTCAAGGCAAGAACCAGCATAAAGCTGTTCAACAACTTCTCCCCCTCAATATTTGCACTTCAACACCACACTAGCAGCACTCCTTCAAAACTGACATTGCAGCTTGACTAACTCTTAGCTACCTCTCCCCATTTTTAGCCACAATTGGACAAACCTCAACATGAACATCTTTTGTCAGCTCCTCTACCATTAGTCATAGTCTTCATCCATCCAGTCAAGAAGGCTTCACACAATCATCCACAAGATCTGAAGCACACACACAATGCCTTCCACTGAACTCTAAGAATAACACACACCAAGACAAGTGTACAATCTATTCAAGGTCACACCAAAACACCAATCAATAGCCTAATGTCATAACATGCTATCTGACATTATATCCTCATAAGAGGCAACCAATCTCCACAAGCTTGATCAGCATGCAATCTTCATAATAAATACACCTTTGCTGCAAAATTCATAGACAAGTACTCCCCCTGTCATGATTAACAGATGCTCTAGATGGAGATGAACATTTGAGCACATTTTCTGAGTACATTCATTTTTGTACCACTATCCCTTTCTCCAAAGGCTATCATACAATTCATCTTCACCATCCAAGGCAAACCTTCTACTTCATCATTCTCCCGTATGACTATGTAGATGCTCCTTAGATATAATGTAAGCACTAAGCTTCAGATCCAGAACAAAGACATCCTTCACCAAGGATACTCTTGACACTCTTGACACCAAGGAATTACATATGCTCTACTACTGGATTTACTATCAGCAAAATAATACAAACTCAACACTGTGTCACAAACTCCACAAATTCTCAGCTTACTTATAAGCTTTACTGAGATCCAGTCTCTTCAAGAGATCACAATTCCTCTATCCTTACATCCACCAATAGTTGTTGAAACTGGTGAAGTCTTCAAAGACAGTAGTCATGCTTTGCCAGAACAAATTACTAAACACATGACCATAATCTCCACCTCTTCTGACCAAAAATGCTAGATCATCCAACTCCACATGTCCAATCTTAACCATCTTCCAGATATAACCACCAGCAAACATGATGCTATAACATCTTTTGGGACATCAGCTTCTCATCATCACCATTCAAAGGACTCATTGCACAAAGAAGTCCTTCAAGAAGCTCCCAATAAAACACAGTCAGAGCAACTTATTCATACACACCTAAATACCATAAGTTCCCACATCCTCTCTGAACCATATCCTAGAAAACTCAACCATATCCAGAGTATCTATACCAAATTCTTTTTCCAGAACATACTTCCACCATTTTATGAAAAGCACAGGAATGTTATCTAGTATGGCCTTTTGAATTTTCTCAGAAGTTCTAACAACAACGACTTCCTTCATTTGAGAGATATCCTGGACATTATCATCAAACTTATCTCCGATCTTCCTATTTCTGGAAGAGATGAACACTTTACTCCTGGATTTTGTAGTACCATCCACATAGATCTTCTGCTTATCAGTTCTCATCTTTGGAGGTGACTCAATATCTTTCCTCTTCCTTGATTTCAGTCGTTTAGCAACCCCAGGAACCACTTTTGCAATTTGTTCATCATCACTCTTCTTTATTTTAAGGCTAGAAGTACCTATCTTGACTTGAGATGTTTTAACATCAGCTCTAGCATCTGCATCTTCCAACCTAAGGATTGTCAACTTGTGAAATTTTTCTTCTGAACTATAGGAGTCATTAGTCTGGTTGTCATCTTTCTTGGCCTTGCAAGTATTCAGCTCCCAACACTTCTTAAGGTCACAACTTTTGATCCTTCCATCAGCATTGTTGACTCCTTCATCTTGCTCACATAACTGACTACTCAAGTTGGCTTTTAACACATCATCCAACTTAGGAGTAACAGCACCATAAGTCATTAACCCAGATTGACTTTTCACCATACTTTCACACTTGATGTCACCATCTGATGTTACAACATCAACCTTAACATCACTAGATAAGCTGTCCACTTGAGGTATCCACTGATAGCAATTATCTCTGGATCTTACTCCCTTCATCACTACCTCATTCTGCTCATCAGCTACCACACATTCATCTTTGGTGTAGCTTACCTTGTAACCTTCATCACAAAGTTGACTTATGCTAATTAAATTAGCACTCAACCCTTGAACAAGGAGCACATTATCAAGAGTAAGACCATCATGATTCTTCACTCTTCCAACTCCTTCTACTACTCCTTTTTCACCATTGCCAAAAATAACATCATTTGCATGGCAAGGATTGAACTCTACCAAATGCTTCTTGGATCCAGTCATGTGCTTTGAACATCCACTGTCAAAGTACCATGCATCCATAGAAAAATGTCCATCTAATGTGTGAGCCAATAGACATGTGACCTGAGCTTTAGGAACCCATTATTTTACTACTTTGGGCCTGACCTCCTTCTGTCTGGGTTGAGGAGCAGAATTTGGATAACCATGAAGCTTGAAGCAAGAGAACTGCATATGTCCAACTCTGCCACAGTAGAAGCATCTAACTCTGTCATCTCTAAAGTGGTTAAACCTTCTGCCACCATGATGATGATGTTGCTGGTGCTTCCATCCATAGTGTTGATTTCTTCTTCTATGATAAGGCTGTTGTCTTCTACTACCATAGTTTGACTGTCTTCTATGGTAAGGATAATGTCTTTTGAACTATCTTCTATGGTGATGAGGCTTCCTTCTTCCATAGTAATGAGGCACAACATTGTTGTATCCATATTCATACATGTTCCCCTGATGTTGATGAACCATGTTCTGATTGAACCTAGCAACCTTCATGCTCTTGTGATATTGAGGTGGCATATACTGACTAGCTCCCTGAGACTGCACCTTCTTCTGATGATGAGCATTCTTCTTCTCAACATTCTGAGGCTGTGGATGAGTAACCTTCTTAGGTGTAGAATCATGTCTCTTTGTTTGATCCTGAGACATTTGTTGGGACACCTACTTCTTTGTTCCAGAAGTGCTTGCTTCTGTAGAACTCTTTTCCTCAACCACATGTCCTATACTTGATTTATCTTCAGCAACTTTCTCTGACTAAAGAATCTTATCAAGAGTGGTTGTACCACTGTTCATCATCCTAACAGATTTTATCATCTGATCAAGTTGAGATTTAACTAGTACAACTTCATTTTCCAGATCAGCTTTTACATTCTCAAGCTGAGCAATCTGTTGATTGTGACACTTGTTTTCTTGACAAATCTCAGCACTTTTTAAACACAGCTCTTGATAAGTAGATTCTAATTCCTCATAAGTTATTTCTCCATCACTATCATCATCAGAAACAACAGTTCCTGTTAAGGCTCTAACATGCTTTGCTGACTCACCTTCACTTTCACTATCAGATTCAGACCAGGAAAATGTCATGCCCTTCTTCTGCTTCTTCAAGAATGTGGGACATTCTTTCTTGACATGTCCATAACCTTCACATTCAAAGCACTGAACTCCTTTATCTTGGGCAGTCTTCTCTTCATCCTTCTCTTTTGACTTGCTGATGTCAGAAGAGATGTTCTTGACATTAGGCCTGGAGTTATTGTTCATCCTCTTGAACACCTTGTTGAACTGCCTTCCCAACATAGCTATGGCCTGAGATAAATCCTCCTGGGATTCAGTACTCATCCCTTTCTCTTCTTGAGCATTTGAAGTCAAGGCTATACTTTTTGACTTCTTTTCAGGTTCTTCTTCATTTAACCCAAGCTCAAATGTTTGAAGAGATCTAATGAGCTCATCAACCCTCATCTGGCTGATGTCTTGTGCTTCTTCAATGGTAGTCACCTCCATCTTGTACCTCTTAGGAAGTGACCTAAGAATCTTCCTTACAAGCTTTTCTTCTGACATTTTCTCTCCAAGAGCACTAGATGCATTGGCCAGCTCAAGAACACTCATGTGGAAGTCATGAATAGTCTCATCTTCCTTCATCTTCAGGCTTTCAACCTGAATATGTTCTTGTTAACTCCATTGAAGATAGCATTTAGGGCTTTTGAATTTCCAAGGGCAAGCTCATCTTCTTCCTTGGTCCATTCTTCTTCAGGTTTCAGCTTTGAGGTGCCCTCTTTATCTTTCCCAACATCATCTTTTTCAAACACAACAGGTGCTTTCCATTCTTTAATGATAGCCTTCCAAGCCCTGCTATCCAAGGATTTCAAAAAGGTGATCATCATTGGCTTCCAATAATCATAATTCGAGCCATCCAAAATAGGGGGTCTGTTGACAAATCCTCCAACTTCCTTGTCCATCTTTACACCAGAAAATAACTTCCCCAGATCTCACCCAGAGACAGACAGGATGCCTGCTCTGATACCAATTGAAATTCTGGTATCAGACGTGTGATGTTAAGTGCGATGTCACAACAACACACTCTGCACAATGGACAAATTAAACAACAGAAAAACACACCAAATTGTTCACCCAGTTCGGTCTAACTACCTACGTCTGGGGGCTACCAAGCCAGGGATGAAATTCACTACTTGTAGAATTAAATTACAGACTAAAAAACCCAGTTGACAATCTCCTAATCTTAATTCCTACTAGTGACTTTCTACCTAAGAAACCACTTAGATATGAGAACACTACTCAATCCCTAAAACCTCTCAAAGAACACCCTCTTTGAGAAACCTTGATCCTACTTCACAGCTTTGATCAAGTTCCACAACTCTCTATCGCTTCACAGCTTCTAAGAGAGGACAGAAAACAACTCACCTATTCAACCTAGAATGGTGTATACAAAACTCGTACAAAATACTTAAGACACTCAGCCTATGCTCTTGATCTTCTCTCTGTATTTCTGTACCTTTTCCTTTGGTCTTGTGCGCTTTATATAGACACCTGAATTGGGCTTGGACTGCTACAATATCTGACTTGATTTGTTATTTAAAACTGAATATCCAAAACAGATTTTCTCCTAAAATCTTTTCAAATCTTCAACCTTTTAAATCTCCTACAAATCTGCACCAGATCTCCTATGCAGCGAAGAATATCTAACCCAAGATATTCGCATCCAATGAGACAGCTGCTCTCCACAATTCCAGCTAACACGCAAACCCTAACAACATCACAAAACCTGATGTTATTAATTCTGCAGATCTAATGTCACAACATCGCATGTGACATCAGACATCCAAACTTAAACACTTAACACAGCCCAGTGTTAAGACTCAATGTTGCAATATCACCACCTTGACATCAACATTGAACAACCTTTATTTTACCAAAATTCCAACCAATCCAAGAAACTAACAGATCTTACTAAAAGCAAACAAACCATTCTTGAATTAAATGAAACATTACTTTCTCTAGAAAATTCAAATACTACATTAAAAACTAAAATCTCTAGGTTAGAAGAAGAAATCATCTCTAACAAAACCAATACTAATGAGGTAGTCAAGTATGATAGAGCTTTTCAACGTGTAGCGCGGTTTTTGTGGTTTCGAATCACTATCGCTTTGGTACTACAGTTCGATTCATTTTTTATCCTATTGAAGCTGATGAAGGAAGGGAAATAGATGTCTCCAATTAACCCTACTTGCAAACTGAGGTTAAACAGTCAAAACTGTTGAATTACAACTGCGACTTTAGTTTGTGGGTCTCTCTCTGCTTATTTTGTTCAGAACGAAATACCGGGACTGTTCATGGGGAATTTGTTGGGATACTACGCTAGATTGGCTAGAGGTAGGGGACTTTGGGTTTTTTTTATAAGTGAGCTCGCAAAGATTCTTTTTCAATCTTATGCCTATGTATTCCCGGGATAGGGAAATCAGAGCGATCGTAGTTCCTCCTATTCTATGGGAGGAAATGGTGTTTTGGTGTCTTGTTCAAAGCCCAAGACATGAAGCTAAAGGTGGTTTATATCTTGTTCAAAGCCCAAGATGTGAAGCTGAAGGGTCTATTTGTATCTTGTTCGAAGCCCAAGATGTGAAGCTAAAAGCGTGTTTGACTTTAGAGAGAATTTGTCATCTCTAAAGGGGCCTGTTTGTCACAGTTGTTGGGTGACTGATTATAAAGGAGAATTACTTTAACTGGGATATGTGAATCCAACAATGCCATAATTTACTTTATAGGGGATTTTCAACCTGAAGGAGAAGACTTTAACTCAGTTTAGAGCAATGCCATCTTTCCATAGGAGTCTCTCATGCTAAAAGAGGGACAGTGGCGTGGATGTAAATAATCCAGAGGCTTGCCGCTTACAGCAATTAGATGAAGGAAAAGGAGTTATTGATGTTTGTATACTATGAACGAGCCACAGATTTTGATGCTAAAAGGTTGATTGACTCAACTAGGGTTTCCTTATACAAAGCCTAAGAGGAGGCTATTGACCCAACAAGAGGATACTTTCGTGTCTCGTACGAAGCCCGAGATAGAGGCTAAAAGTGATCGACTCAACAAGAGAGTTTTTTTATACTCAACAAGAGAGTGATTTTGTATCTCGTACGAAGCCCGAGATGGAGGCTGAAAATGTTTGACTCAACAAGAGAGTTTTTTATACTCAACAAGAGAGTGTTTTTGTTTCTCGTACAAAGCCCGAGATGGAAGATGAAAGGGGATTGACTCAACAAGAGAGTCTTTTATACTCAACAAGAGAGTGTTTTGTATCTCGTACAAAGCCTGAGATGAAGGCTAAAAGTGTTTAACTCTGCTGGGGAGAATCATTGTACAAAGCCCAAGAGGAGGCTAGGGTTACTGTTTCAGTTGAGTGACAGGTCCAGTAGGTTAGTTAAACGAGAAAATCAGTTCTTATATGGGTAATGTTGTACTCATGGATTTGATCTGAGGACCGAGATTATTTTCTGTTCTTTAAGGAAACGGGGAATCCGAAGGGTATTGAGACTGCCCAAATCTACGGATGTTTTCTTCCTATTTTTGAAAGGAACTTGAGAATAGACTGTCCAAGTTTTATCTTTTGTACCATGCTTAAGAGAGATCAAGAGACAGTACGTTCGCGGTAGAAAGATCTAGATTCTTCGAAAGATTGTTATATTAAGATGACTAATTTCTGTTCCTATACCTTTAAGAGGTCGTCGGGACAATTTGTACAAAGCCCAAGAGGAGGCGAGAAAAACTTTTAAGAAGCCGTAGGGACAATTTGTACGAAGCCCAAGAGGAGGCTATCTTCCCGGAGGAAGGATCTTTATACGAAGCCTAAGTGGAGGCTATGAAAACTTCTAAGAAGCCGACAGGTCCTTGTACAATGCCCAAGAGGAGGCGGGGATGCTTTTAGGAAGCCTGTGGGTCCTTGCACTAAGCCCAAGAGGAGGCTGATGAAAAGTTCCAGAAGGGATTTCACATGGAACACTGGCCCTCTGTATATGAACTGTTTAAGGGGGAGATTTCTTAGATCTAGTTATCTAAAATTGTTGTAAAAGAAAATTCATGGTTTAGGTTATGTTTGAAATATCCGGGAGAACGTCGGATGTAAGGAGATGAGGTTTTGTCTAGTTCTAGACGTAGTTGCCGGGGAAACTCTAAATATCTATACTATTATTACACAGTCGATATGAGTTTGTGAAAGAAGACTTACAGTGAAATAACCCCATAATACAGTTATATACATATGAAAGCGGTAAATGAAAGTGGGTAAACACTTACTCGGTTGTAGAGCTTCCATGTTGTTTTGTTAGTTTGTTCAACAAAGAAAGCTTTGATAACAATATTATATTCAAAATCAAAGGAGAAAGTGCTTTGAAAAGATTGTTGGGGCTTACATCTCAAGGAGAGGCCCAGGATTTTATCAGTGATCGCACTGTCGTTTTGTACAGGGACTTATACAAGTGACTGAGGCCCAAGAAAGGTTTTCTATACAAAGGGGATGGGTCTTACACTCTCTCAAGAGGCCCATTATAACACGAGGGTAGGCCCTAATGATTTGTTTTTTATAACTGGCGATCGCGCCGAGATTCTTGAAAGTACAGTGCGTCTTATACAATGACTGAGGCCCAAGAAAGGTTTGGGGATTGGGTCTTACACTGTATTAGAGGCCCAAAATGATTTTGAATGGGTTTTATAGCTCGAGGAGAGGCTCAGATGGTTTGTTTTAAACGGGAGATGATCGCACCGAACTTTTGAAATACAACGGGACTTATACAATATTTGAGGCCCAAAATAGTTTTGTATTTACAAAGGATTGGGTCTTACACTCTATTAGAGGCCCAAAGGTGTGTAAAGAAAAAGAATGGGGCTTATAACACGAGGGTAGGCCCAGATGAAAATGTTTTTGTAAAGCGACGATCGCGCCGAGATTTTGAAAACACAGTGGGACTTATACAACAACTGAGGCCCAAATTATTTTGGTTTTTCTAAAAGGGTTGGGTCTTACACTCTACTAGAGGCCCAAAAGGTTTGAAAAAAGTTTGATGAGGGTTGAATTAATCAAAAACCCTAATTTGTTTTCAAAATGTATTTTAATTGAATAAAAATTCAATTAAAATGATCAAAATTGTTAAACATGTGGAAAACAAATTGTGATCTTGGATTAATGTTTCAAAAATCAAGTTTTGACCTACAAAATGATTAGAAATCATTAAAATTTGCAAAATCAAGAAGGAAAAAATATTTTAAATGTCAAAAACAATTAAAATATTAATTCTTTGAAAAAATATTAATTATATGAAATAAATAATATTTTTGGGATTTTTTGGTAAAATAAAATATTTTAACATTTTTATGAATTATTAAAAAAAGAATCAACTCAAAATCATTAAAACTCAGAGAGAAATTAATTTTTGAATCAATTAAATAAAATCACAAAATTCAAATATTTGAATTTTCAAAAAGGGCGCTAAGAACAAGGGCAAGAACACGCGCCACCCTCTGTTTCTACAGATTTGCGTTTTCTATCCAATCTCACTGAATACTTGATTATATCATGCAATCTACATATCAATCTACTCGTTTCAACCTCACGATCATGTTTATGGTCTTTAATTTCATTTATTTTAAGCATGGAATAAGAAATCAAAGAGAAACCTCAAGAACCCTAAATTCTGCATGAAGGTTCAGAAATTCCATACACGATTCATACAAAGCAATTGATTGAGGGTAAACACTCTATGCATGATTATGAACATATGGCCAAATTATTGTGCAACAAAAATTGCATGGATCACAGAGTTAGAAGAGCTCATGCTCACCTCTTGCAGCTGGTGATCGTGTTTTGGGTTAGGGGTGTTACAGCTAGGTTCCAATGATCTGGATAGCTTCCCTAGGTGCCATGGAGTGTGCCTGGATGCTTGGAATGGATTGAAATGATCTGGAACTTGATTTGGCACCTCAACTGCAAATCTGTCAAAGGCTTGAGCAGTTGGCTGGTGATTTTGTGATTTTGGTGCTCCAAATGTTATGTGAGTTTTTGGATCATTTCTATATGATGTATGTGAGGTGTGTGTGTGTGATTGGTTTGATTGGAATAGCTCTCAAACTCAAAACCCGATGGTGACTTGCCTTAGAAGGCAAAATTGGAAGTGAGAAGGCGATTTTGAGGAAAGCATCTGTTTGATGGCTTTGGTGTACTCAAACTGAGCATAAATGAGCTATATTTATAGTAGATCAAGTTTGTTTTGCAAGAAATAATGAATGGCAACTGCTGCAGAGGTTTGGCCAATGGTTGTACTTTGGAATCTCAAGTCTCCTCTAGCCATTGACTAGAGGTTAGAGCACAGAGTTATGGTTCCCTAGTTGTTGAATCATTCTTTACTGAATTCAGTTGCAAATGTGTCAGTCCATGCAACCTTGGTGCACCCATTAAATGCTCCAATCCAAAATTGGAGTCTTGTCCCTCTTTTAGGGGTTTCTAGGTTTGGCATGCTACTTTTGGTTCCAAAGACTTGGGAGGCTTGGGATCAGAGTTGGTTCCTCCTTGGTCCCCCCTTGAGGTGTTCAGATGGATAGAGTTGCTTTCCCTTTGCAAAATTTGGGCAAATCGAGCAAAACTCCAAAATCTGCCTTGCTTTGGCAGTTTTCAGCAAGGCATATTGCCATTGTCATATCTCATGGCCCAAGTGGAATTTGATGGAGTTCTTGGCCATTTTGGAAAGCCCTCATATGATACAATAACTGTTTGATCATAATTGGTTTTGATACTTTTTGGATCCAAGTGAAAAATGCCCCTACATTTGGAAAAAAGTGAAGGCAGATTCTGACTTAGTGAAAATTTCACTAAGTGTTGGAAAAAGTGACATTTCATGTTTTCAGCCACTTTGATCATTCCATAACTCAAAATCCATAATGAATTGGAATGAGGTGTAGTTGAAGCTTTTTTAGAGGGCCATGAGGGCTACAAATCCATCTTTGGATGGGGAAAATGGCCTTGTGGTTTAGGAGTTATGATCCTCCAAAGTTGGTACCCTAGCCACTTTGTTCCATAACTTAGAAAATTTTCTAAGTTTTTATGGTTACCCCTTTTACAAGTTATCCCACTTTTATTTATTTTTCTTGATGAATGGTGATTCCAATCACACATTAACATCATTTTAGGGTTAAAGAACCATAATTGTGAAAAATCTCAAAAAGTCAAAGTTGACTTTTGTGCACAGTTGACTTTTTATCAGATGAATTCCAAACTGTGCGATCCTCAATGAAATCAAGTCCTTGACCTAAATCAAACTTAATGGACATGTTCCATAGGTGTTATAGGGTGTATTGAATCATTTCCCAGGTTTGGGAGCATGTCTTGGTCAAAAGTCAAAGCTACAGTTGACTTTTCCCGCGAAACCCTAACTGTGGTTCAGATGAACTTGAAACTTGTTGCTCAAGCTTCATGGATCAATCTATTGTTGCAAATGGATCAATGTGATGTATTAGAGACCCTCAAATTCTCCTTTGAGGTCTTGGCTCATGTTTTGTCCCAAAAGTCAACTTAGGGGTGAATTAAGTCAAGAAAACCTAATTCCTGATTTTTGGTGAATGCATCCCCTGAGGTTAAATTGACTTGATGATTGGGTCCATGAGGTTCCATGGAGTATATTAGGTTATGACTTGAAGCATTGGCTCATGCCCAGAGGATAATTTCCATCTGGAGGCCCTGGTCGACCAAACTCTAATTTGGTGACATCGGCGATCCTGAGGCTTGATCCACCTAGAAGGGAGAAGCCTTGTGCTTAATTCTTAAAGTGGGAGTCCTCTTGATCCATTGTGGATGTTTGAGAGGCTAGACAAGTTGAAGATAATGTCATTCCTTGATTGATCCTTTGTCTAAGAACTCTGAGAGGGCTTGAAACCCTAATTTTGATAGTAGTGAATGCTCACCCATCTTTGGGGAGACTAATGAGGCATGATGGTTCATCCATATTGTGATGATGATTTGCACAATGATGGGAAATCTTAGTGGTCAAAATTTGGGGTATGACACAACGCATTCTTGCTAAAAGCATAGACAGAAGCAAAATGGCTTCAATGATATATGGAGTCAGCAGAAATGGCAACAGAGATCTAGGATATTTTGGACCATCACAACCATATGATGAGACCAAAAGTATCAAGATAATACCTTTATCCAAACATTTTGTACCCTCTGGCACTATTTCAAAATGTTCTGAACAAAAAGGTTCAAAACCGATCACTACACAAACACAGACACTGAAGAAAACTCCTAAACTTAAACATTATGCACAAGTTCCACACTATTATTCCAATATAAGGAAGTCCAAAGGTGTCAGAACCTTGGGAAAGGCTAATGTGAAAGGACCCACAAAATGGGTACCTAAGAATAAGATAATTTATGTTGCAGACATCCTTAATGGCACCATTGAAACACCAATCATGGTACCTGGATAGTGGATGCTCGCGACACATGACGGGAGAAAGGCATATGTTTCAAGATCTGAAACTTAAACCCGAAGGTGTCGTCGGTTTCGGAGGAAATCAGAAAGGAAGAATCATTGGCTCCAGAACTATTGGAAATGGTAAGTTTCCCTCTATTAATAATGTTCTATTAGTTGAAGGTCTTATGCATAATCTATTGTCAACCAGTCAGCTTAGTGACAATGGTTATGACGTTATCTTTAATCAAACATCCTGTAAAGCTGTATGTCAAAAGGATGGATTTGTCATGTTCAACGGAAAGAGGAAGAACAATACTTACAAAATTAAATTATCAGATTTAAAGCACCAAAATGTAAAATGTCGTCTTTTGGTAAATGAAGAGCAATGGGTCTGGCACAGACGCCTTGGTCATGTTAGCTTGAGAAAAATTTCTCAGCTGAACAAGCTAGGTATTGTCAGAGGCTTGCCAAATCTGAAGTACTCCTCAGATGCTCTTTGTGAAGCATGTCAGAAAGGCAAGTTTTCAAAAACCTCTTTTAAAGCATAGAATATTGTTTCCACCTCCAGACCGTTAGAACTTCTTCACATTGATCTCTTTGGACCAGTGAAAACTGCTTCAATCAATGGTAAGAAATACGGACTAGTCATCGTTGATGATTACAGTCGTTGGACATGGGTGAGATTCTTAAAACACAAGGATGAGTCACACTCTGTGTTTGATTCCTTTTGCACCTAAGTAAAAAATGAGAAAAATTGCAAAATCATCAGAGTCAGAAGTGATCATGGTGGAGAATTTGAAAACAAAGACTTTGAAAACCTTTTTGATTCACATGCGATATCCCATGACTTTTATTGTCCTATAACTCCACAAAAAATGGAGTTGTAGAGAGAAATAACAAAACTTTACAAGAAATGGGTCGCACCATTATCCAAGAAACTGACATGGCTAAGCATTTTTGGGCAAAAGCAATCAACACTGCGTGTTATATTCAAAATAGAATCTCTATTAGACCTATCTTGAATAAAACTCCTTATGAATTGTGGAAGAATAAAATTCCTAATATTTCCTATTTTCATCCATTTGGATGTACCTGTTTTATGCTAAATACTAAAGAGAATCTTGGCAAGTTTGATTCCAAAGCACATAAGTGTCTGCTATTAGGATACTCTGAACGCTCAAAAGGATACAGAGTTTATAACACACAATCACGGATTGTGGAAGAAATAATTCATGTTAGATTTGATGACAAGCCTGACTCTGAAAAGTCAGAGCTAGTTGAAAAGTTTGCAGGTTTGGAAATTAGCTTCTCAGAACCTAAAGAAAAGGCAGATGAAGTCAAAGACCAGCAAAACCCTACGCCGGATACCACCGATGTAACTCCGAATACTCCTCAGCAAACGAACAGAAGAATGTCTATATCTCATCCTGAGGAACTAGTTCTTGGTAGCAAGAACGCTCCAGTCAGAACCAGATCAGCCTTCAGACCATCAGAAGAAACACTCTTGGGACTGGTGTCGTTAATTAAACCAGCTACGGTTGAAGAAGCTCTTATGGACAAAGACTGGGTTCTGGCTATGGAAGAAGAACTAAATCAATTTTCAAAGAATGATGTCTGGGATCTAGTTCCAAAACCTAAGAATGTTCATGTTATTGGACCAAATGGGTATTCAGAAACAAGCTAAATGAGAAGGGAGAAGTTCTTAGAAACAAGGCACGACTTGTCGCTCAAGGATACAGTCAACAAGAAGGAATTGATTACAACGAAACTTTTGCTCCTGTCGCCAGTCTTTAAGCAATACGGTTATTAATATCCTTTTTAGTAAATCATAACATCACCCTATATCAGATGGATGTTAAGAGTGCATTCTTAAATGGCTATATATCAGAAGAAGTCTACGTCAAACAACCTCCTGGTTTTGAAAATTCAGAAAAATCAAATTTTGTATTTAAACTCAAAAAATCACTCTATGGTTTAAAACAAGCTCCTAGAGCTTGGTACGATAAATTGAGCAAATTTCTTTTAGAAAACAATTTCACCAGAGGAAAGGCTGACACAACTCTCTTCTGTAAAACATACAAGAATGATATTCTTATAGTTCAAATCTATGTTGATGATATTATTTTTAGTTATGCTAACTCCTCTTTATGTGAAGAATTTTTAAAGCTAATGCAAGCAGAAATCGAAATGAGTCTGATGGGTGACTTAAAGTTCTTTTTGGGAATTCAAATAGATTAGAAATCAGAAGGCACCTACATTCATTAAAGTAAGTACACAAAAGAACTTTTGAAGAAATTCAACATGATAGACTGTAATACAACTAAAACACCAATGCATCCAACATGTGTCATGAGAAAAGAAGAAACAGAAGATAAGGTTTGTCAGAAGCTTTATCGTGGTATGATAGGCTCTCTCTTATATTTAACCACTTCTAGACCTGATATATTATTCAGTGTACATTTATGTGCTAGATTCCAATCAGAACCAAGAGAATCTCATTTAACTGCAGTTAAATGAATTCTAAGGTATCTGAAAGGTACTACTAACCTGGGCTTGATGTATGAGAAAATATTAGAGTATACTCTTTCTGGTTACTGTGACGCAGACTATGCTGGAGACAGATTGGAAAGAAAGAGCACATCTGGAAACTGTCAGTTCCTGGGGAACAATCTAATCTCGTGGTCAAGTAAGAGGCAATCTACAATTGCTCTCTCTAAAGAAGAATCTGAATACATCTCCGCTTCTCTATGCAGTACACAAATGCTTTGGATGAAAAATCAGCTGGAAGACTATCAGATATATGAGAGTAACATCCCTATTTTCTGCGATAATACTGCTGCTATTTGTTTAAGTAAAAATCTAATTCTTCATTCTAGGGCTAAACACATTGAAATAAAACACCATTTTATCAGAGACTATGTTCAGAAGGGAACCTTATGCTTAAAATTAATTGATACAGACCATCAATGGGCTGATATTTTTTCAAAACCCTTAGCTGAAGATAGATTTCTAAATATTTTAAAACATATGAAAATGGTGTACTGCTCAGAATGAGATTATTTCATAACCAAATGTGTTTAGTCAGAGGAAATAAATATTTTTATAACATCAGAACCACTTTTATGAGAAGTATCTCAGTTCTGATTAATTTTTCTTCTGAGTCAGTTCTGACGCGTCATTTAATTAGAAAATGACTTTTTGCATGTGATTAGTTTACATCTAATTCACTATATTTACCCAAATCAAACGAACAGTAATTTTCTTGGGATTGACTCAAAACTTAATTACATTTATTTACTTATCCCCTGTAAGTGTCTATCTCTTCAAGTTATCAAAAACCATTCCTATTCCCTCTTTCACTCAAAAGGAACCCTAAAACCCTAAATTTCTCTCTCTCTCTCTCTCTCTCAACGAACTCAATCCCTGTTCTCATCCTCTCCGTTCTTAACCATCATCATGACAAACATCGATCAACAAGAAACTATTCTCGTCTCCAAAGAAGTTGAAACGTCACTGAATGTCTCCCAAGAGCTCTCCTCTTCATCTATCACACCATCTTCCACCTCTACAACCACCGCGACGATCGCATCGACTCCATTATCTCTTCCCATGATCGATGCAACCCATGTCACATAGAGAAATTCCTCTGTTACCTGTGTTATGCATGCAAATGAACTAATTGTTTTGAAAGAGCTGTCTGTCGACTTCGACAATCTTTGCGATAATGGGTTTAACCTAATTGATCAACTTAATACTCAAGGATGGAAAAGTTACTTTGAAAGACTTTGAGGTCCAACCTTTGATGACCTAGTAAAGGAATTCTGGAGTCACGCTGAAACAGACGATCTTCATGTTGTATCTTTTGTTATGGATCAAAAGATCATTATAATTGAAAAATCTATTTCAGAACTACTAGAGATGGAACTCTTGGAAGGAAAAAGAGTTTATGGAAAAACTGAAATATCTGACTCCGTCATCAACAGAGCAATCTTCAAAAATTGTCAAGCTGGGACTACAGAATACAAAAGCAAGAATCTGCGTGACAATTTAAGAATCTGGCATAAAATCATTCTTGGATGTATCAATCCAAGACCTCCAAAAAGTGCTGTAGATTTCTTCAACACAAATCAAAAGTACATGTTGTACTGTCATACCCCAAATTTTGACCACTAAGATTTCCCAGCATTGTGCAAATCATCACCACCATATGGGTAATCCTTCATGCCTCATCAGTCTCCCCAAAGATGGGTGAGCATCCACTACAATCAAATTTAGGGTTTCAGGCCCTTTCAGAGTTCTTAGACAAAGGATCAATCAAGGAATGACATGATCTTCAACTTGTCTAACCTCTCAAACATCCAAAATGGATCAAGAGGACTCCCACAGCAAGAATCAAGCACAAGTTGCAACATTCCAAGTGGATTAAGCCTCAAGATCACCAGTGTCACCAAAATTAGGGTTTGGTCGACCAGGGCCTCCAGATGGAAATTTTCCTCTGGGCATGAGCCAATGCTTCAAAGCATATCCTAAAATACTTTATGGAACATCATGAACCCAAATATCAAGTCAATTTTGCTTCAGGGGATGCACTCATAAAAAATCAGGAATTAGGGTTTCTTGACCTAATTCACCCCCCAAGTTGACTTTTGGGACAAATCATGAGCCAAGACCTCAAGAGAGGATTTGAGGGTCTCTAATAAACCACATTGATCCATTTTCAATAATGGATTGATCCAAGAAGCTTGAGCAGCAAGTTTCAAATTCATCAGAACCACAATTAGGGTTTCGCGAGAAAAGTCAACTGTACCTTTGACTTTTGACCAAGACATGCTCCCAAACCCTAGGACATGATTCAATACACCCTATAACACCTATGAAATTAATCCATCACGTTTGATTTAGGTCAAGGACTTGATTTCATAGAGGATCGCACAGTTTGGAATTCATCTGACAAAAAGTCAACTGTGCACAAAAGTCAACTTTGACTTTTTGATATTTTTCACAATTATGGTTCTTTGACCCTAAAATGATGTTAATGTGTGATTGAAATCATCATTCATCAAGAAAAATCAAGAAAAGTTGAATAACTTGTAAAAGGGGTAACCATAAAAAACTTAGAAATTTTTCTAAGTTATGAAACAAAGTGGCAAGGGTACCAACTTTGGAGGATCATAACTCCTAAACCACAAGGCCATTTTTCCCCATCCAAAGCTGGATTTGTAGCCCTCATGGCCCTCTACAAAAGCTTCAACTACAACTCATTCCAATTCCTCATGGATTTTAAGTTATGGAATGATCAAAATCACAAAAAGTGAAAATGTCACTTTTTTCCAACACTTAGTGAAATTTTCACTAAGTCAGAATCTGCCTTACTTTTTTCCAAATGTAGGGCATTTTTCACTTGGATCCAAAAAGTATCAAAACCAATTATGATCAAACAGTTGTTGTATCATATGAGGGCTTTCCAAAATGGCCAAGAACTCCATCAAAGTCCACTTGAGCCATGAGATATGACAATGCCAATATGCCTTGCTGCAAACTGTCATGGCAAGGCAGATTTTGGAGTTTTGCTCAATTTTCTCAAATTTTGCAAAGGGCAAGCAACTCTATCCATCTGAACACCTCAAGGGGGGACCATGGAGGAACCAACTCTGCAAGAGGTAAGCATGAGCTCTTCTAACTCTATGATCCATGCATTTTTTGCTGCACAATAATTTGGTCATATGTTCAAAATCATGCATGGAGTGTTTTCCCTCAATCAATTGCATTGTTTGAATAGTGTATGGAATTTCTGAACCTTCATGCAAATTTTAGGGTTCTTGAGGTTTCTCTTTGATTTATTATTCCATGTTTAAAATAAATGAAATCAAAGACCATAGACATGATCGTGAGGTTGAAACGAGTAGATTGATATATAGATTGCATGATATAATCAAGTATTCAGTGAGATTGGATAGAAAATGCAAATCTGCAGAAACAGAGGGTGGCGCGTGTTCTTGCCCTTGTTTTTGGCGCCTTTTTTGAAAATTTGAATATTTGAATTTTGTGATTTTATTTAATTGATTCAAAAATTAATTTCTCTCTGAGTTTTAATGATTTTGAGTTGATTCTTTTTTTAATAATTCACAAAAATGTTAAAATATTTTATTTTCCCTAAAAATCACAAAAATATTATTTATTTCATATACTTGATATTTTTGTAAAGAATTAATATTTTAATTGTTTTTGACATTTAAAATATTTTCTCTTTCTTGATTTTTCAAATTTTAGTGATTTCCAATCATTTTGTGGATCAAAACCTGATTTTTGAAACATTAATCCAAGATCACAATTTGTTTTCCACATGTTTAACAATTTTGATCATTTTTAATTGAATTTTTATTCAATTAAATAACATTTTGGAAACAAATTAGGATTTTTGATTAATTCAACCCTCATCAAACTTTTTCAAACACATTGGGCTTCAAATAGAGTGTAAGACCCAATCCCCTTTTAACGAAAACAATTTTGGGCCTCAGATATTGTATAAGTCCCTCCGTGTTAAAAGAAAACCTCGGCTCGATCGCCAGTTGAAAAATCAAACCCTTGGGCCTACCCTCGTGTTATAAGCCCCATTCTTTAAAAATTATTGGGCCTCTTGAGAGAGTGTAAGACCCATACATTTGTACAGAAAACCTTTTTGGGCCTCAGTCACTTGTATAAGTCCCTCTATACAAATTCAAAACCATAGTGCAATCACTGATAAAACCTTGGGCCTCTCCTTGAGCTGTAAGCCCCAAACAATCTTTTTAAAGCACTTTCTCTTTGATTTTGAATATAATATTATTATCAAAGCTTTCTTTGTTGAACAACTAACAAAATAGCATGGAAGCTCTACAACCGTGTAAGTGTTTACCCGCTTTCATATATATATATATATATATATATATATATATATATATATATATATATATATATATATATATATGTATATATATAACTGTATTGTGGGGCTGCTCACTGTAAGTCTTCTTTCACAAACTTTTATATACCTGTCAAATATCAACTGTGTAATACTAGTATAGTTATTTAGAGTTTTCCCCGGCAACTACGTCTAGAACTAGGTAAAGCCCTGTTGGTCACTCTTAAATACAAACAAAACTAGATCCCCATAGGATTACCAGACACAGTCTTCCCTCCTCTTGGGGTTAAACAATATGGAGACGTGAAAGGCAGCATTCTCGGTGAACCCTTTCTCAGACTGTCACCCTTAGAAATCGTCAAAGAAACTCTACTCCCCAGATATGATCTTTTATCCGTGAATGGTATCTCTTGAGTTTCTTCCAAATTCTCGAACTTTCCCAGCTTGATCTATTCTCGGTGAATGGCATGTCTTGAACTTCTCGGGATTTGGGGACCCACAGGCTTCTTACAAGCATCCCCGCCTCCTCTTGGCCATTGTACAAGGACCTTTCGACTTCTTAAAAGCTCTCATGCCTCCTCTTGGGCTTAGTACAAGGACCCAGAGACCTCTACAGGTATAAAAACAGAACCTAGTCATCAATTTGCTAGAGCTGTCTTTCTGAGTCAAGTGTCAGACCTGTTAGTGGGTTGACCTTCATCCCTTAACATACCAGCATTCTCTTGGGCATCATATAAAGATCATTCACTATCCGAGAATCAACTTCTCAAAACACCCGTAGACTTGGACAGTCTCAATACCCTTTGGATTTCCCATTTCCTTAAAGAACAGGAAATATCCCTGATCCTCTGATCAATCCCAAAGCACAACAAATACCTTTAATCGTTCCCTTCATAAGAACTGATTTTCTCTTTTATCCGACATGCTGGACCAGTCACAAAACTAAAACAGTTACAATAGCCTCCTTTTGGGCTTTGTACAATGATTCTCCCAAGCGGAGTTAACCTTTTGAGACTCTCTTATTGATTCAAACCTGTTTAGCCTCCATCTCGGGCTTCGTACGAGATATAAAATCACTCTCTTGTTGAGTATAAAAGACTCTCTTGTTGAGTCCAACCTGTTTAGCCCCCATCTTGGGCTTCGTACGAGATACCAAATCACTCTCTTGTTGAGTATAAAAAACTCTCTTGTTGAGTCAATCTCCTTTTAGCCTCCATCTCGGGCTTCGTATGAGATACATAAACACTCTCTTGTTGGGTATAAAAGGCTCTCTTGTTGAGTCAACCCCCTTTTAGCCTCCATCTCGGACTTCGTACGAGATACCAAAAACACCCTCTTGTTGGGTCAATAGACTCCTCTTAGGCTTTGTATAAGGAGAACCCTAGTTGAGTCAATCAACCTTTTAGCATCAAAATATGTGCCTTGCTCACAGCATACAAACCTCAACAACTCATTTTCCCCCATCTAATTGATGTAAGCGGCATGCCTCTGGATTATTTACATCCATGCCACTATCCCTCTTTTAGCATGAGAAATTCCTAAGGAAAGATAGCATTGCTCTACACTGAGTTAAAGTCTTCTCCTTCAGGTTAAAAATCCCCTATAAAGGAAATTATGGCATTACTGGATTCACATATCCCAGTTAAAGTAATTCTCCTTTATGATCAGTCACCCAACAGTTGTGACAAACAGACCAAATATCCCCTTTAGAGATGACAAATTCTCTCTAAAGACAAAACCCTTTAGCTTCACATCTTGGGCTTCGAACAAGATACAAATAGACCCTTCAGCTTCATATCTTGGGCTTTGAACAAGATACAAACCACTTTTAGCTTCAAGTCTTGGGCTTTGAACAAGACACCAAAACAACCTTTTTCCTCCCATAGAATAGGAGGAACTACGATCGGTCTAATTTCCCTGTTTCATTAAACGGGAATACGTAGGCATAAGATTGTAAAAGAATCTTAGCGAGCACACTAATTAAAAAACCCAAAATCCCGTACCTTCATCAGTCCTAACATCCTACCAATAGCATAGTCCCGACATTTCATTCTTAACAAAATAAGCAGAGAGAGGCCCACAATCTAAACCGCATCTGTAAACCAACAGTCATCTGTTTAAACTCAGTATGCAAGCAGGGTTAATTGGAGACATCTATTTCCCTTCCTTAGTCAGCTTAATAGGATAAAAAATGAATCGACCTGTAGTACCCTAGAGCGACAGTGCTTAAGAACCACGTCCAAAATCGCTCGCTACAGAAAAATGGCGCCCACCGTGGGGCGACGCATGGCATTTTGTCCCTCTTATCTCTCTGGTTGAAACCCTAAATTCATGTCACAGAAATGATGGCTCTGCTGGGGAGTCATTGTCTGTATAGGATCATAAGACTAGAGGTCTAGGATGATTAAGACAAATATATATACTGCTTTTCCTAATTGATATCTATGTTTATTTTTCTGCTAATGGGAATGCGTGTGATGCCGCATGTGGAAAGATTAAGTATACACCTAAGATAGGTGATGGCAATTCGGGTAATCTTGCTGGGAGTGAATTCTAGTTAAGAGCCCCCGATCGACCATCAAACTCAGTGGAGACTCCCTTTACAGATACATTGCCTATACGACTTCGGTTGTTGAAAGTAGTGTGGTCGACTGGGTTATCTGAGAAGCTGAGGTTTTTAGTAGACTTAAGCCATTTTGTAGTGCGGAAGCTATCAGAAATAGTTGTCACGCGATACTACCCTCATCTGAGATCACTCCAGGATACATCATCTCACTGGCGATCTGCTTGCTGTTGTTATCCCAGAGGGGTCAATGATTTTGCGGACAGGTACAAAAAATCACCAGTATAAACCTTTGGGGGGGGGGGGTGGAGCCTTGACTTCATGACACCGACCCTTTGACCCCAAGTTTTTTCTATGTTTTTGTTTGTTGCATTCATTCATTCATTTAAAAAACATCAAAACAAAGAAAAATCTTCTCTTCTAGTCTCTCTTTTTCAAATTAAACTAAGACAATGATTGCAAATGTTAGAGAAAGGAGATTGTGCTAATGGATTTCGGTAGAAGGAAAACTCATAAGTATACCTTCAAGGTTCCAAAGTTAGAGGATTTGACAGGTTTGGCGAGAATGATCACCAACCACGAGGCTTTCAGAGCTAAGTATGTAGGATTGCTGTCCTTGTTAAGGGTTCACGTAATTGAAGGAATTCTGTCCATGTTAATCCAGTTCTACGATCCGGTCTATCACTATTTCACATTCCCGGATTATCAGCTTGCACCAACGCTGGAGGAGTATTCTCACCTGACTGATTTACATATTACTGATCAAGCTCCCTTTTCTGGACTGGAAGAGATTCCAAAGGATCAAACAATTGTAAGAGCAATTTATTTGGATGAGTCAGAAGACAGGACTCACATGACCACTAAGGGCGGAATCCAGGGTTTTCCATCCCAATTCTTGACAAAGAAAGCCCTGTACTTTGCTAGTATAGGGAACGTGGCCGCTTTCGAGAGCATCTTTGTTTTGCTCACCTACGGGTTATTTTTGTTTCCCAACATCGATAACTTTGTAGATATCAACGCCATTAAGATTTTCCTTATCGGAAACCCCGTACCGACCTTACTCGCAGATGCGTGATGTGATGTTATCCGCAAGTATACGGAGTACGTCAGAGTAATATAAAAGATTTATCGTTCCCACAGAGACCAATGTCAAATCTATCGATTACTATTGTTATGGTGCTTATCTAAGGCTAATAGAAATCTGAGTACAAGTTTAGACTGAACGAAAATAGAAATAAATCAGATAAATAAATATGCTGGAATGTAATTCACATCAATCAAACAATACTCATATCTTCTAAATAGTAACACTTACGGGGCAATGTTTCTTTCTTTGAAATAGAGTTAATTAAAAAGGATCTGCCGCGTTAGCGTGACCGGAAGCAGACCTAACCTTTAATCTATACCAGCCGCTCACGCTGCACCGGTCGCTCCTTGCGTTAAAGTGTTGAAAGTCCTTTTTTATATAATTACCTCTAAGACTTAGTTAAAAAGTGTTTTCGATTGAAAATATTTTATACCAAAGGGTTTCCGGCATATGCTCGGCCAACCGGATCCAAAATCTATAAACGCGTCCGAAAATAGTTTTAAAACCTCTTTCTAATAATATAAAACTTTCCTAGTTAGTTAATAAAGTGCTTCCGCTGTATTTATCAACTAATAACTAACAAACTCTTTTCTAAAATGTCGGACGACTTTCGATCTTACCCGATCTAGTCACAGTCATTACACAAACAAAACACGGTCTTGTTTACGTAATGACCGATCAGTTTAAGTTTAGAAGAGTTTAATTAAAATCAAAAACAGCCCCTAAAGTATTTCTAAAGAGAAGACATGTGGAGTATCGTCGGAATGACGATCCTCACATTCTAGCACCAGGAATTTAGCTAGACATGGCAATTAAAGACATAATTATAAATTGGTTTGTTAAAGGAAACATTTATAATATGAAAAATGTGCGAGGTGTGATAGTGTACTTTAAGAGTGTGAACACAAGTGTCACGCTTAAGTTCAGGTCCAAAATACAACAGATCACACAGATAAATAAATTAACAAAGTAAAGCAGAGACAGAAAATAAATGAATTTAAAGCAGTGCGAGAAAATAAATAATATAAAGGCAATGCGGAATAAAATAAAATGCGATTTATAAATAAACCTGCTCCAAAGCGGAGACTGAATCTGGTACAAGGCTGGAAAGTAAATTGCGAGAAATATAAATCTTCTAACTACAGTGCTCCAATCGAACCAACAACTATAGTGCAATAACCCCTCGATGTGACGGATTATTGCTTTACAAGAAAACTCTATGCCTAAGGTTGAAACTAAGATTGGATGAAATGAAAGTGAAAATACAAGTCCTATTTATAGGAAATTCGAAGCTGTAACTGCTCCTAATCATAATGAAAAAAACGTTTTATAAACTAAATTCTTCAAATGTAACTGCCTTGAGCGTTTCAAACCGTTCCCTTTTTATAACTCTCGGCACCCGCCGACCCCTGCTCCGCGCCCGCCGAGTGTTGTTTTGGAGGTGAAACGCCTTTTGTGACCGTTGGCGTGGGGGTGAAGTCATTAGGCCTATGGCGTCCTCCTTGGCGTTCGCTGAGTGAAACGGCTAGTGTACGTTTTCACAAGAAATTCCCGTTTTTGTTCCGTTTTGCTTTGTTTTCTCACTGTGGGCTCAAATAAGGCAATAAACCTGAAAGTAAAACAAAATACCGTAATAGAAAAGGAAAATAACAAATAATCGACTAAAATTATGTAAAATCAGAGCCAAATATACAGTGTATTTCAGTGTTATCAAATTCTCCCACACTTAAACCTTTGCTTGTCCTCAAGCAAACTCTGATAAGTAAACAAAGGAAAACAGCAAACATGCACTAAACTGATATGGTCTAGGAACTTGAGTTTGATCAATAATGCATCAGTAGGTACTAACTCATGAACCAAGGGTATCGTAATGACACTTTCCGCGATTTGCGGGCATAAGTTTCTCTCCTACACAAACTAATCCAAACTGTGATATTATACTTAGGCCTATCTTACTCATCCCTTTCTTACCCCTTTTCATTCAAGCGCAATCACATTAAGCCCGTTATCTTTCACTCGCATGGTGAACATAACCTGTGGTAATCTAGATCCTTTTTTTTTGCCAATTCTTGTACTTTTTCTTGCGAATTTTTTCTGAAGATACTTGAACATCTTCTTGAAATTATTATTATTATATTTTTCTTTCTTTTTTTTTTCCTTTGGCAGGATCTTACCTATTTGCATCGGTTTGTCACTTAGCGGTGATTAAGATGGTGCTGACTGCTCAAATAAACTACTTAAGGGTTAGAGATGGAGGGTGAGATTTTAAGGCCACTGTATAATAAAAATCTAGATAAGCTCCTATAATTGAGAAACTTACGGTGTAAAAACGATATCGATTTTTCAAATAGTTTTCCCAAGCCTTTACAATTGATCTTACTTGTCCTAATAGCCCAAATAATCGAAAATAATGCTGTTTCTTTGTTAAAATTTTTTGTTAAGGCTCAAGAATTTGAAGAATTGATAAACTACACAAAATGACTCGTAAATCACATTTTTAAAATAAACTAAACTACACTAGAAAATAGTAAATAAATAAATACTAAAAACAGTAAATATCTCCTCCCACACTTAAACCGAACATTGTCCTCAATGTTTCGATAAAAGTGAGAAAGGGATAGGTGAAACCTGGTACTCAATCGTGTCGGCCACTGGGGCCTTCTCCACCATGCTCTGGGCGTCTGGGAAGACGGCTCCTACTGTGGTGTCGGATAGTAGGTGACAGCTCCATCTGCTCAATCCTCTCGATTAGAGAGGCATTTTGATCTCTAAGTGCTTGGAAACTCTCAAGAGTGGATTGCTGTGACACTCGCATAAAGTCCATCATCTCCCGCTGTTGTTGGTACATGGCATAAAATAGGCCATCACGCTCTTCTTCTCTGGCTTGTTGTGCTTGCCACATTTCTTGAGTGATGTAAAATCTGGAAGAGGTACCTGCAGGATGGTTAGTAACAGGTGGGGTGTGTGCAGGTGATACAGGAATGGGAGACTGCTCCATATGCTCATATTCGTCATCTGTCTCATTTCCTTCGTCCTCAGGGACGTTTGGAAGCAATGGGCCTAAAACAGGAGCAGCCTTTAAATCATAGAGCCAGTTTTCTCTTTTGCGCATATCTGTGTGTGCTGAACAAGGTAGTGCGACACTCGGGATGGCAGCATTGCGAACCATGAGGATATATCCTCCTTCCGGCCTCGTTTTGCATAAACACATATCTCGCAAAAATTTTAAATCAATAGTGCGAGACGGAAGTGGTTCTAATGTGGCCAACTCAGCGTCCAGGTGTAGGGCTCGTGCAATGAAGGTAATCAACCCTCCAAATGACACGGTGCTGCCCTTTTTCTCAACCGCCCTCATATGCGATAACATAAATGGTACAGGATTTAATCTTCTCTTGAGTAAAGCATCCTGTAAAAATATGAATTCTTTGGAATTCATTTTGTTAGAGTTTTCACGGGAAAAAATAGTATCAGCTACTAAAAGGCGGAATACCCGTATACCCGGGTTATGAATGTCAGAAGCCAAATTTCCATCAAAGGAGCTAGTGGTTTGGCCTGATATGCTTCTCCACATTTGAAAAGCCTCAATTGACCAACTAGTGTCTATGGGCGCTTCACAGGCCGCACCATTCCCGAAATGGAATCCTAATAACTCAGCAAGTGCATCAGTGGTATAAATGTATTCAACATTAAACATCCTAAATCTCACTGTGCCTACTGTGCTGGCAGTGTTCTCTCTGACAGTATACTCCAAAGAACTCAAAAATTCGCGGGTTAGCCTTTCGTAGGTAGGCTCCTTGCGAATAAAAATATTCTCTAATTTCAAATTTTGTAATAAATAAAATACGCTAAATCTAATACCTAGGCTATATAGACAAGTATCATTAACGTACCTGGTCGCAAGAATGTTGCGTGTCCGAAGCCGGTCCCATTTTTCCCATTGCTTGACTCCATCCTCTCCATCCCGAAAGATGATATTTTCTTGGTTTCCCGCTGCCATTATTGAAGAAAAATGGAGGTTTGGTGATGGAAAATGGGTATTTTTGTTTTTGTAGATTTTGGTGAAATCTATGGATTTTATAGATATAATGGAAAATGGAATGTGTAATGGTAATGGGGGAGTTATGAAATGATGGATTTTAAGGGTTTAATGGGGATTTATGGTGGTTAAATTCAAAGTTTATGGAGGTAGGAGATGAAGAGAGTTGGGGAAAAAATGGGTTTTCTAATTCTGTGAAAAATGGGCTGGCCCGGATTGGGCCTTGGCTGGTTCGATGTTCTTCCCTGGGGGTGTCTATAGTACACTGGTACATGAAAGAAACAAAGAGAATATTTTATTTATTTATATTTTATATATTTATAAATGTTTTATTTAAATAAAAGTTATTTTTATTACTATTATTATTTTTTTATTTTTTTATTTTTATAATAAAATGAATAAACGGAAATTAAATATAGACAATATATTATACTGGAGTAGATATTTATTATAATTCGAAATGAAATAACACTCTCAAAAACATAAGGTTGCCATAATTCTAATAGCCATGAAAAATAAAATCCACTAATAGTCTGATAAAAATCACAATAACAAATAAAGATAGTAGTGCAGTAAAGGTAAAAATAAACGATCTAAACAAGCATGAGGTAAATCTTCTCCACACAAAGTATGAGCTATGCTCCAGAGCTCCTGAATGTCTCCTAAGAAGACTGATGACGGACACCCTGTGTTCGTGCCTCTGCAAGCTGGCGCTTGAGGTCGTAAATCTTCTGCTCCAAAAGATCATATGATGAAGCATTCGTAGCGTCTGAGATCTCTATCTGCAAGGTAAGCTCGGCGCATTCCTCGCGAAGAGAAATAATCTCCTTGCGTATAGCGTCAAACTCTGAATATAAGTTCCTGCGTTGCAGATTAACGTTAGAGGAATAAACGGTAGTCCTTTCAGGATAGGGTGAAGGGTGGTACTCTGGCACAGGGTGGTTTCATGGTTTGACTGGTGTCTCATCCTGGCCTTCCAAAGCATATGACCAGTTAGCTCTATCATGGACACTTGTTCGGGTATGGTTTGGTAGTCCAAAGTGGTGAATGACTTCGTTGTCTATTAGGAGCTTAAAGTTATCTGCACTAAAGAATGCTCTCCTAATAAGACCACGGTCAAGACAGTGAGGAATGTCAATCAAGGTATAGCCACAATGGGATGTAAGGTGAGTCAGCTTGTTGGCTAGACCTAAAGCATGAACTATGTGTGTGATCGTACCGCCCACATGGATGGGTCCTTTGGAAGATGCAGCAATCAAATACAGGTTATATATCAAAAAATTTCCACTGGCTAATGGTCGTGACTCAGCAGTACAAAAGAGCATCAGAATCTCTTCTGCAGTAACTTGGTTCTCAGTATCACTCCTACCAAAGAAGGTCTCAGTTAGGATCATTTGGAAATAATGGAAAGCTGGGTTGTGGATTTTGCTTGCCAATTGGGTGGAAGGATCAGGTCCTCCTCCACCGGTGATTTTGCTACAGCATAGGTCAAGTTCATCTTGCATAACAATGTTTTCATGCATAAAGTGGATTGCATCCAGGCCACACTGAAAACCAAGTATTCTAGCAAAATCTCTGTGGTTCAGGGCATACTCATTTCCAAATAGTCTAAACTTTATGCTTCCACTGTTATAACCTCTTCCACTATAAGGTTCATAAATGAGTGAGCTGAGGAACTCTAAGGTCAGATGCTTATAGGTTACATTCATAGCTTCAGAATACTCATCCCACTGGAGCTGGTGACAAAGGTACCTCACACTGGCCTCAATACCTAAGGCTGATAGACAGTTTGGGTCAGGGTACCTAGTGGGTAGGATTGGTCGCTCAGAAAGGACTACGTATTTCTTCCTCTGTTCGTCATCTCTGAACACAATGTGCATGTCATCATAGCTCTGCATCCTGCAAAGAAAGTTAGTGTGGAATGTCTGAGATGATGTGATTTGTAACCTGTAAACATAGATATTGCATAAGTTAATCACGAAAAAAAAAATACTATTATAATATAATTAATAAAATATATTTTCTTATATATATTTTTTTTTGAAATAAATTCTATTCAAAAATAAAAATAACGAAAATAAAATCGTGGGTTGCCTCCCACGCAGCGCTTGTTTAACGTCGTTAGCTTGACGACTGAAAGACTTACATTGTGGATGTTGCTATAGGTGGGTCTATCAGAGTGTGACCTGAGTAGTAAGTAGGGATGTCCCCTCCATAGTAGGGTTTCAATCTTTGTCCATTCACTAGAAAGGGACTACATGAATGATTTGCAATTTCAAATGCTCCTGATTTCAGGACTTTGGTGACCTCATAGGGTCCAGTCCATCTTGAGCGTAGTTTACCTGGAAACAATCATAATCTAGAATTGAAAAGAAGTACAGGATCGCCTACGTTGAACTCTTTTCGGATAATATTTTTGTCATGCCATGCTTTGGTTCTTTCTTTATATATGATGGCATTTTCATAAGCATCCCGGCGTAGTTCTTCTAATTTATGAATATCTAGAATTCGTTTATCTCCGGCTGTTAAGTAATCCATATTAAGGGTTTTTATGGCCCAGTAGGCCTTATGTTCAAGTTCAAAGGGTAAATGGCAAAATTTTCCGTAGACTAGTTGATAAGGGGTTGTTCTTATAGGGGTTTTGAAAGCGGTCCTATAAGCCCACAAGGCTTCTTGTAGTTTTAAGGACCAGTCTTTTCTAGAGGTTGATACGGTTTTTTCTAAGATTTGTTTTATTTCCCTATTTGAGACTTCAACTTGTCCACTTGTCTGTGGATGGTAAGGTGTGGCTACTCGGTGTTTCACTCCGTATTTCTTTAATAATTTCTCAAATATCCTAGATATGAAGTGTGACCCTCCATCGCTTATAACCAATCGAGGTACTCCAAACTTAGGGAAAATATAGTTTTTAAATAGTTTAATGACTACACGAGTATCGTTAGTGGGTGCAGCTATGGCTTCAATCCATTTGGATACATAATCAACGGCTACTAAGATATACTTGTTTCCCATTGAAGATGGAAATGGTCCCATAAAATCTATACCTCAAACATCGAAGAGTTCTACTTCTTGAATATTTTTCAAAGGCATTTCGTCTCTCCTTGAGACGTTCCCAGTGCATTGGCATTTGTCACATTTTACAATGTAGGTATGAACATCGCGCCATAATGTTGGCCAGAAAAGACCTGCTTGAAGAATTTTAGCGCATGTTTTGGATGAGCCTAAATGTCCACCATATGGTGAAGAGTGACAATGCTTAATTATATTTTCAACTTCTTCTTCAGGGACACAGCGACGGAAAATGCCATCTGCGCCCCTCTTGAATAGAAGGGGTTCATCCCAATAGAAGTGTTTTACGTCATGAAAGAACTTCTTCTTCTGTTGGTAATTTAAATCAGGGGGTATGATATCGGCTGCTAGATAATTAACAAAATCTGCATACCAAGGTACGGTTGTAACTGCGAGTGTTTTTTCAATGTCTACTTCTGAATAAGGGTTAGGGTCATCATCCTGGATGGTTCTAACTACCCCTACTAATCTGTCGTATGGGAAATCATCATTGATAGGTACAAGATCTGGTTTTAGATATTCAAGCCTTGAGAGGTGGTCAGCGACCACATTCTCAGTGCCTTTCTTATCACGGATTTCCAAATCGAATTCTTGAAGTAAAAGGATCCAGCATAGTAATCTAGGCTTAGCGTCCTTTTTGCTTAATAGATATCTTATCGCAGCGTGATCAGTGTAGACTATGATTTTTGCTCCTACTAAATAGGATCGGAATTTGTCGATTGCAAAGACTACTGCCAGGAGTTCCTTCTCGGTTGTGGCATAATTCACCTGAGCCGCATCCAAGGTTCTACTGGCGTAGTAAATTACATGGAGTTTCTTATCTTTCCTTTGCCCTAAAACAGCACCTATAGCGTAATCGCTAGCATCACACATAATTTCAAAAGGTTGATTCCAATCAGGTGGTTGAATTATAGGTGCAGAAATCAGTGCATGTTTCAGGTATTTAAAGGCTTCAAGACATTTATCATCGAATTTGAATTCGACATCCTTCATAAGTAGATTGTTTAATGGTTTAGTTATCTTGGAGAAATCTTTAATGAAGCGTCGGTAGAAACCGGCGTGTCCAAGAAAACTTCGGATTTCTCTAATGGTTTTGGGTGGTTGAAGGTTTTTTATCACTTCTATTTTAGCTCTATCAACCTCAATGCCTCTCTCGGACACTATGTGTCCTAGTACTATGCCTTCAATTACCATAAAGTGGCATTTTTCCCAATTTAGGACAAGGTTGACTTCTACGCATCTTTCCAGGATTTTCTCAAGGTTTGTTAAACAGATTTAAAAACATGATCCACATACCGAGAAATCGTCCATAAATACCTCCATGATCTCATCAAGGAAGTCTACGAAGATTGACATCATACAGCGTTGGAAAGTGGCTGGGGCATTGCATAGTCCAAATGGCATTCGTCTGTAAGCAAATGTTCCATAGGGACATGTAAAGGTTGTTTTCTCCTGATCGTCAGGGTGAATGGGTATTTGGAAAAATCCTGAGTATCCATCTAAATAACAAAAGTAAGAATGCCTAGCTAATCGTTCAAGCATTTGGTCAATGAATGGGAGTGGGAAGTGATCTTTCCTAGTCACCTTATTAAGTTTTCTGTAATCGATACACATCCGCCAACCATTTTCTACACGTTTGGCTATTTGTTCTCCTTTTTCGTTTTGTACAAAGGTGACACCTCCTTTCTTAGGTACCACATGTACGGGGCTTACCCATTTACTATCAGATATTTGGTATATTATTCCAGCCTCTAATAACTTTAGCACTTCCTTTTTTACTACTTCACTCATTATAGGATTTATCCTTCGTTGATGTTCCCTGGAGGGTTTAGTATCTTCCTCTAGCATAATTCGGTGCATACACACAGAAGGACTTATTCCTTTGAGATCGGAAATTTTATAACCTAAAGCTGAGGGATATCTTCGTAAAACATCTAAGAGTTGATTGGTTTCAGGACCATCTAACGTGGCACTGACTATGACTGGGCGATTTAATTCTTCATCTAAGAACTCATATCTTAAATTCTTAGGTAGCTCCTTAAGCTCTATTGATGGTTTTTTCTGACATGGCATATGATCTGGGGTAAGTGTCAAGCATTCATAAATACTGTTATCTATATAAGGTTTAGGTAAATGTTCGCATTCATCGTCCTCCATTATGGGGATGGAAGGTAGTTTGATGATTTCTACTGGATCTTCTTCATCTAATTCTCTTATGCATTCATCAATTATATCAATGACATAACATGAGTCATCTATGGCTGGTGCATTTAAGAATTGAGATAGTATAAATTCTACTTTTTCATTACCCACTTCGAATGTCATTCTTCCTTTCTTAACATCAATTATAGCTCCGGCCGTTTATAAGAAGGGTCTACCTAAAAGAATCGGGATCTCATCGTCTTCTTTAATGTCCATTACTACAAAATCGGTTGGAATATAAAGTTGACCAAGTCTAACTGGGACGTCTTCCAAAATGCCAATTGGATATTTAACTGATCTGTCAGCTAATTGGAGAGACATCCTAGTTGGTTGTAATTCTCCTAGGTTTAACCTTTTACAAACAGCTAAAGGCATTAAGCTTACACTTGCTCCTAAGTCCAGTAGTGCTTTATCTATAACTTGGTTTCCTAAAACACAAGGTATAGAAAAACTTCCTGGGTCTTTCTCTTTCTTAGCAAGCTTATTCTCAGCAATTGAATTACATTCTATAGGTTTAGGATCTTCTAATCTTCGTTTATTGGTTAGAATGTCTTTAAGGAATTTGGAATAGGATGGTATTTGGGTAATAGCTTCGGTGAATGGGATCTCTACATGGAGTTTCTCAATCACTTTTATGAATTTCTTATATTGGTTATCCAATTTGGTTTGTTTAAGTCTTTGTAGGTATGGAATCAGAGGTTTGTAAGGAGGAGGTGGTACATAAACTTGTTCTTTTTCATTCTCCTTAACTTCCGTATCTTTAGATTTCTCTAGTTCCATAGATTTCTCAACCTCTTTCTCAGGTGTGGTCACAACTTTTCTAGGAGGTTCTGGATTATTCAACCTGGGGTTTATTGGCCCATTGTAAGTGGTTCCTCTCCTTAGGGCTATAGCATTAGTATGCCCTTTAGGGTTAGGTTGAGGTTGTCCAGGAAATTGTCCTCCTGGGGTAGTATGAGTAGATTGTTGTTGTGCCACTTGAGAGATTTGGGTTTCCAGCATTTTGTTATGGGTAATTACAGAATCGAGTTTAGTACCCAATTGAGTAATTAGTCCATTAATGTGAACGTTTTGGTTCATGAACTCCTTGTTCTGCTGTAATTGAGCTGAGATGAATTCGTCCATCTTCTTCTCAAGATTTGACTTCTGAGGAGCATAAGTTGTAGGTTGGTTGGGTCTTTGAGGTTGGAAACCGGGTGGTCTTTGAGGTGTTGAATTTTGAGTAGGGTTATTATTCTTATATGAAAAGTTTGGGTGATTCCTCCATCCAGGGTTATATGTGTTTGAATACGGGTTTCCTTGGGCGTAATTGACCTGATCTGTGGGACTTTCGGCTAACAGGTTGCATTCAGCCATTGTATGTCCTAAGGTTCCACAGATTTCACATCCGGGTTGTATTGCTGCTACAGTTGCTGTGGGGTTTATAGTTAGGTTTTCTACTTTTTGGGCTATAGCGTCCATTTTTGCAATCATATGGTCAAAACAACTTACCTCATACACACCTCATTTGGTCTCTTTCTTCTCTACTTGTGCTCGTTCGGTCCCCCATTGGTAATGGTTTTGTGCCATATCCTCAATGAGAGCGCTAGCTTCGGCGTAGGGTTTGTTCATTAGAGCGCCACCAGCGGCAGCGTCTATGGTCATCTTGGTGTTGTACATGAGTCCATTATAAAAGGTATGGATTATGAGCCATTGTTCTAAGCCATGATGTGGACATGCTCTTAATAGTTCCTTATGTCTCTCCCAAGCATCGAAAAGTGATTCTCCCTCGCTTTGGGTAAATCGGGTTATTTGGTTTCGTAAGACAGCAGTTTTACTCGGTGGAAAGTATCTAGCAAGGAATACTTTCTTTAGGTCATTCCAAGTGGTTATAGAGTTGGCTGGAAGGGAATCTAACCACGATCGGGCTCTATCTCTGAGAGAAAATGGGAATAGTCTTAGACGTATTGCCTCAGGAGGAGCTCCGTTCGCTTTTAAGGTATCTGCTAGTTGAATAAAAACTTTAAGATGTTGGTTCGGGTTTTCCGTAGGAAGACCTGCGAACTGGTTCTGTTGAACTATTTGTAATAGAGATGGTTTTAATTCAAAGTTATTGGCTGGTATAGTTGGGTTGACTATACTAGAACGGGGTTCTTCATTAGAGGGTAGGGCGAAATCCTTAAGAGGTTTAGCGTTTTCTTCTTCTGCCATTGCTCTTTTGAGTTTTCGAAATAGAAGACGAGCTCGGGTGTAACATTCAGGCTCTTCTAAAGGATCAACTAGGTTTCCAGTACTGCGAGTTCTTCGCATTTACCGGCTAAGGGATGCCTTAGTCTAGACGGTGTAACAATAGGGTACGAAATTTTGACGTAATTGGTCCCCGGCAACGGCGCCAAAAACTTGATGTGATGTTATCCGCAAGTATACGGAGTACGTCAGAGTAATATAAAAGATTTATCGTTCCCACAAAGACCAATGTCAAATCTATCGATTACTATTGTTACGGTGCTTATCTAAGGCTAATAGAAATCTGAGTACAAGTTTAGACTGAACGAAAATAGAAATAAATCAGATAAATAAATATGCTGGAATGTAATTCACATCAATCAAACAATACTCCTATCTTCTAAATAGTAACACTTACGGGGCAATGTTTCTTTCTTTGAAATAGAGTTAATTAAAAAGGATCCGCCGCGTTAGCGTGATCGGAAACAGACCTAACCTTTAATCTATACCAGCCGCTCACGCTGCACCGGTCGCTCTTTGCGTTAAAGTGTTGAAAGTCCTTTTTTATATAATTACCTCTAAGACTTAGTTAAAAAGTGTTTTCGATTGAAAATATTTTATACCAAAGGGTTTCCGGCATATGCTCGGCCAACCGGATCCTAAATCTATAAACGCGTCCGAAAATAGTTTTAAAACCTCTTTCTAATAATATAAAACTTTCCTAGTTAGTTAATAAAGTGCTTCCGCTGTATTTATCAACTAATAACTAACAAACTCTTTTCTAAAATGTCGGACGGCTTTCGATCTTACCCGATCTAGTCACAGTCATTACACAAACAAAAACACGGTCTTGTTTACGTAATGACCGATCAATTTAAGTTCAGAAGAGTTTAATTAAAATAAAAAACAACCCCTAAAGTATTTCTAAAGAGAAGACATGTGGAGTATCGTCAGAATGACGATCCTCACATTCTAGCACCAGGAATTTAGCTAGACATGGCAATTAAAGACATAATTATAAATTGGTTTGTTAAAGGAAACATTTATAATATGAAAAATGTGCGAGGTGTTATAGTGTACTTTAAGAGTGTGAACACAAGTGTCACGCTTAAGTTCAGGTCCAAAATACAACAGATCACACAGATAAATAAATTAACAAAGTAAAGCAGAGACAGAAAATAAATGAATTTAAAGCAGTGCGAGAAAATAAATAATATAAAGGCAATGCGGAATAAAATAAAATGCGATTTATAAATAAACCTGCTCCAAAGCGGAGACTGAATCTGGTACAAGGCTGGAAAGTAAATTGCGAGAAATATAAATCTTCTAACTACAGTGCTCCAATCGAACCAACAACTATAGTGCAATAACCCCTCGATGTGACGGATTATTGCTTTACAAGAGAACTCTATGCCTAAGGTTGAAACTAAGATTGGATGAAATGAAAGTGAAAATACAAGTCCTATTTATAGGAAATTCGAAGCTGTAACTGCCCCTAATCATAATGAAAAAAATGTTTTATAAACTAAATTCTTCAGATGTAACTGCCTTGAGCGTTTCAAACCGTTCCCTTTTTATAACTCTCGGCGCCCGCCGACCCCTGCTCCGCGCCCGCCGAGTGTTATTTTGGAGGTGAAACGTCTTTTGTGACCGTTGGCGTGGGGGTGAAGTCATTAGGCCTATGGTGTCCTCCTTGGCGTTCGCTGAGTGAAACGGCTAGTGTACGTTTTCACAAGAAATTCCCGTTTTTGTTCCGTTTTGCTTTGTTTTCTCACTGTGGGCTCAAATAAGGCAATAAACCTGAAAGTAAAACAAAATACCGTAATAGCAAAGGAAAATAACAAATAAATGACTAAAATTATGTAAAATCAGAGCCAAATATACAGTGTATTTCAGTGTTATCAATGCGTATCATTCGGTACACTTAAGGAATTTATACAGCGGAGGAATGATCACGTGCTGTGTACCCCTACTTTACAAATGGTTCACTTCCCATTTTCCCAAGTCTGCTGCATTTTGGGATCAAAAGAATACTTTACGTTGGTCGCAAAGGATCATGTCTCTTACCAACTCTGACATCGATTGGTACAATCGTATCTACGACGGGATCAGGATTATTGACCATTGTGGAAATTTCCCAAATGTACCCCTTATAGGAACTAAGGGGGGAATCAACTATCATCCAGTGTTAGTTCGTCGTCAATTCGGATACCCGATGAGGCACGTTTCACAGAATGCTCATCTGGAAGGTCTTTTCTTCAAGGAAGGAGAAAATGACAGGGCAATAAAGACAGAAATAGTGCACGCTTGGAAACATGTTCACAAAAAAGGACGAGAGTCTCTTGGAAAACCAGACTGTGTCTCGATGGAGCCTTATCTCCATTGGGTACAAACTAGAGCTCTCAAGCTGAGGATGCCTTACCCTTGTCAGGAAGTTCTTCCATTAAGGGACTCTGCCCTTTATTTCATGTCTGAGGCGGAAAAACTTCAGGTTACTCTCAACAAAGTTCAGCAGGAGAAGAGGTCTTGGAGGAACAAGTACCGTATTCTCAATGTGGAGTGCAAGAAAATACAACAACTGTTAAGAGAAAAAGATGCCCTGATTGAGATTTTAGAGCAACATGCTGTAGAAAATCAGGATGACCAAAGGAATTTGCTCGCTCCTTTCACTTGGCAAAGGAATAACAACCCGACAACAGCCCAAGAGCCCTGGTCAAAGAAAAGGAAAGCACACGAACCAGCACTTGAGCTCTCTTCAGAGAGGACTCAGGATCCATTAGTTTAGATTTCCTTTTCCAACACTTTGTAATCTACTGTATTTCCATTTCCGCAATCCTTTGAATTCAATAAAACGGGGTTTCCCCACTGTTTGATATTTGCAATCTAATTGTCGAAGTTTACTTTGATTAAACAAAAATAATTAATAATTATTGCATTCATCATTCTCATAAACGCATTCTTCTTACCTACGAAACTCACATTTGCGTCTCGATTCTAGAGTCAAACTGTCTCATTCGTACAATACTCGGGCCAATCGTCAGAAAAAGATGGATAATCTCGAGGAAGAGAACTGAGAGTTGAGAGAAGAGATCGACACTATGAAAGAGGATCTGAGAAAGCTTCATAATGACATGCAAGCTCTAGTAGAAGCTCAGATGCAGCAACAAAGAACTGTGATCTCAGAGATCACATCAAAGCATATAGTGGAAAAGTATGATCCTAGGTACAAGATGCCGAAAGATCGCCCCTGGGGCATGCCACTTAACAATATCCCGGAAGGATATGTTCCACCGATCGCTGAGGATCAGGGAACCGTAGCAGGAGCTGCTAGGCCTGAAGGTTACAAACTTCGGGAAAGCGAAGATGCCAGGGGCATGACAACAACTCCTGAAGGTTACAAACTTCGGGAGGCACCAAGAGTCTCGGCCATAATGACTATACCACCGCCTGTGGTACACACTGTTCCGGAAGGATAGATTCCCCAAATACCTTCTGGTGGAAACGACAGCATGTTCGACAGAATAAATGAGTTCCAGGAATAGTTCCTGGAGATGCAGAAAGAAATGCAAGCCCTTCGCGGTCAGGATCTATTTGGAAAGGACGCAGCAGACCTCTGCATGGTCCCCAATGTGAAAGTTCCACACAAGTTCCAAGTGTCCGACTTTGAAAAATACAAGGGTAATTCTTGCCCTCAGAGTCATTTAGTGATGTACGCTCGGCGAATGTCAGCTCAGACAAAGAACCAGGAGCTACTAATTCATTACTTTCAGGATAGTTTAACCGGTGCCGCACTCAGATGGTACATGGGTTTAAACTGTGCTACGATCGGCACGTTCAGAGATCTTGGCGCTGCTTTCGTTCAACAATATAAATGCAATTTGGACATGGAACCGGACAGAGATCAACTCAGATCGATGTCACAAAAGGACAAGGAAACCTTTAAAGAATACGCTCAGAGATGGCGTGAAGTTGCCGCTCAGATTTGTCCACCTCTTGAGGAAAAAGAGATGACAAAGATCTTCTTAAAGACCTTGAGCTCATTTTACTACGACAGAATGGTCGCCAGTGCACCCAGTGACTTCACCGAGATGGTGGGCATGGGAGTTCGTCTTGAGGAAGTCGTCCAAGAAGGACGTTTAGTAAAAGACGCTGGATCATCAAGTAGTACAAAATGATACAGTAGTGCTCTCCCTAAAAAAAAGAGCAGGATATTGGGAATATCTCTCTCGAAAAGCAAAGGCGACGTTATTAACCAGTAGCAGTTGTAACTCCTGCTATCAATCCTGGTCATGTTCCTACGTATCAACCTCAGGTTGCACAGAGCCAACCGAATCAACAACAATTTCAGTAAAGGACACAACAGTCTCTTCAGCAGACACTTCCTCCATACAACAACAACCGTACAACGCGACCACCAGGGTTCGATCCTATACCCATGTTGTACGCGGAACTGCTTCCATTATTACTGGTCAAGGGGCATGTCCAAACTAAGTCTCCTATTTATAGTACCAGAAAATCCGCCTTTTTGGTTCAAAACGGATCAGACTTGTCCTTACCATCAAGGAGGACCAGGGCATAACATAGAAAACTGTCTCAGTTTCAAATCTGATGTGCAAAAGCTTGTTAGGAGCGGGGTCTTATCTTTCAAGGATACGAATCCGAATGTTCTCACAAACCCGCTGCCTCAACATGGGAAAGCTACAGTTAATTTGATAGAGGGAGAGTCTAACAACGTCTATCAAATTCATGATGTACTCTTGTTAAGGGCCAATATGGTCAAGATGCATTGTAGATATAGTGGATATGGCCATGTGCCACCTCATAACTATCACCACTGTGATATTTGCTCTAAGAACAATCAGGGATGTTCTGTGGTGCAATCAGCTCTACAAGAACGATTGGATCTCGGGTGGATCCAAGAGCATCGAGTTCGTGCGATGCACTAAAGGCAAAGCCAGTATGATAATCTGCCGCGACACGATTATAATTCCTGTCTGACTTGCTCGGTAAACAAACATGGATGCCCTTTTGTACAAGAGGCCCTCCAACATCAGATGGATCTAGGATGGATCCAGGACTACCATATCAGGTCAACATGATTCAAATCTTTGATGTTCGTCTGATGATACCAGCTTGGTGGAGTTACGTTCCAGGCAAGTCCAACTTGGTTTTCTCACTTCACATGATTACCAGAACTGTAAAGGATGTTGTGAGAGTAACCAAGGATGTGCTCTCGTTCAAAGAACTTTACAACACTTGTTAAACCACTGGTGGCTTCCAATCTATATGGATGAAGACACGCAACAAATCAGTGTGGTTGATGGGAACCCTACTCGGCATCGAAGTCAGGATGTCTGATCTACGCAAACAGATCTAGTGAGGTTACACTACAATCAAAGCGGGCGTGGCCAGGTGCCACCACACAACTATGAATGCTGTAGAGTCTGTTCGGAAAATAACCAAAGATGTTACCTCGTGCGAGCAACCCTTCAGAGTCAGTTGGATTGCAAGGAGATTCACCCATACCTAGCTTCGGGGTCCATTGACTGGACGCAGACTACTTCGCAGATCAAATCAGAGACGTGGTTGTAATCTATGACCCTGAGAGGAACAAGGATATTTGTACCATCATCCCTCTACTAGACGAATCAAAGGTTCTTAATAAGGAACTGATTGAAGTTACTTACGACAATCAGAAAAGTCAGAAGGCTCCTGTAGTTATCTATCTACCGGGACCATTACTGTATGAATCAGCTAAGGTAATACCTTACAAATACGGTGCAACAATAATTGAGAATGGAAAGGAAATTCCATTACCCTCCATCGTGAATATTGCAGACATCAGTCGTGTTACACGGAGCGGTCGAATCTTCAACCGAGGAGTTGGAGAACCTAACAAAGAAAAGGAACTTCTAGAAGTTCCTAATCCTCCAGTCGGTTAATCCAGTGATACCGACCTTTCAAAAAACTATGATGAGATGTTAAAGCTCATCCAAAGGAGTGAATACAACATTGTTGATCACCTGTTACAAACTCCTTCAAAGATCTCAGTGCTATCACTTTTACTCAGTTCTGAAGCCCACAGAGAGGCTCTACAAAAAGTCTTAGAGTCGGCCTTTGTGGAACAGAATGTGTCAATGCGACAGTTTGATAGCATCATCTCTAACATCATTTCCTGCTACAACTTAGGATTCAGTGATGAGGACTTGCTAGAGGGGGGCAAAAGCCACAACATGGCGCTCAATATCACAGTTAACTGCCAGGACGATGCTTTAGCCAGCGTACTGGTAGACACAGGATCGACCATCAATGTTATGCCGAAGTCCACTCTAATGCGACTATCATTCAAAGGATCCCCGATGAGGGGCAGTGAGGTCATTGTAAAAGCCTTTGACGGATCTCGGAAAGCAGTTATCGGCGAAGTCGACCTTCCCATAACTATTGGTCCTCACACTTTCCTAATCACTTTCCAGGTCATGGACGTTTGGGCGGCATACATCTGTTTATTAGAAAGACCTTGGATACCTCAGGCTGGGGCAGTCACTTCGACGCTGCACCAGAAACTGAAGTTTGTCAAGAACGATCAACTTATCACAGTCTGTGGAGAGCAAGCCTTGCTCGTGAGTAACTTGGCATCGTCTACTTGTGTAGAACCCGAGGAGGTTGTTGGAACTCAGTTCCAAGCACTTTCGGTGAGTAGCAAGAATCAACCAGAAAGAGGAACCTCGATTTCTTCATACAGAGATGCCCTCGAAGTGGTCAAAAATAACAATACAAAAGGATGGGGACAGCTTGTCATTCCTACCGATAACAAAACAAAGAAGGGTCTTGCGTTTTCTCCAACCTGTACCCAGACAGCTGCTAACGATGAAAGTCTTCATCCCATTCGGGACTTCTTCCACAGTGGAGGTTTCCTTCACCCAGTGCCTCAAGCAGTCCATACCATCAACGAGGGAGATTCCTCCTATACGAATGAGGAATGGAAGTCCTATCTTAATAAGGATGGTTATATGTCTCAGGAAGAAGTGCCTACGCCATTTTGCTATCCCGCACAGAGTCCGAGATTTATACCAAGGTCAGATGTCGAAACGATATATGGAGATTGTGATCCGGAAGGATGCCGTGCTCCACCAAACTCATTAGAGGAAGACACTCTGATGAGAGACAACTTTGACCACGACTATTATGGCCTACATATGTGGCAGCCATACCCAGAGACTTGGGGCAAGAAAATCAGCCGAACAATGAAAATTAGCTGAGCATCATTGAACAAAATACCTATGTTCCCACCATGTTATGGGATCAACATTCAGGGCATTCTGCAAATATCCAGTATGACGATGAATTGGCAAAGCTTGCCGGACTAGAATTCATCAACTATGTTTTTCCCGAGGTCAACGTCATCGAGAGAGATGACCCCTCCAGATCCAAAGAAGTGTGGGACACCTTAGGACAACCAAGTGGAAAATACGACTTCATGGTCAAATACACCGCTCCTGAGAGCTCTCATATCAGGTTCGAAGACATCCAGCCTACTGGATGGGGAGATTTACCTGAGAGAACAAATATTATGCAAAATACAACAGAGGAATCCTCCTACGACAACTCTGCCTGGGAGACAGATTCCAATGATCCTGCTCCACCAGAAATCAGCGTTATTTCTGAAGACAAATCAAGGAAGGTACCAGAATTTGTGATTCACCAAGGAGTTCGCCGCCAATGGGTTGCTGTCGATGTTCCGAAGATTGTTCATAAGTCAAAGTAATTGTCGTCTTTAACCTTTCACCCTGCCCAGGTGAAATGGATGTTTTGATAGGGCTCGCTTTCTGTAAATTTTCCTCTTCACTTTGCCCGAAGTGACAGAGTTTTGTTTTATAGGGCTGTAGTTTCAAGAATCGACTTGTTCATAAATAAAATAACGTCGTTCTGTAATTTCCGCATTAATTGCTGTTTTCTCTTCTCGCTTTTCTCAAAAAATGGTAATCCTAAAAAACAATTCAAAATAAACAAGCAGTTTTTCAAAAAAAAAAAACATTGCACACACTCTTGCATTTTCTCTATCTCTTCTAAACATAAATCATCACGTCATGTAGATTGCTTGTTTTAAACCCCATTGAAACATATGATCTGATTCCTTCTCCCGACTTTGAGTTCCCGGTATTTGGGGCTGAAGAAGAAGTTGACGACGAAATTCCAGAAGAGATCTCCCGACTACTCAGACAGGAGGAAAGGTCTATCGAACCTTACAAAGAGCCGTTGGAAACGATAAACGCGGGTTCAGAAAAAGAGAGAAAAGAAATCAGGATTGGAGCACTGCTCAGTCCAACTGCCAAAGAGAGTTTAACAAAGCTTCTCAGAAAGTTTACCGATGTATTCGCTTGGTCCTATCAGGACATGCCAGGGTTGGATACCAGCATCGTGGAACATCATCTACCGTTAAGATCAGAATATCCTCCAAAGAAACAAAGACTGAGACGGACTCATCCAGACATGGCCATCAAAATCAAAGAGGAGGTACAAAAACAGATTGACGCGTGTTTCCTCCCCACGTCAGAATACCCTCAATGGTTAGCCAATATCGTACCCGTTCCAAAAAAGGACGGAAAAGTCAGAATGTGTGTCGATTACAGAGATCTAAACAAGGCTAGTCCAAAGGACGACTTTCCTTTACCACACATTGACATGCTGGTAAACAGTACATCAAAGTTCAAAGTTTTCTCCTTCATGGATGGATTCTCGGGCTATAATCAGATAAAAATGGCGCCGAAAGACATGGAGAAAACTTCGTTCATTACCCCATGGGGTACCTTTTGTTACAAGGTAATGCCGTTCAGTTTGAAGAACGCCGAGGCAACCTATCAACGGGCCATGACTACTCTGTTTCATGACATGATACATAAGGAAATTGAGGTATATGTCGATGACATGATTGCCAAATCAAAGACAGAAGAGGAGCATGTGACCCACCTGTCAAAACTATTCGAGCGGTTGAGAAAGTACAAACTCCGCTTGAATCCCAACAAATGCACCTTCGGTGTCCGTTCAGGGAAACTCTTAGGGTTCATCGTCAGCCATAAAGGAATTGATATTGATCCTGACAAGGTCAAGGCCATTCAAGAAATGCCTTCTCCAAAAACTGAAAAACAAGTCAGAGGATTCTTGGGACGTTTGACTACATCTCCAGATTCATATTCCTCATGAATGCGACATGCGCGCCAATCTTCAAATTACTCAAAAAGAACCAGGACTGCATTTGGACAGAGGACTGTCAAACCACCTTCGACAGTATCAAGGAATATCTGTTGAATCCACCTATCATGTCGCCTTCATTGGAAGGAAGACCACTGAACATCTATTTAACAGTCTTGGAGGACTCAATGGGTTAGGTACTTGGCCAACAAGACGAAACGAAAAGGAAAGAGTCTGCCATTTACTATCTGAGCAAGAAATTCACCGACTGCGAAACTCGGTACACCATGCTTGAGAAAACATGGGGGGGTCCGATTCACCAAGTAGGTCGAAGCAGCGTCCTACGCTAATGTTACCCAACAAGTGGTGGTCCGATTTATCAAAAACAATATCATCTGCCGTTATGGTGTTCCAACCCAGATCATTACTGACAATGGATCTAACTTGAATAACAAGATGATGAAAGAGTTGTGCGTTAAGTTCAAGATTAAACACCATAACTCATCTCCCTACTGACCCAAGATGAACGGAGCGGTAGAAGCGGCTAACAAGAACATCAAGAAGATCGTTCAAAAGATGGTTATAACCTACAGAGACTGGCACGAAATGCTACCCTTTGCTCTTCATGGTTATCGCACATCTGTCCGCACTTTAATAGGGGCAACCCCTTTCTCTCTAGTATATGGCATGGAAGCAGTGCTCCCCATAGAAGTAGAGATCCCATCAATCCGGGTATTGATGGAAGCTAAGCTAACAGAAGCTGAATGGTGTCGAAGCAGACACCATGAACTAAATCTGATCGAGGAAAAATGAATAATGGCACTATGCCATGGTCAGTTGTATCAGCAAAGGATGAAGAAGGCATTTGACAAAAAGGTCCGACCTCGCGTCTTCAGAAAAGGAGACTTTGTGCTAAAAAAGATACAATCCTTTGTCACTGACTCTCGGGGAAAATGGACTCCGAATTATGACGGCCCCTATGTGGTCAAGAAAGCTTTCTCAGGCAGCGGCTTGAGACTTGCAACCATGGATGGAGACGAATTTGCCTACCCCACAAATGTTGACGTAGTCAAGAAATACTTCGCCTAAACTAAAAAAAAAACGTCTCGGTGGATTGAAAACCCGTAAGGGTGGTCCAGGAAACAATTAGAGACACAATCAAAAATCATCCCGGTGGATTGGAAATCTCAAAGTACAATCCAGGAAAAAATTAGGGATTAATGGCAAGTAACTACGTCTGATCAGTTCAACTCCTCAGCAGTCATGCCATTCATCAGGAAAACTCCAGTCAAGGTCATCTTCGATAGAAGCTCAGGATATCCCAAATTCAAAGTTGGTAGAAGGATAGTGGTCGTTATGTTTCAATGTAGCCCTTTTCCCTTAAATTACCATTTTCAAACTTTGTAAATACTCTATGGAATCACGCGTTTGGCTGATTTCCATCCTATCAATACAATTTGAGCCCTTGTGCTTTTGTTTACAATTCTTATTTGTTTTAGCTTTACCGAAAGACATTCTAACATGATCAACGGTTCTTGAAATAAAACAAAAATGAATTTACTTGTAAAAATTTTCTGCTTTTAATAAAGATGGCAAATTCTTTTGACTGTTGAACATCGAAAGAACATCGATCGCTTATCTAGAAGTAGGCAAACTTCAAAGTGCAGAATCAAAGTACTCCTTCTAAACAAGTGCACCTGAATGAAGGATCAACTGTGTCAGAGACCATGTTTCATCTGACACCCCCGGCAGCGTTCTTACCTCCTAAGACCGATCAACGGTTGTTACCCGCGGGAACTACTTTCTCCTAAGCAAGGCAGAATTGCTATCTTGAACCAACGGTACTTCTTCGTCCCAGCAGTGGCCGAGTATCCAGTCGTGTTCATCTGTCAGTTTGTATGTCGTGTCAGTTGTGTCAGTATAAACATATATACATCATGCATTATTGATTTACATTCACATTCATATTGCATCACTATCACTCTAGTCGGTCTTATCCTCTAGTGATAAAAGTCCTCTCAATCGAGTTGTCAGTTCTTTCCTCGTCAGGAAGTGAATCATCTAAGTAATCTCTCTCCAGTTTATCTCTGGATTAGAGACGGTCCTTGACCACTTTGACAACTTGAACCTCTGAAAGGCCAGAGAACCTTTCGACAAACATCACTCTTCGCCATTGAAGATGAAGTCTTCGCTTTCCTGGATTAAGGAAAATCCCCAGAGAAAGCCTCTTAATCAGAGATTCGACAATACGACAGTTTTTCTCTGAAAAATCCACTGACGAAAAGATCATCAGCACCTCAAAATTGGATCACATCATATGGTATTTCTCTGGGAAGATCCCGAGAAAAGTATGATGTAATACCCAAGCATAAAACAGTCTCTCAAGAGACTCGTTCTCCCCCAGTAGAGTCAACGAATGGCATCACCAACAGAGAAGTTTGTACACCTCTACAACTCAGACAACTGGGTTCCCCAGCAAGTCTGACATCAAAAGTTTTTCTATCAAATGGCATCTCCCCATGAAAATTCAGCGAGAAGTTTGAGGAAAACCGCTACGAATAGCGTCTCTTGTCAATAAAGTTTATTGACAAAAGAAACAGAGACCAGTTCCTTGGTAGGAAACCAGGATCGAGGGGAAGTTTATATCAGAAACTGAGACCAGTTCCTTGGTAGGAAACCAGGATCGAGGGGAAGTTTATATCAGAAACTGAGACCAGTTCCTTGGTAGGAGACCATGATCGAGGGGAAGTTTACCTTTTCTAAGCATCATTGCTTAGCAAAAGAAGAAGGATGCATGAACGGCCATTCTTAACCACCATCAAAATTTCGGGTATTCTGATATTTAATCATCTTGCACCCCGAATGCCCGAATACCTTCCCCATTCACACCTTTGGGTCCAAGAAGATTAAATAGGGGCATCTGTCATACCCCAAATTTTGACCACTAAGATTCCCCAGCATTATGCAAATCACCACCACCATATGGTTAATCCTTCATGCCTCATTAGTGTCCCCAAAGATGGGTGAGCATCCACTACAATCAAATTTAGGGTTTCAGGCCCTTTCAGAGTTCTTAGACAAAGGATCAATCAAGGAATGACATGATCTTCAACTTGTCTAACCTCTCAAACATCCACAATGGATCAAGAGGACTCCCACATCAAGAATCAAGCACAAGCTGCAACATTCCATGTGGATTAAGCCTCAAGATCACCAGTGTCACCAAAATTAGGGTTTGGTCGACCAGGGCCTCCGGATGAAAATTTTCCTCTGGGCATGAGCCAATGCTTCAAAGTGTAACACCCTAATTCCCATCGCGAATAAATAATACATAAATAAATCAGAGTAAATAAAAATTTATTATTCTTAGACAGAAACAAGGATGCCACATTTAAAGAAATAAAACATAATCCCTGCTCATAAATTTGATACATAACACAAAATGGAATAAACAAAAAAGGGAAACTATTTCCAACAAAAGGAAAGTTCAATTATGGAATAAAGCGGAAAGATCCATAACTGACTTGTTTTACAAAATAAATTATTTTATAACATCAAAATATTTATACAAAGTTACTACAAAATAGATCCAACAAATGTATACATATATAACAAAAGCGTTCCCCGACTCCCGTGTTACGTATCAGAGCAGACTGACTGACAAACGGATGGAGAACTAATCTTCACAAAAGCCTCCAAGACTATCAATCTGCGATTGCCTCATAGAGCAACAAACCACAGCAGAAAGGTGAGAAATAACAATTAAATCAAGATTGCATAATAATATGCAAACACATATAAATTCACATGCATAGCTATTCTCACCACAAGCATCACATACCAATACATATAGCATGCCACAAATACATAATATATTCGCACATAATGCATACTAAAGTTATGACATATGGAAACACACCACCACATCACATATATTCATATATAGCATATCAAAGATAATTAATACAATCATTGTAATGTACAACATCCCCACAAAACATAGCATATGTCTATACATAAAACATATCATCCATAACCAATGCATTTATCACAATTGCATATCAAATCACCAATGCTATCACAAGCTCAACACATAATCGATTAATTCACAATTTCCACACATAATCAATCCATTCATGATTTTCCACACATAAAAAATTCATTCATGATTTTCCACACATAATCAATCCATTCATGATTTTCCACACATAATCAATTCATTCATGATTTTCCACACATAATCAATTCATTCATGATTTTCCACACATAATCAATCCATTCATGATTTTCCACACATAATCAAGTCATTCATGATTTTCCACATATAATCAATTCATTCATAATTTTCCACACATAATCAACCCATTCATGATTTATGCAAATGCAAAGAGACCGACACAATGACTCTTTGCAAATGCGGTACCATTCCATCCATCATCTCATCATTAATTCACTCAGGAATTATTGGAATCATCGCTTGTTACTTAGTGTAACTCCCCGTCGGGCAAACGATGTTCCCCGTCGCTCACACCTCTTTGTATAAGGCACACGACGTTTATGGATCGCTCACACCTCTTTGTATAAGGCACACGACCCGATCGCTCACACCTCTTTGTATCAGGCACACGATCATCTATAATCATCGCTCACACCTCTTTGTATAAGGCACACGATGTTATAGCGGATTCCCTCGGGAACCGTTTCGTCGCTCACACCCACTAGGGCACACGACATCACAAAATGCATATCATGATGCTTGACATACAAGGACTCGTGACAATCAAATGCATCTTCACAAATCAACAATATGGATTATCTCATCATCATTATTTATGCATTGGAAATAAATTCAAACAATGCATTTACTTGCCACAAGGCCACCAATTAACACACATTGAATTTCATCATAATCCACAAACCACAACAATTAGCACTTTAGCATATACACTCATATCAATTCACAACAAGAATTACTCACCATCAACCACAACAATCATAACAACATACATTGATATTCAATCAAACAATGCATTTTACCACACAAAACATCATTATCACATGCCTACCGTTTCCAATTCCGAAACGTCCAATCGTCTCATCATTCCTACCGTTTTCAATGTTCAACCTATGAACTGTTACAAGTCACATACACATATACGAATTGTGCCACATCACACTTCCGATGCGCACTCTGATTACCCGCAACAATCAAATCCACCAATCCCACATCCAAAGTCTAACTCGTTCTCATATTCACCAAAAATCACTATTCACTTTTAATATACCCAGCCTCACACTCTACTGTGTTATCTCACACACCAGACACAAGTCTATGAACTGCTCAAATAATTTTAATTCTCTAACCATCAAGACAGCCATATGCAAAGACTATCGACCTAACTCTTCAGGCACAACATTAGCTTTTCCCGATGATAATCCAAGCCAAATTCATAACTCGTCACGAATTCTAACCATCCTCGTTGTCTGATACTCTATTCCTTCCGACCAAACAGGTACTCAATATTCTTGTGATTACTAAACACTTCAAACCTAGAACCATAAATGTAATAACTCCAAATATTCTAACACAATACAACCGCAACTAATTCCAAATCCTAAATAGTATAGACCCTTTTATGAATCCTCAATTGTCGTAAAGCATAAGCTACGACTTTACCCTCTTGCATTAACATACTGACTAAACTCGTCATAGACACATCACAATACCTTACAAACGGTTTATCAGGATCAGGCAGAATCAAAACTGGAGCCGTAGACAACTTCTACTTTAGCTCACTGAAACTTTCCTTACAACGAACATCCCAAACAAACGACTTACCTTTTGCGAGTCAATCGAAGTAACGAAAATGCTAACTTGGAAAAGCCTTCCATAACCTCCGGTAATAACCAACTAAAGTCCAAAAATATTCTAATCTCCTTAACCAACTTTGGAGCCTCTCATTGTAGAACTGCATCTACTTCCGATGGATCCATAACCATACTCTCATCTGAAATATCATATCCAAAAAAACTAACCTTTTTCAACCCAAATTCTCACTTGAATAACTTAGCATAAAACTTCGTCTCTTTTCAACACTTGTAATTCAAATCTCAAACACTCTACCTGTTCTTCCTCTGAGTTTATAACAGATCCGAATATCCTCAATCAAAGCCACTACGAACTTATCCAAATAAATATGGAAGATACGATTCCTCTACTCCACAAACATTACAGACGCATTACTAACTCCAAATAACATCACTGTACGTTGTAATGCCCAACCAATTCTAAAAGATATAAATTCTTAAATCTTTTGCAAAAAATTTCCCTGGGTAACTGGTTACTCACATACAAGCTTAACCGAGAAAATAACAGCCTATCCCGATGATAACAAACATAACCAGTCACATTAAATCGCTCAAAGCCTCAACTCACACAATTCACCACCCTTATCAAACATTCCAAACAATTGTAATTTCACTCAAACTCAGTCAAACAATTCCAGTCATTTGTTTATAAAAGTGGACACTTGTTCTCCATGTTTACCTTATTCAACTATTAGTAATCCATACACAATTTCTTCTCTTAACAGTCCAAATTCCATAAATCCCAACATGTAGCAACAACCAACCAAAAAGAACTCTCAAATATTACATCCACACCTAAGGGTTTTCTCAAGATTTCCATTAATGCCATAAAACTTTTAAAAACTCCAAAACTCACTAAAACTCTAGGTTTTACTTTCCATAGTCTCAATACCCTTACACACATCATGCTTGTTATTCCGTTCAATCATCCTTCCTTTTTGCTACTAACAAAGCTGGAGCTCTCTAAGACGACACACTTGGTCTCACAAATCCCTTTTCCAGTAAACTTCCAACCGCTCTTTCAATCTGAGTAATTCTAACGCTAACATCCAATATTCCATCCGGAAACACATCTGGAAATCACGCACAACTGGCAGCCCATCACTGTGGCCTTTCTGCCAATTTCTAGAAACTATGATCACAAACATAACAACATCCTAGTCTCATCTCCTAAGAGTTTTCCATTTACTTAGCAGATATAAACCTCAACTATTCACCTTCGTCCAATTTGAGTTCACACTCTACTCTCGGAGAACAACCATTAACGATACCCAATCGTTCCCTCTCAATGACTTCCCAACTGGTCCAACATACCAAAACCTCTAATCCGCCTCATCTTCCGATACAAGAATCTTCATCGACTCATCAAAACAATCCGTAATCATTTTCTTAATTCTAAACAATTCATTGCACACACTATCAAAGCCGAAAAGACACGTTTATTCCATCCAACATAATTTCGTCTACTATCAACAAGAGATTAAGGGTGATCAATTCCTCAATTTGTCAATAGACATCCGACAATCATGATGGGGCATAAACCGTCTTTACCAAACTATAATAGCATTTCTTGTGTCTTGTGCACACAATTACCTAAGGCACAAATCCTTAGTCAACATAAACCTTACCTCCGCATTCCCTCTGGAATCGGGAACATCACTGTCCAAATAACACTTACAATCTTGCAACCAACGCTCCACAACTGAAGCAACTTGGAGAAGCACCAGCTTCTCCCCCACTTATCTCATTCTCACACCTAAAGACAAAGGATTAGAAAAACCATAAAGTACTGACATTGTTTCACACACATATCACGTACTAAGGGACAAACAACACCGACAATATTAACTGTCACACCAACTGACTCAACAACTTGGGCGGACGGACCGACCTGCTCCGATACGACTTATGTAACACCTGAATTCCCATCGCGAATAAATAATACATAAATAAATCAGAGTAAATAAAAATTTATTATTCTTAGACAGAAACAAGGATGCCACATTTAACAAAAGAAAACACAATCCCTGCTCATAAATTTGATGCATAACATGAAATGGAATAAACAAAAAAGGGAAACTTTTTCCAACAAAAGGAAAGTTCAATTATGGAATAAAGCGGAAAGATCCATAACTGACTTGTTTTAAAAAATAAATTGTTTTATAACATCAAAATATTTATACAAAGTTACTACAAAATAGATCCAACAAATGTATACATATATAACAAAAGCGTTCCCCGACTCCCGTGTTACGTATCAGAGCAGACTGACTGACAAACGGATGGAGAACTAATCTTCATAAAAGCCTCCAAGACTACCAATTTATAATTGCCTCATAGAGCAACAAACCACAGCAGAAGGGTGAGAAATAACAACTAAATCAAGATTGCATAATAATATGCAAACACTTATAAATTCACATGCATAACTATTCTCACCACAAGCATCACATACCAATACATATAGCATGCCACAAATACATAACATATTCGCACATAATGCATACTAAAGTTATGACATATGGAAACATACCACCACATCACATATATTCATATATAGCATATCAAAGATAATTAATACAATCATTGTAATGTACAACATCCCCACAAAACATAACACATGTCTATACATAAAACTATCATCCATAACCAATACATTTATCACAATTGCATATCAAATCACCAATGCTATCACAAGCTCAACACATAATCAATTAATTCACAATTTCCACACATAATCAATCCATTTATGATTTTCCACACATAATCAATTCATTCATGATTTTCCATACATAATCAATTCATTCATGATTTTCCACACATAATCAATCCATTCATGATTTTCCACACATAATCAATTCATTCATGATTATCCACACATAATCAATTCATTCATGATTTTCCACATATAATCAATCCATTCATGATTTATGCAAATGCAAAGAGACCGACACAACGACTCTATGCAAATTTGGTACCATTCCATCCATCATCTCATCATTAATTCACTCATGAATTATTGGAATCATCGCTTGTTACTTAGTGTAACTCCCCGTCGGGTAAACGATGTTCCCCGACGCTCACACCTCTTTGTATAAGGCACGCGACGTTTATGGCTCGCTCACACCTCTTTGTATAAGGCACACGACCCGATCGTTCACACCTCTTTATATAAGGCACACGATCGTCTATAATCATCGCTCACACCTCTTTGTATAAGGCACACGATGTTATAGCGGATTCCCTCGGGAACCGTTTCGTCGCTCACACCCACTAGGGCACACGACATCACAAGATGCATATCATGATGCTTTGCATACAAGGACTCATGACAATCAAATGCATCTTCACAAATCAACAATATGGATTATCTCATCATCATTATTCATGCATTGGAAATCAATTCAAACAATGCATTTACTTGCCATAAGGCCACCAATTAACACACATTGAATTTCATCATAATCCACAAATCACAACAATTAGCACTTTAGCATATACACTCATATCAATTCACATCAAGAATTACTCACCATCAACCACAACAATCATAATAACATACATTGATATTCAACCAAATAATGCATTTTACCACATAACAACATCATTATCAACATCATATAGATAGCACAAAAGCCCCACATTTATATGACGATAGCATATCGCACCGAACACCAACAAACACAACAAAACCTACAAACCACTAATCATCCTCTACCAAATATTCTTAGTTAACACATGATATCACATAACCATTTACTAGGACGTTGGATTCTCTTTCCAAGGCTTTAAGTCCCATATCAATCGGATTCCCGATTCATGAATTTTGGTGGAAACGGGGACTACCGTATTCACACATACATCACTTTTCCATATTTTCTTATCAATCCATGGCATAAACATATGTTCCTATTCCACTGTCATAAAGAGCATTGAAATAGCTTTCCAACGCATCCGACCGTGCCTCAATCCGAGTTACGGATCAAAAGTAATGAAGAAAACAAAATGGAAAATCTGTCATGTACGCTTTCCTATTCGCAATACGAACCCCCAGCGAACCGTGGCAGAGAAAAATAGCATAAAGTTCGCAATGCGAACTTCTGGGCGAACCTTCGCTTTCCCCTTCGCTGGGATTCGCAAAGCGAACCGGCGAACCCAGAAATTCATAGCAGCGTTAATATAGGTCATATGGGACCAAAATTCATCATTTCTTCCACCCAAACACTTCCAAATCACAATATATCAACCAAAACATATTCCAACATAATCAACAAGTATTCTACGCAGTTTATATCGAAATTCATCCGTGAAAACATCGATTTCTATCAATTGTTCGTCAATTTATCAATAAGAAAAAGTTGTGAAACAACCAAAACAATTACAACAAACAACACATATATATACACAAGCAAGATATAATCAAAACTTCTCACCCTTACCCGATTAATCGCGATTGAAACGGAGGTTTCCTCAATTTTCCTCTTTCTCCTCTTCTTTCTTTCTTTCTTCTCCTTTTCTTTCTCTTCTTTTCCTTTCCCTCTCTTTTCTCTCTTTTTCTCTCCACTTTCTATTTATTGAAAATATCTAGTTTTTCTAAAATATCTAACCTCCCAAAATGACCATTTTACCCCACAGCTCAAATATCTCGCAAACGCTCTCAAAATGCGATAAAACATAATAACGATGAAAAATAATATATTGTCAAATAAAAGTCAAGAATAAAATAATATAATAACGAAAATAATTAAATCGACTCGATTAAATAAATCAGACAAAATGGGGCGTTACAATTCTCCCCCACTTAGACATTTTCGTCCTAAAAAATATAACTGGTACGAACAACCCCGGATACGAGCCTCGCATCCGACTAACAACTTTCATGCCAACAAAAGGCACACCACGAGTAACACAAACTGACAAACCACCTTGCTAACAACAACTACTACAACGACGCGACAACGACGACAACTACAACGACAAGATGCAAAGCCCATACAATGCACTTGACGACCAACTCACAACTCAAAGAATACCCAAGTTACGAACACACAAGTTCACTCTTGAACCGAAACACAACGAGGTCGTTACCCTCACCATAGGTAACACTCCTCTAATTCCCCACACACTAATTAGCTACACGCACTCGAACCATCACGATGGAAACGACGCAACAACACAAACAAGAACATTAAGTTCCACGACCCAACATCGTTTCAACAACCTCTACATAACCACAATACCAACATCCTTGTTACAAACATCATTACAACAATGCTACGATTCCACCAATCGAACATATAACCAAACCATCCATCTATAAAGTAGCCCATGAATAATACTTAAACCTTTCACCTAACACTTCCATTCTGAAATGTCCAATGGTCTCATCTTTCCTACCGTTTTCAATGTTCAACCTATGAACTCTTACAAGTCACACACGCATATACGAATTGTGCCACATCACACTTCTGATGCGCACTCTGATTACCCGCAACAATCAAATCCACCAATCCCACGTCCAAAGTCTAACTCGTTCTCATATTCACCAAAAATCACTATTCACTTTTAATATACCTAACCTCACACTCTACTGTGTTATCTCACACACCAGACACAAGTCTCTGAACTGCTCAAATAATTTTAATTCTCTAACCATCAAGTAAGCCATATGCAAAGACTATCGACCTAACTCTTCAGGCACAACATTAGCTTTTCCCAATGATAATCCAAGCTAAATTCATAACTCGTCACGAATTATAACCATCCTCGTTGTCTCATACTCTATTCCTTCCAACCAAACAGGTACTCAATATTCTTGTGATTACTAAACACTTCGAACCTAGAACCATAGAGATAATACTTCCAAATATTCCAACACAACACAACTGCAACCAATTCCAAATCCTGAATAGTATAGACCCTTTTATGAATCCTCAATTGTCGTAAAGCATAAGCTACGACTTTACCCTCTTGCATTAACACACTGACTAAACTCGTCATAGACACATCATAATACCTCACAAACGGTTTATCAGGATCAGGCAGAATCAAAACTGGAGCCGTAGACAACTTCTACTTCAGCTCACTGAAACTTTCCTTACAACGAACATCCCAAACAAACGACTTACCTTTTGCGAGTCAATCGAAGTAACGAAAATGCTAACTTGGAAAAGCCTTCCAATACCTCCGGTAATAACCAACTAAAGTCCAAAAAGGTTCTAATCTCCTTAACCAACTTCGGAGCCTCTCATTGTAGAACTACATCTACTTCCGATGGATCCATAACCATACTCTCATCTGAAATATCATATCCAAAAAAACTAACATTTTTCAACCCAAATTCTCACTTGAATAACTTAGCATAAAACTTCGTATCTTTTCAACACTTGTAATTCAAATCTCAAACACTCTACCTGTTCTTCCTCTGAGTTTATAACATATCCGAATATCCTCAATCAAAGCCACTACGAAGTTATCACAATAAATATGGAAGATATGATTCCTCTACTCCACAAACATTACAGACGCATTACTAACACCAAATAACATCACTGTACGTTGTAATGCCCAACCAAATCCAAAAGATATAAATTCTTAAAGCTTTTACAAAAATTTTCCCTGGGTAACTGGTTACTCACATACAAGCTTAACCGAGTAAATAACAGCCTATCCCAATGATAACAAACATAACCAGTCACATTAAATCGATCAAAGCCTCAACTCACACAATTCACCACTCTTATCAAACATTCCAAACAATTGTAATTTCACTCAAACTCAGCCAAACCATTCCAGTCACCTGTTTATGAAAGTGGACACTTGTTCTCCATCGTTACCTTATTCAATAGTTAGTAATCCATACACAATTTCTTCTCTTAACAGTCCAAATTCCATAAATCCCAACATGTAGCAACAACCAACCAAAAAGAACTCTCAAATATTACCTCCACACCTAAGGGTTTTCTCAAGATTTCCGTTAATGCCCTAAAACTTTTAAAAACTCCAAAACTCACCAAAACTCTAAGTTTTACTTTCCATAGTCTCAATACCCTTACACACATCATGCTTGTTATTTCGTTCAATCATCCTTCCTTTTGGCTACTAACAAAGCTGGAGCTCTCTAAGACGACACACTTGGTCTCACAAATCCCTTTTCCAGTAAATCTTCCAACCGCTTTTTCAATCTGAGTAATTCTAACGCTAACATCCAGTATTCCATCCGAAAACACATCTGGAAATCACACACAACTGGCAGCCCATCACTGTGGCCTTTCTGCCAATTTCTAGAAACTATCATCATAAACATAACAACATCCTAGTCTCATCTCCTAAGATTTTTCCATTTACTTAGCAGATATAAACCTCAACTATTCAACTTCGTCCAATTTGAGTTCACACTATACTCTCGAAGAACAACCATTAACGATACCCAATCGTTCCCTCTCAATGACTTCCCAACTGGACCAACATACCAAGACCTCTAATCCGCCTCATCTTCCGATACAAGAATCTTCATCGACTCATCAAAATAATCCGTAATCATTTTCTTAATTCCAAACAATTCATTGCACACACTATCAAAGTCAGAAAGACACGTCTATTCCATCTAACATAATTTCGTCTACAATCAACACGAGATTAAGGGTGATCAGTTCCTTAATTTGCCAAAAGACATCCGAAAAATAATGATGGGGCATAAACCGTCTTTACCAAACTATAATAGTATTTCTTGTGTCTTGTGCACACAACTACCTAAGGCACAAATCCTTAGTCAACATAAACCTTACCTCCGCATTCCCTCTGGAATCGGGAACAACACAGTCCAAATAACACTTACAATCTTGCAACCAACGCTCCACAACTGAAGCAACTTGGAGAAGCACCAGCTTCTCCCCCACTTATCTCATTCTCACACCTGAAGACAAAGGATTAGAAAAACCAGAAAGTTCTGACAGTGTTTCACCCACATATCACGTACTAAGGGACAAACAACATCGACAGTATTCAACTGCCACACAATTGACTCAATAACTTGGCCGGACAGACCAACCTGCTCCGATACCACTTATGTAACACCCCAATTCCCATCGCGAATAAATAATACATAAATAAATCAGAGTAAATAAAAATTTATTATTCTTAGACAGAAACAAGGATGCCACATTTAAAGAAAGAAAACATAATCCCTGCTCATAAATTTGATACATAACACAAAATGGAATAAACAAAAAAGAGAAACTTTTTCCAACAAAAGAAAAGTTCAATTATGGAATAAAGAGGAAAGATCCATAACTGAGTTGTTTTACAAAATAAATTTTTTTATAACATCAAAATATTTATACAAAGTTACTACAAAATAGATCCAACAAATGTATACATATATAACAAAAGCGTTCCCCGACTCCCGTGTTACGTATCAGAGCAGACAGACTGACAAATGGATGGAGAACTAATCTTCACAAAAGCCTCCAAGACTACCAATCTGCAATTGCCTCATAGATCAACAAACCACAGCAGAAGGGTGAGAAATAACAACTAAATCAAGATTGCATAATAATATGCAAACACATATAAATTCACATGCATAGCTATTCTCACCACAAGCATCACATGCCAATACATATAGCATGCCACAAGTACATAACATATTCGCACATAATGCATACTAAAGTTATGACATATGGAAACACACCACCACATCACAAATATTCATATATAGCATATCAAAGATAATTAATACAATCATTGTAATGTACAACATCCCCAAAAAACATAGCATATGTCTATACATAAAACATATCATCCATAACCAATGCATTTATCACAATTGCATATCAAATCACCAATGCTATAACAAGCTCAACACATAATCAATTAATTCACAATTTCCACACATAATCAATCCATTCATGATTTTACACACATAATCAATTCATTCATGATTTTCCACACATAATCAATTCATTCATAATTTTCCACACATAATCAATCCATTCATGATTTTCCACACATAATCAATTCATTCATGATTTTTCACACATAATCAATTCATTCATGATTTTCCACACATAATCAATCCATTCATGATTTAAGCAAATGCAAAGAGACCGACACAACGACTCTATGCAAATACGGTACCATTCCATCCATCATCTCATCATTAATTCACTCAGGAATTATTGGAATCATCGCTTGTTACTTAGTGTAACTCCCCGTCGGGCAAACGATGTTCCTCGTCGCTCACACCTCTTTGTATAAGGCACACGACGTTTATGGATCGCTCACACTTCTTTGTATAAGGCACACGACCCGATCGCTCACACCTCTTTGTATAAGGCACACAATGTTATAGCGGATTACCTCGGGAACCGTTTCGTCACTCACACCCACTAGGGCACACGACATCACAAGATGCATATCATGATGCTTGGCATACAAGGACTCATGACAATCAAATGCATCTTCACAAATCAGCAATATAGATTATCTCATCATCATTATTCATGCATTGGAAATCAATTCAAACAATGCATTTACTTGCCATAAGGCCACCAATTAACACACATTGAATTTCAATATAATCCATAAACCACAACAATTAGCACTTTAGCATATACACTCATATCAATTCACATCAAGAATTACTCACCATCAAACACAACAATCATAACAACATACATTGATATTCAATCAAACAATGCATTTTACCACACAACAACATCATTATCTACATCATATAGATAGCACAAAAGCCCCACATTTATATGACGATAGCATATCGCATCGAACACCAACAAACACAACAAAACCTACAAACCACTAATCATCCTCTACCAAATATTCTTAGTTAACAAATGATATCACATAACCATTTACTAGCACGTTGGATTCTCTTTCCAAGGCTTCAAGCCCCATATCAATCGGATTCCCGATTCATGAATTTTGGTGGAAACGGGGACTACCGTATTCACACATACATCACTTTTCCATATTTTCTTATCAATCCATGGCATAAACATACGTTCCTATTCCACTATCATAAAGAGCATTGAAATAGCTTTCTAACGCATCCGACCGTGCCTCAATCCGAGTTACAGATCAAAAGTTATGAAGAAAACAAAATGGAAAATCTGTCACGTTCGCTTTCCTATTCGCAATGCGAACCCCCAGCGAACCGTGGCAGAGAAAAAACAGCATAAAGTTCGCAATGCGAACTTCTGGGCAAACCTTCGCTTTCCCCTTCGCTGGGGTTCGCAAAGCGAACCTGCGAACCCAGAAATTCACAGCAGCGTCAATATAGGTCATATGGGACCAAAATTCATCATTTATTCCACCCAAACACTTCCAAATCACAATATATCAACCAAAACATGTTCCAACATAATCAACAAGTATTCTACGCAGTTTATATCGAAATTCATCCGTGAAAACATCGATTTCTATCAATTGTTCGTCAATTTATCAATAAGAAAAAGTTGTGAAACAACCAAAACAATTACAACAAACAACACATATACATACACAAGCAAGATATAATCGAAACTTCTCACCCTTACCCGATTAATCGTGATTGAAACGGAGGTTTCCTTAATTTTCCTCTTTCTCCTCTTCTTTCTTACTTTCTTCTCCTTTTCTTTCTCTTCTTTTCCTTTCCCTTTCTTTTCTCTCTTTTTCTCTCCACTTTCTATTTATTGAAAATATCTAGTTTTTCTAAAATATCTAACCTCCCAAAATAACCATTTTACCCCTCAGCTCAAATATCTCGCAAACGCTCTAAAAATGCGATAAAACATAATAACGATGAAAAATTATATATTGTCAAATAAAAGTCAAGAATAAAATAATATAATAACGAAAATAATTAAATCGACTCGATTAAATAAATCAGACAAAATGGGGCGTTACAATTCTCCCCCACTTAGACATTTTCGTCCTAAAAAATATAACTGGTACGAACAACCCCGGATACGACTCTCGCACCCGACTAACAACTATCATGCCAACAAAAGGCACACCACGAGTAACACAAACTGACAAACCACCTTGCTAACAACAACTACTACAACGACGCGACAACGACGACAACTACAACGACAAGATGCAAAGCCCATACAATGCACTTGACGACCAACTCACAACTCAAAGAATACCCAAGTTACGAACACACAAGTTCACTCTTGAACCAAAACACAACGAGATCGTTACCCTCACCATAGGTAACACTCCTCTAATTCCCCACACAGTAATTAGCTACACGCACTCGAACCATTACGATGGAAACGATGCAACAACACAAACAAGAACATAAAGTTTCACGACCCAACATCGTTTCAACAACCTCTACATAATCACAATACCAACATCCTTGTCACACAACATCATTATAACAATGCTACGATTCCCCCAATCGAACATATAACCAAAACATCCATCTACATAGTAGCCCATGAATAATACTTAAACCTTTCACCTAACACTTCCATTCCGAAACGTCCAATGGTCACATCATTCCTACCGTTTTCAATGTTCAACCTATGAACTCTTACAAGTCACACACGCATATACGAATTGTGCCACATCACACTTCTGATGCGCACTCTGATTACCCGCAACAATCAAATCCACCAATCCCACGTCCAAAGTCTAACTCGTTCTCATATTCACCAAAAATCACTATTCACTTTTAATATACCCAACCTCACACTCTACTGTGTTATCTCACACACCAGACACAAGTCTCTGAACTGCTCAAATAATTTTAATTCTCTAACCATCAAGACAACCATATGCAAAGACTATCGACCTAACTCTTCAGGCACAACATTAGCTTTTCCCGATGATAATCCAAGCCAAATTCATAACTTGTCACGAATTCTAACCATCCTCGTTGTCTCATACTCTATTCCTTCCGACCAAACAGGTACTCAATATTCTTGTGATTACTAAACACTTCGAACCTAGAACCATAGAGATAATACCTCCAAATATTCCAACACAACACAACCGCAACCAATTCCAAATCCTGAATAGTATAGACCCTTTTATGAATCCTCAATTGTCGTAAAGCATAAGCTACGACTTTACCCTCTTGCATTAACACACTGACTAAACTCGTCATAGAAACATCACAATACCTCATAAACGGTTTATCAGGATCAGGCAGAATCAAAACTGGAGCCGTAGACAACTTCTACTTCAGCTCACTGAAACTTTCATACAACGAACATCCCAAACAAACGACTTACTTTTTACAAGTCAATCGAAGTAACAAAAACGCTAACTTGGAAAAGCCTTCCAATACCTCCGGTAATAACCAACTGAAGTCCAAAAAGATTCTAATCTCCTTAACCAACTTCGGAGCCTCTCATTGTAGAACTACATCTACTTCCAATGGATCCATAACCATACTCTCATCTGAAATATCATATCCAAGAAAACTAACCTTTTTCAACCCAAATTCTCACTTGAATAACTTAGCATAAAACTTCGTCTCTTTTCAACACTTGTAATTCAAATCTCAAACACTCTACCTGTTCTTCCTCTGAGTTTATAACAGATCCGAATATCCTCAATCAAAGCCACTACGAACTTATCCAAATAAATATGGAAGATACGATTCCTCTACTCCACAAACATTATATACGCATTACAAACACCAAATAACATCACTGTACGTTGTAATGCCCAACCAATTCCAAAAGATATAAATTCTTAAAGCTTTTGCAAAAAATTTCCCTGGGTAACTGGTTACTCACATACAAGCTTAACCGAGTAAATAACAACCTATCCCGATGATAACAAACATAACCAGTCACATTAAATCGATCAAAGCCTCAACTCACACAATTCACCACTCTTATCAAACATTCCAAAGAATTGTAATTTCACTCAAACTCAGCCAAACCATTACAGTCATCTGTTTATGAAAGTGGACACTTGTTCTCCATCTTTACTTTATTCAACTATTAGTAATCCATACACAATTTCTTCTTTTAACAGTCCAAATTCCATAAATCCCAACATGTAGCAACAACCAACCAAAAAGAACTCTCAAATATTACCTCCACACCTGAGGGTTTTCTCAAGATTTCCATTAATGCCCTAAAACTTTTAAAAAATCCAAAACTCACAAAAACTCTAAGTTTTACTTTCCATAGTCTCAATACCCTTACACACATCATGCTTGTTATTCCGTTCGATCATCCTTCCTTTTTGCTACTAACAAAGATGGAGCTCTCTAAGACGACACACTTAGTTTCACAAATCCCTTTTCCAATAAATCTTCCAACCGCTCTTTCAATCTGAGTAATTCTAACGCTAACATCCAATATTCCATCCGGAAACACATCTAGAAACTATCATCACAAACATAACAACATCCTAGTCTCATCTCCTAAGATTTTTCCATTTACTTAGCAGCTATAAACCTCAACTATTCACCTTCGTGCAATTTGAGTTCACACTCTACTCTCGAAGAACAACCATTAACGATACCCAATCGTTCCCTCTCAATGACTTCCCAACTGGACCAACATACCAAAACCTCTAATCCGCCTCATCTTCCGATACAATAATCTTAATCGACTCATCAAAACAATCCGTAATCATTTTCTTAATTCCAAACAATTCATTGCACACACTATCAAAGCCGAAAAGACACGTCTATTCCATCCGACATAATTTCGTCTACTATCAACAAGAGATTAAGGGTGATCTGTTCCTTAATTTGTCAATAGACATCCGACAAATAATGATGGGGCATAAACCGTCTTTACCAAACGATAATAGCATTTCTTGTGTCTTGTGCACACAACTACCTAAGGGACAACTCCTTAGTCAACATAAACCTTACCTCCGCATTCCCTCTGGAATCGGGAACAACACTGTCCAAATAACACTTACAATCTTGCAACCAACGCTCCACAACTGAAGCAACTTGGAGAAGCACCAGCTTCTCCCTCACTTATCTCATTCTCACACCTGAAGACAAAGGATTAGAAAAACCAGAAAGTACTGACAGTGTTTCACACACATATCACGTCTAAGGGATAAACAACATCGACAGTATTCAACTGTCACACCAACTGACTCAACAACTTGGCCGGACGGACCAACCTGCTCCGATACCACTTATGTAACACCCCAATTCCCATCGCGAATAAATAATACATAAATAAATCAGAGTAAATAAAAATTTATTATTCTTAGACAGAAACAAGGATGCCACATTTAAAGAAAGAAAACATAATCCCTGCTCATAAATTTGATACATAACACAAAATGGAATAAACAAAAAAGGGAAACTTTTTCCAACAAAAGGAAAGTTCAGAGCAGACAGACTGACAAACGGATGGAGAACTAATCTTCACAAAAGCCTCCAAGACTATCAATCTGCAATTGCCTCATAGAGCAACAAACCACAGCAGAAAGGTGAGAAATAACAATTAAATCAAGATTGCATAATAATATGCAAACACATATAAATTCACATGCATAGCTATTCTCACCACAAGCATCACATACCAATACATATAGCATGCCACAAATACATAACATATTCGCACATAATGCATACTAAAGTTATGACATATGAAAACACACCACCACATCACATATATTCATATATAGCATATCAAAGATAATTAATACAATCATTGTAATGTACAACATCCCCACAAAACATAGCATATGTCTATACATAAAACATATCATCCATAACCAATGCATTTATCACAATTGCATATCAAATCACCAATGCTATCACAAGCTCAACACATAATCAATTAATTCACAATTTCCACACATAATCAATCCATTCATGATTTTCCACACATAATCAATTCATTCATGATTTTCCACACATAATCAATTCATTCATGATTTTCCACACATAATCAATCCATTCATGATTTTCCACACATAATCAATTCATTCATGATTTTCCACACATGATCAATTCATTCATGATTTACCACACATAATCAATCCATTCATGATTTATGCATCATCTCATCATTAATTCACTCAGGAATTATTGGAATCATCGCTTGTTACTTAGTGTAACTCCCCGTCGGGAAAACGATGTTCCCCGTCGCTCACACCTCTTTGTATAAGGCACACGACGTTTATGGCTCGCTCACACCTCTTTGTATAAGGCGCACGACCCGATCGCTCACACCTCTTTGTATAAGGCACACGATCGTCTATAATCATCGCTCACACCTCTTTGTATAAGGCACACGATGTTATAGCGGATTCCCTCGGGAACCGTTTCGTCGCTCACACCCACTAAAGCACACGACATCACAAGATGCATATCATGATGCTTGGCATACAAGGACTCATGACAATCAAATGCATCTTCACAAATCAACAATATGGATTATCTCATCATCATTATTCATGCATTGGAAATCAATTCAAACAATACATTTACTTGCCATAAGGCCACCAATTAACACACATTGAATTTCATCATAATCGACAAACCACAACAATTAGCACTTTAGCATATACACTCATATCAATTCACATCAAGAATTACTCACCATCAAACACAACAATCATAACAACATACATTGATATTCAATAAAACAATGCATTTTACCACACAACAACATCATTATCAACATCATATAGATAGCACAAAAGCCCCACATTTATATGACGATAGCATATCACACCGAACACCAAGAAACACAACAAAACCTACAAACCACTAATCATCCTCTACCAAATATTATTAGTTAACACATGATATCACATAACCATTTACTAGCACGTTGGATTCTCTTTCCAAGGCTTCAAGTCCCATATCAATCGGATTCCCGATTCATGAATTTTGGTGGAAACGTGGACTGCCGTATTCACACATACATCAATTTTCCATATTTTCTTATCAATACATGACATAAACATATGTTCCTATTCCACTATCATAAAGAGCATTGAAATAGCTTTCCAACGCATCCGACCGTGCCTCAATCCGAGTTACGGATCAAAAGTTATGAAGAAAACAAAATGGAAAATTTGTCACGTTCGCTTTCCTATTCGCAATGCGAACCCCCAGCGAACTGTGGCAGAGAAAAAACAGCATAAAGTTCACAACACGAACTTCTGGGCGAACCTTCGCTTTCTCCTTCGCTGGGGTTCGCAAAGCGAACCTGCGAACCCAGAAATTCACAGCAGCGTCAATATAGGTCATATGGGACCAAAATTCATCATTTATTCCACCCAAACACTTCCAAATCACAATATATCAACCAAAACATGTTCCAACATAATCAACAAGTATTATACGCAGTTTATATCGAAATTCATCTGTGAAAACATCGATTTCTATCAATTGTTCGTCAATTTATCAATAAGGAAAAGTTGTGAAACAACCAAAACAATTACAACAAACAACACATACACATACACAAGCAAGATATAATCGAAACTTCTCACCCTTACTCGATTAATCGCGATTGAAACAGAGGTTTCCTCAATTTTCCTCTTTCTCCTCTTCTTTCTTTCTTTCTTCTCCTTTTCTTTCTCTTCTTTTCCTTTCCCTTTCTTTTCTCTCTTTTTCTCTCCACTTTCTATCTATTGAAAATATCTAGTTTTTCTAAAATATCTAACCTCCCAAAATGACCATTTTACCCCTCAGCTCAAACATCTCGCAAACGCTCTCAAAATGCGATAAAACATAATAACGATGAAAAATAATATATTTTCAAATAAAAGTCAAGAATAAAATAATATAATAACGAAAATAATTAAATCGACTCGATTAAATAAATCGGACAAAATGGGGCGTTACACAAAGCATATCCTAAAATACTCCATGGAACATCATGAACCCAATTATCAAGTCAATTTTGCTTCAGGGGATGCACTCATAAAAAATCAGGAATTAGGGTTTCTTGACCTAATTCACCCCCCAAGTTGACTTTTGGGACAAATAATGAGCCAAGACCTCAAGAGAGGATTTGAGGGACTCTAATAAACCACATTGATCCATTTGCAAAAATGGATTGATCCAAGAAGCTTGAGCAGCAAGTTTCAAATTCATCAGAACCACAATTAGGGTTTCGCGAGAAAAGTCAACTGTACCTTTGACTTTTGACCAAGACATGCTCCCAAACCCTAGGACATGATTCAATACACCCTATAACACCTATGAAATCAATCCATCAAGTTTGATTTAGGTCAAGGACTTGATTTCATAGAGGATCGCACAGTTTGGAATTCATTTGACAAAAAGTCAACTGTGCACAAAAGTCAACTTTGACTTTTTAGATTTTTCACAATTATGGTTCTTTGACCCTAAATTGATGTTAATGTGTGATTGGAATCATCATTCATCAAGAAAAATCAAGAAAAGTTGGATAACTTGTAAAAGGGGTAACAACTTTGGAGGATCATAACTCCTAAATCACAAGGCCATTTTTCCCCATCCAAAGCTGGATTTGTAGCCCTCATGGCCCTCTACAAAAGCTTCAAATACAACTCATTCCAATTCCTCGTGGATTTTAAGTTATGGAATGATCAAAATCACAAAAAGTGAAAATGTCACTTTTTTCCAACACTTAGTGAAATTTTCACTAAGTCAGAATCTGCCTTACTTTTTTCCAAATGTAGGGGAATTTTTCACTTGGATCTAAAAAGTATCAAAACTAATTATGATCAAACAGAGTTTGTATCATATGAGAGCTTTCCAAAATGGCCAAGAAATCCATCAAAGTCCACTTGAGCCATGAGATATGACAATGCCAATATGCCTTGCTGCAAACTGTCATGCCAAGGCAGATTTTGCAGTTTTGCTCAATTTGCTCAAATTTTGCAAAGGGCAAGCAACTCTATCCATCTGAACACCTCAAGGGGGGACCAAGGAGGAACCAACTCTGATCCCAAGCCTCCCAAGTCTTTGGAACAAAAAATAGCATGCCAAACCTAGAAATCCCTAAAGAGGGGACAAGACTCCAATTTTGTTTTGGAGCATTCAATGGATGCACCAAGGTGTCAAGGACTGAGCCATTTCCAACTGAATTTAGTCAAGACTTATCCAAGACCAAGGGAACCAGCAGCCTATGCCCTAACCTCTAGTCAATGGCCAGAGGAGACTTGGATTCTCATTGCTCAACATTGGCCAAACCTATGCAGTAGTTGCCATTCACTATTCCTTGCAAAACAAACTTGCTCTACTATAAATAGAGCTCATTTGTGATCAGTTTGAGTACACCAAAGCCATCAAACAGATGCTTTCCTCAAAATCTCCTTCTTCACTCCAAAATTTCCTTCCAAAGCAAGTCACTATCGGGTTTTGAGTTTGAGAGCTATTCCAACCAAACCAATCACACACACACCTCATAAACATCATATAGAAGTGATCCAAACACTCACATAACATCTGGAAGATCAAAATCACAAAATCACCAGCCAACTGCTCAAGCCTTTGACAGATTTGCAGTTGAGGTGCCAAATCAAGTTCCAACTCAATTCAATCCACTCCAATCTCCCAGACACACTCCATAGCACATAGGGAAGCTGTCAATAACCTTGGAACCAAGCTGTAACACCTCTAACACAAAACATGATCACCAGCTGCAAGAGGTAAGCATAGCTCTTCTAACTCTATGATCCATGCATTTTTTGCTGCACAATTATTTGGCCATATGTTCATAATCATGCATGAAGTGTTTTCCCTCAATCAATTGCATTGTTTGAATCGTGTATGGAATTTCTGAACCTTCATGCAAATTTTAGGGTTCTTGAGGTTTCTCTTTGATTTCTTATTCCATGTTTAAAATAAATAAAATCGAAGACCATAGACATGATCGTGAGGTTGAAACGAGTAGATTGATATATAGATTGCATGATATAATCAAGTATTCAGTGAGATTGGATAGAAAATGTAAATCTGCAGAGAAAGAGGGTGGCGCGTGTTCTTGCCCTTGTTCTTGGCGCCTTTTTTGAAAATTTGAATATTTGAATTTTGTGATTTTATTTAATTGATTCAAAAATTAATTTCGCTCTGAGTTTTGATGATTTTGAGTTGATTCTTTTTTTAATAATTCACAAAAATGTTAAAATATTTTATTTTCCCAAAAAATCCCAAAAATATTATTTATTTCATATACTTGATATTTTTGTAAAGAATTAATATTTTAATTATTTTTGACATTTAAAATATTTTCTCTTTCTTGATTTTTCAAATTTTAGTGATTTCCAATCATTTTGTGGATCAAAACCTGATTTTTGAAACATTAATCCAAGATCACAATTTGTTTTCCACATGTTTAACAATTTTGATCATTTTTAATTGAATTTTTATTCAATTAAAATACATTTTGGAAACAAATTAGGCTTTTTGATTAATTCAACCCTCATCAAACTTTTTCAAACACATTGGGCCTCTAATAGAGTGTAAGACCCAATCCCCTTTTAACGAAAACAATTTTGGGCCTCAGATATTGTATAAGTCCCTCTGTGTTAAAAGAAAACCTCGGCGCGATCGCCAGTTGAAAAATCAAACCCTTGGGCCTACCCTCGTGTTATAAGCCTCATTCTTTAAAAATTATTGGGCCTCTTGAGAGAGTGTAAGACCCATACATTTGTACAGAAAACCTTTTTGGGCCTCAGTCACTTGTATAAGTCCCTCTGTACAAATTCAAAACCACAGTGCAATCACTGATAAAACCTTGGGCCTCTCCTTGAGCTGTAAGCCCCAAACAATCTTTTCAAAGCACTTTCTCCTTTGATTTTGAATATAATATTGTTATCAAAGCTTTCTTTGTTGAATAACTAACAAATCAGCATGGAAGCTCTACAACCGAGTAAGTGTTTACCCGCTTTCATATATATATATATATATATATATATATATATATATATATAACTGTATTGTGGGGCTGCTCACTGTAAGTCTTCTTTCAAAAACTTTTATATACCTGTCAAATATCAACTGTGTAATACTAGTATAGTTATTTAGAGTTTTCCCAGACAACTACGTCTAGAACTAGGTAAAGCCCTGTTGGTCACTCTTAAATACAAACAAAACTAGATCCCCAAAGGATTACCAGACACAGTCTTCCCTCCTCTTGGGGTTAAACAATATGGAGACGTGAAAGGCAGCATTCTCGGTGAACCCTTTCTCAGACTGTCACCCTTAGAAATCGTCAAAGAAACTCTACTCCCCAGAGATGGTCTTTTCTCCGTGAATGGCATCTCTTGAGTTTCTTCCAATATCTCGGACTTTTCTGGCTTGATCTATTCCTGGTGAATGGCATGTCTTGAATTTCTCGGGGTTTGGGGACCCACAGGCTTCTTAAAATCATCCCCGCCTCATCTTAGGCGTTGTACAAGGACCCTTCATCTTCTTAAAAGCTCTCATGCCTCCTCTTGGGCTTAGTACAAGGACCCAGAGACCTCTACAGGTATAGGAACAGAACCAAGTCATCAATTTGCTAGAGAAGTCTTTCCGAGTCAAGTGTCAGACCTGTTAATGGGGTGACCTTCATCCCTTAACATACCAGCATTGTCTTGGGCATCATACAAAGATCATTCACTATCTGAGAATCGACTTCTCAAAACACCCGTAGACTTGGACAGTCTCAATACCTTTTGGATTTCCCATTTCCTTAAAGAACAAGAAATAACCCTGATCCTCTGATCAATCCCAAAGCACAACAAACACCTTTAATCGTTCCCTTCATAAGAACTAATTTTCTCTTTTATCCAACATGTTGGACCTGTCACTAAACTAAAATAGTTACAATAGCCTCCTCTTGGGCTTTGTACAATAATTCTCCCAAGCGGAGTTAACCTTTTCAGACTCTCTTGTTGAGTCAAACCTGTTTAGCCTCCATCTCAGGCTTCGTACGAGATATAAAATCACTTTCTTGTTGAGTTTAAAAGACTCTCTTGTTGAGTCAAACCTGTTTAGCCTCCATTTCGGGCTTCGTACGAGATACCAAATCACTCTCTTGTTGAGTATAAAAGACTCTCTTGTTGAGTCAATCTCCTTTTAGCCTCCATCTCGGGCTTCATACGAGATACAAAAACACTCTCTTGTTGAGTATAAAAGGCTCTCTTATTGAGTCAACCCCCTTTTAGCCTCCATCTCGGGCTTCGTACGAGATACCAAAAACACCCTCTTGTTGGGTAAATAGCCTCCTCTTAGGCTTTGTATAAGGAGACCCCTAGTTGAGTCAATCAACCTTTTAGCATCAAAATCTGTGCCTTGCTCACAACATACAAACCTCAACAACTCATTTGCCCCATCTAATTGATATAAGCGGCAAGCCTCTGAATTTTTTACATCCACGCCACTGTCCTTCTTTTAGCATGAGAAATTCCTAAGGAAATATAGCATTGCTCTACACTGAGTTAAAGTCTTCTCCTTCAGGTTAAAAATCCCCTATAAAGGAAATTATGGCATTGCTGGATTCACATATCCCAGTTAAAGTAATTCTCCTTTATGATCAGTCACCCAACAGTTGTGACAAACAGACCAAATATCCCCTTTAGAGATGACAAATTCTCTCTAAAGACAAAACCCTTTAGCTTCACATCTTGGGCTTCGAACAAGATACAAATAGACCCTTCAGCTTCATATCTTGGGCTTTGAACAAGATACAAACCACTTTTAGCTTCACGTCTTAGGCTTTGAACAAGACACCAAAACAACCTTTTTCCTCTCATAGAATAGGAGGAACTACGATCGCTCTGATTTCCCTGTTTTGTTAAACGGGAATACGTAGGCATAAGATTGCAAAAGAATCTTAGCGAGCATACTAATTAAAAAACCCAAAATCCCATACCTTCATCAATCCTAACATCCTACCAATAGCATAGTCCCGGCATTTCATTCTTAACAAAATAAGCAGAGAGAGGCCAACAATCTAAACCGCATCTGTAAACCAACAGTCATCTGTTTAAACTCAGTATGCAACCAGGGTTAATTGGAGACATCTATTTCCCTTCCTTAGTCAGATTAATAGGATAAAAAATGAATCGACCTGTAGTACCCCAGAGCGACAGTGCTTAAGAGCCACGTCCAAAATCGCTCGCTACATGTACTACTTGCACAAATATGAGAAAATGTGTCTTCCATCCATTCTTTTCTACTACTTGAGAGATATGGTGCGCAAGACGAGGACAACAACTTTACCAGATAGGAAGATTGTAAACTACATTCCGTTTGGAAGACTTCTCTCTGACATCTTCGTTGAAAGTGGCCTAGTGGAGTATCTAATCATAGAAGCTAAGTACACAGACTATCTGACTAGCAAAGTAGGAGAAACTTTCAATGCAGTGAACCTTAAACATATGAAAATGATTACTAATGTTGATGTGAAACCCATACCTAACCCTCACGACACTACGATCTAACGTTCAGTACCGAACAACCCCTGCTATTGCAAAGAAGATAATCCAACAACAATTGCTTCGTTTGTGGCTATAATGAGAGAAGAAGGGCATGACATGCCAAAATCCAGAGTTGAAGAGGCTGCTTCCAAGTCTAAATACATCACGAGGAGTAAGAGAAAGCAAATTGAAGAGGATGCTGAGCCTAAGAAGAAGAAAAGGGATAAAACTGAAACTTCCAAAACTTCTAGACCGGAAACTCTTCCTCTTGAGAAAATCAATAAATCAGCTGTCAATTCTTCTGGATATATGAATGTCACCGATAATGTTACTGCACCATCATCATCTCAAACCACCATCATTCCTACCTCCAATCCACAGGTGAAGTTTAAACCACCATCTTTCTCAATTCCTCCTTCAACTACCACTATCCAATCTTTACCCAACTCATCAATCAGTACCCCTATCTCGACTGAAGCCATTCCTATCTACATCTCGTCAATAACCCCGTCAATCATTAAGCCAAATGAACAAAGTTCCATGAACCTAATCTCCGATTCTCAAGTCCTTAGTATTGAGTCTATCTCTGAGGAGACAACCTCTGAATCTCTAGAAATTGTCACTCCTGAATCCCTCATGGTCTCAGACACTCCAGAAGTGACATCTCCTACTGATCAACCAAGCAATCAACATCCTCCTACTGAGATTGTTTCATCTCAGCAAACACCACCTGAAACAATTTCTGTCAAGCTTAACCTTGTTTTAGTCATCTATACTAAACCTCCTCCAACATCTTTTGAAGAATGCAAAAGTCAATTTTATGACAAGGCATTAAGGAAGTTTTTGAACCTAAGAAGAGAACTTAACACAAGTACCAAGCCTATGGAACTTGAAAGATCTAGTCAAAACTTCCAGAAATGGTTGAGCAGTGAGCTTACAAGAATTGTAAGCTTCTCAGAAGTAACCATCACAGATGGAATTCAACAGGTAAAGGAGAGAGCAGAAGATGAAGAGCGGATCAGGATACTTAAGTTCTTGGCTGCAAAGCAAAAAGAAGTTGAAGAAAAGGCTGCTAAGGAAGCAAAACTTCTTGCAAAAAAGGCTGCAGAAGAAGCCATGATAGCACAGGAAGCTGAAGCCATGGAAAAGGCCAAGCAAGATGCTGCAATTGTTTCTACTTCTGATCCTGCTGTCAAGCGTTTGGAAGACGCAATTGGAGATATCAGAGAAGAACAAAAAAAGTTCAGATAAACCCTTGAGGAACAAAAGACTGTCAATGCTACTCTTCAGGGCATGCTTCAGAAGATATGGGACAAGATGTCCTCTGGATAATGCTTGTGTCTCTTTTGTCCTTATGACTTTAGATCCTTGTTTTTCACCCTTTCACTGCTTATCTTTTTGATCAATGACAAAAAGGGGGAGAAGTAATATATGAATGTGATATTTTGATTCCATAGTCAATCTCTGAAAAACGTTGTTTACATGCTAACAGATAAAACTACTATTTCCATTAGAGTGTTTTTCTTTTTCAGGTATTCTGATCCAAATCAAAAATTTATTAAGAAAATCAGAACTCTTCTGAAAAGAGAATCAAGACTAAGAGCTCATGATCTAGTAAAATCAAGGGGAGCCCCAAAGCTCAGAAATTCATCAAGTCTAAGACTCAAGGGGGGCACTTCATACGAAGGATAAGCTATCTTTAGAATCTGTTATTCTCCTGCACTGTATATATATATATATATATATATATATATATATATATCAAAATTGTGTCATCAAAATACATAGTTTTGTCATCATCAAAAAGGGGGAGATTGTGAGAACATGATTTGGTTATGCAATTTTATCTCTAAGTTTTGATGATACCAAATGAGTATTTTTGTATGAACAATTTTGTACAACTAATTTTTGTTATTTCTGAGAATGTAACAAACAGGTTATGCTTCCGTAAATTGGCGTGAACACAATGCTTAAAGTAAAATACTCCGCCTACACACTCTGATATAAAAGGAATAGAGAACGGGTTTTGAAGATCTGAAGACATAGGTTCTGATCGAACGAAGTCCAGATGCTAAAGTCCTAAGCTCTCTAAATCAAGGTTCTGAAGACCTGAATTAAGTCTCTACTCATGCTTCAACCAAATACTATCAGAAGCCTCTGAAGATATGAAGACAACACACCAAGCGATCGAGGTTCTGAAAACCAAGTACTAGAGACTCTGAAGATTCGAAGACTTGATAATCTCAGGAACCAAGCGATGTTTTCCCTTCTTACTCATGCTCGTAAAAAGCCTCTGAAGTTGAGAAGCCAAGAAGACAAAGCTACAGAGTACAACTGTACCTTAATTCAAGTGAAAATATCTTGGTAACTGTGCAACGGTACAATCAAAGATATTCTGACAAAAATAGGACGCGCAACATGCAAAAGCTATTATCTGTCCTCATGCTTCTAGTCGCCAGCCTAGTTAAGCTATCATGATTACATTTCAACGGCTCTTTCAAAATGGCTATAAAAGGAAGCAAAAGACTTGAAGAAAGACATACACGAACGCTACTGCAATACTCTCTCTATCTGAAATCTTTCTTAAGTCATTCTGGTAAAAAACGTGTTTACATTTTCAGCTTGTATATAAGCACATTTCTGTAAACGTAAATTGTTCAAACTTAGGTTTGTGTGTTCCTTGAGAAAGACCCTGTGGTGGTATTTCTTGAGAAGTCTAAGTCGTGTGTCTTAGAGGTTGTTCCTTGAGTAAGACGTGTGAGGTTGTATTACTTGAGAAGTCTAAAACTTGAGAGTTTTAGAGGTTGTGTTAGTCACCAGTGGTTTGGCTCGTGCATTGTACTTATTTGATTGAATAGTTGATTAAGACCTCGTTGAGAGAGGCAAAATCACCTTGGCGGGTGGACTATACTAACTTGAGGGTTTTCTCAAGTGAACTAGTATAAACATAACGTGTTCATCACTTAATTCTCAACAAAGGTCATTACCAATAAAAGGAAGGGTTTAATAAGAAGAATTTATTTTCAGAAATAAGTTTATTTTGAAAAACCAATTCAAACCCCCCCCCCCCCCTTTCTTGTGTTTTTCACACCATCAGATGGTGTTCAATGGATGCTCACTAATTTAGGACTGACTCACCTTTGCACCCAAAACCTTCCGACATATGAAGCCTTAACCTTAGAATTTTTAAGTTCTTTCTCCTACAACACGCCCTCAGATGATGCGCAATATCTCACCGGCTCCGCTTCATTCAGAATGTTCAACACTGAATATTCTTTGACCCAAGACGAGCTAGGCAACATGCTGAATTTTCCAAGAGGAGACGGTGTTCAGTATCGTATTCCTCGTGATCCAAACTGGCCGAACGTAGCATTTGAGGTATGGAGAAGTTTAACCAGTGAAAGCACTACAGGCTGGGAAGGACTTAATGCCTCATTCATCCATAACCCAGCCATACGTTATTATCAACGTGTCTTAGGCCACACCATTTTTGGGAGAGTCAACAAGCATAAGGTAAATTTCAAGGAGCTTTTCTTCATGCATTGTGTTTTCACGCCTGTCCCGATCAATGGCATCTCGTTTCTGCTAGCAAACATTCATTCTAGTTGTGCGAGAGGTGCTACTCCTTTCTGTTTTGGAGGAATAGTTACTTCTATAGCACTGGCTTTGAATTTGGGAGATAGGCTTACGGACCTACCATCTGTACCGGCTGTATATCTGGATATCGAGTATTGCCACAACGCATATTTGATTAAAGCCAGAGATGATAAGAAGTACAACCTTATGGTGCGGAACAAGGAAGTTAGAAGTATTGTTTTGCCTTGCCCTGCTCGTATAGATCCACAAAGGATGGCAAATTAGATCTTTAATTTGGATGCCTATGAGCCTAATGAGGTTGCACCTGAAGGTCAGCCTGATGATGAGTATGATGAGATGGAGAAGGGTGCACCTGAGGATGACCAACAACAACACACTGCACAGTTTGCAAACTCATCCTCCCGACGCCGTCGACGAAGTGACCGCGCTCCTGCTACTAATGATGACGTTCTCGCGGCTATTATGCAAAGGAATGAATTGGATGGTCAGAGAGACCAGAGGTACCAGACACAACACGCTGACATGATGAGTCTCCTGCGACAAATCCAACAAGATCAACGCGACCAAGGCGAAAGGATGGAGCGAAGGATGTCAAGCGTCATCGATGTGATGGACGCCTTGACTATGGGAGGGGATGGCTTGCAAGACTACATCTATCATGTGGGTATGCCACATCAGTTTGGACAGAAGGGACGTGCACGAGAACGAGGCAGGTCACGTGGACCCCAGTAGCTTACTTTTCTATTTTAGTTATTCCTTTCTTTTTTACATTATCTCGAAACATTGAGGACAATGTCCGATCTAGTGTGGGAGAGGAAGTATTAGTTTTTAGTTATTTTTCTAGTTTTTGTTGTTGTTTCCCTTCATCAACGTTAATTTAACAACAAGTTAATATATGCATATGTTTTCTGTATTATCTAATTCCCTCACCTTATTTAGCTTTAACAAAAACATTTGTTGTGAGATTCGATACATAACTTGACACGCCCTTATAGTATATAGGTTGTTTTACACGCAGGCTACGTTAGAAACCTGAGAAAGATTAGACAAAATTGATACCGTCTTGACACCCTAGACCCCTCGAATATGCGTGATCAGTTTGAGTACCTTTTATACCGAGACCTTAAGCTTTAGTTCTAAACTAGCCCCAAGTAGTTTATATTAGCAGTCAGCACCGTCTAAGCACAAGCTACGTGGAGAGCCGATGCAAATAAGTGATTTATGCCTAAAGATGCCAAAATTGAAAATTTTCACGCCTTTGACTGTGGAAAATAAAAAGAAAATGCACCAAATCTAAAGGATGCAAGATATGCGAAAGGCAAGAGAAACCTGTTGTTAATTGGTTCAGGTGTGCCTGGTACTGAACTCGGTAGGGCGAACTACGGTTTGATCCCCCACAACTTGCAATCGGTATATATATAAAGGGTTACTACACTTATGTACCAGACCCCGTGTTTAAAGGATCAAAATCACTAACAGGCTACTCTACTACGTGCGTGCAAAGGCAAAGGGCTTAATGTGATTGCGTCGGAATGAAAACGGGTGAAATAGAAACGAGAAGCATTAGGTTGAGCTATAGTAGAATGATTCGGACTGGTTTGTAAAAAAAAGGGTTTATGATCATGTTTCATGTTTTTGTGTCATTAATGTATCTTTGATGTTTGATTTGAGTATCTGTCATTTTAACAAAATGCCGCACAATCACGTACGATTTGGAGATGTGTCAGGTATTTATTGGATCAATGTTTTTGAACTTATTATTTGCTTGAGGACAAGCAAAGGTTCAAGTGTAGGGGAGTTTGATAATTCGACATTACATTACATATTTGCCTTGATTTACATTAAATTATTTCATTGTTTTCGTTTATTTACGTTTTATTTTGCAAGTTTTCTGGCTCATTTTTAGGTATTTTATCCCAAACAACTTGTATGAAAAAAGAAGAAAGAATGGGAAAGAAGGAGAAGAAAAGAAGACAGATGACAGAAAAATAGAAATTCTGCACTTAATTAGTGTGGCGACCGTAACGCCTTTAAAGTGTGACCCTCGTCACAAGGCGTATGGCGACCGGCACGACTTGTCTTACTCAGTAAACTTCAATTACGTGGGCCACTCAACATCAGTATCAATTCAACCCATGTTCCTGCACACGTTCAGAGCAGTTGAAGTCTTTCGGAAATCTCTCAACTCAACAAAGACTCTCCAATTTTATCGACGAGAATAACTTCCACTTCCGAATTATTTTCTCCCACTACAACTGCTGAACACTATAAGTAGAAGGTAGTTGGGAACGTGCGGGGGACTTACTTTTGGCTGCAGAGATTATTTTTGTTTAGAGCTTTTGATTTCTTTCGTTTTTGCACTTCACTTTCCAAACACCCAAATAGCAATAGTTTCCTACACCGGGGAGCTATTGCACTTTAGTTAGATTTTCATTTGTTTTCATTTTCGTTGTTCGAGCAAGCAAATCCTACCGACCTGTGGAGGATTGTTAAACTTCAAGATTCAAATTGTTTTCCAGGTTTTTAATTAATAGAATTGCCTTTAATTTTAAATACCATGCATGAATTAATGTTTTACTGCTTTTGTTTGTGTATGTCTGTACTAGTTAAAATGTCTGGCTAAACCGTTTATATCGGTATGTAATTAAGTGGACCGGAAAGGGATTCGATCGGTCGTGGCTAACTATTGACAATTTATTTCTCTGGTTTCAATTTCTTAAATTAAATGGACTATTGTTACGAGAGTAAAAAGGTAACGAAGGTTACGATCAATACAATGAGAGTTTGAGGTTTTAACCAGATAACTGAAATTGGACATTGATTTTAAACACGGCGAGAGCACTTTAAAATCAATTAGGACTTGTTAGTTTTTAAAAAGTACTTTTAAATTCAAATGGTTTAGCGAGAGCAAACATTCTAATTTAGGAGTATAGTCAGAGTCAATAAACACGAGAGTGTGAGGTAAAGACTTTTAAATTAATATTTTCTACTGAAGAATACTTTGACTTATTTATACGCCGACGATTTGTTGAATCCCCGATGGTAGACGAGATACGTACCGATATTCCATTATATTTTATTTGAATATAAATTCTAGTTTACCATTAGTTTCCTATTTGTACCTTAACCTATAAAACTCATAAGCCTTAGCTAAACATAGTAACAATCCAATAGCATTAGTTTGATTATCAGTCCTTGTAGGTTCGATATCTTTTAAAACTACGCGATTAGACTGTGCACTTGCAGATAGTAACCCCGATAGACTCATAAAGTCGCGATCAATTTTTCACTTGGATCCAAAAAGTGTCAAGACAAACTATCATCACACACATGTTGTATCATATGAGGGCTTTCCAAAATGGCCAAGAACCCCATGAAACTCCACTTAATCCATGAGATATGACAATGGCAATATGCCTTGCTGCAACTGTCATAGCAAGGCAGATTTGTGCATTTTGGTGGATTTGATCAAATTGTACAAATGACAAACAAGTTTATCCATCTGAACACCTCAGGGAGAGACCAAGGAGGGACAAACACTGATCGATAAGCCTCCCAAGTCTTTGGAACTAGAAATAGCATGCCAAACCTAAAAACCCCTAAAGAGGAGACAAGACTCCAATTTTGTTTTGGAGCATTCAATGGATGCACCAAGGTGGCATGAACTGAGCCATTTCCAACTGAATGAGTCAAGGATGATCTCTGAACTAGAGGACCAGTAGCCTGTGCTCTAACCTCTAGTCAATGGCTAGAGGAGACTTGGATTCCTATTGATCAACATTTGCCAAACCTCTGCTGCAGTTGCCATTCTCTATTCCTTGCAAAACAAACTTTCTCTACTATGAATAAAGCTCATTTGTGCTCAATTTAAGTACACCAAAGCCATCAAACAAATGCTTTCCTCAAAATCACCTTCTCACTTCTAAATTTTCCTTCCAAAGCAAGTCACTATCGGGTTTTGAGTTTGAGAGCTATTCCAACCAAACCAATCACACACACCTCATAAACATCATATAGAAGTGATCCAAACACTTAAACAACAAATGTAACACTGATTTCTCAGAATCACCAGCCAGTTGCTCAAGGTTTTAACCAAGTTTCAGCTGAGATGCCATGAAGTGATCCAGCCATTTCCAATCAAGTCCAAGCATTCAAACACATTCCATATGGTGTAGGGAAGTTGTTCAGATCATCACAACTCATCTGTAACACCTCCAACTCAAAAATCACTTTGCTCTTGCTGTCACGACCTTCAAGTAAGCCTAAACTTGGTCATCTCGTAATCTATGCATATTTCCTCGCACAATACTTTTGCCAAATGTTCATAATCATGCGTAGAATGTTTCCCCTCAATTAATTGCTTTGTTTGAATCGTGTATCAAAATTCTCAGCCTTCATGCAAATTTTAGGGTTCTTGAGGTTTTGCCTTGATTTCTTATTCCATGCTTAAAATAAATGAAATTAAAGACCATACACATGATCGTGAAGTGAAAACGAGCAGATTCATATGTGGATTGTGTGATTTCATCAAGTATTCAGTGAGATTGGATAGAAAATGCAAATCAGGCCAAACTCAGAACACACGCGTGTTCTTGCCATGTTCTTGGCGCCTTTTTCACAAATTCAAATATTTGAATTTTGTGATTTTATTTAACTGATTCAAAAATTAATTTCTCTCTGAGTTTTAATGATTTTGAGTTGATTCTTTTTTTTAATAATTCACAAAAATGTTAAAATATTTTATTTTGCCAAAAATTCCCAAAAATATTATTTATTACATATACTTGATATTTTTGCAAAGAATTAATCTTTTATTTGTTTTTTAACATTTAAAATATTTTTTCCTCCTTGATTTTCCAAATTTAATTGGTTTCCAATCATTTTGTGGATATAAGCATGATTTTTCAAACATTAATCCAAGATCACAACTTGTTTTTCACACATGTTTGATCATTTTAATTAAATTTTTATTTAATTAAAATCCTTTTTTGAAATTAATTTAGGGTTTTGATTTTGATCAGCCTAAACAAATCATTTTCAAACACTCATGGGCCTCTAATAGAGTGTAAGACCCAACCCTTTTGTAAATAGTACCTTTGGGCCTCACACATTGTATAAGTCCCTTTGTATATTTTCAAACGTTCAGCGCGATCGTCGCCTTTTTAACAAAATCAGCTGGGCTTCTCCTTGAGCTATAAGACCCATCTTTATTCATTTTTAAACTCTTTGGGCCTCTAATAGAGTGTAAGACCCAACCCCTTTTTGAAACCAACATGATTTGGGCCTCAGATATTGTATAAGACCCATTGTGTTTTCAAAAACCTCGTCGCGATCGTCATTGCCAAACAAATCACCCTGCGCCTCTCCTTGAGTCGCAAGCCCCATCTCTTGTACAAAAATAAATCATTGGGCCTCTAATAGAGTGTAAGACCCACCCCCGTGTACATAAAAATTTTTTGGGCCTCACATATTGTATAAGTCCCTCTGTACAGTTTTCAAAACAACGGTGCGATCATCGTTAAAACTTGGGCCTCTCCTTGAGCTGTAAGCCCCAACCATCTTTTCAAAGCACTTTCTCCTTTGATTTTGAATTAAAATATATGTTGTCATCAAAACTTTCTATAATTTTTTGTTGAACAACTAACCAAACAGCATGGAAGCTCTACAACGGGTAAGTGTTTATCCGCTTTCATTTACCGCTTTCATATGTATATTACTGTATTGTGGGGCTGCTTCACTGTAAGTCTTATTTCACATCCTTTTATATACTTGTCACATATCCACTGTGTAATACTAGTATAGTTATTTAGAGTTTTCCCCGGCAACTACGTCTAGCCCTAGGTAAAGCCTGTTGGTTACTCTTAAATACAAACAAAACTAGATCCCCCATAGGATTCTAGATACAGTCTTCCATTCTCATGGGGTTAAACAATATGGAACAAAGATAAAGGCAGTATTCTCGGTGAACCTTTTCTCAAACTGTCACCCTTAGAAATTGTCAAAGAAACTCTAACTCCCCATAGATGATCTTTTCTTCGTGAATGGCATCTCTTGAGTTTCTTCCAAATCCTCGAACTTTCCTGGAATGATCTCTTCTCTGTGAATTGAATTTCTTGAATTTCTCTTGGTTTGGGGACCCACGGGCTTCCTAAAAGCATCCCCGCCTCCTCTTGGGCGTTGTACAAGGACCCTTCGGCTTCTAAGAAGTTCTCATGCCTTCTCTTGGGCTTAATACAAGGACCCTGACGACCTCTTAAAGGTATAAGATAGAACTTAGTCATCCTTTGCTAGAACAGTCTTTCCAGCATCAAAACTCCGACCATTTTAGGGTTGATACTCATCCCTTAATGCCCGCGCCTCCTCTTGGGCATTGTACAAAAGATAAAACTCTAGACTTGGACAGTCTAAACCTCTTGAATCTCAAATACATTCTCAAGTTCCTTTCAAACATAGGAAAAAATACCGATCACTCTAGATCAATCTCCAGCAGAAACCCGATCTCTCTCATAAGAGTTCCCCACACTTGGACCTGCTTCAGGATCTCAATAATCCTCAGCAGTAAGTCAGCCTCCTCTTGGGCTTTGTACAAATGATTCTCGCCAGCGGAGCTAACCTTTTCAGACTCTCTTGTTGAGTCAATTAACTTTTACCCTCCATCTCGGGCTTCGTACGAGATAGAAAAACACTCTCTTGTTGAGTATAAAAGACTCTCTTGTTGAGTCAAACACCTTTAGCCTCCGTCTTGGGCTTCATACTAGACACATATAAAACATTCTCTTATTGAGTATAAAAGACTCTCTTGTTGAGTCAACAACTTTTAGCCTCCGTCTTGGGCTTTGTACAATACATATATAAAAGACTCTCTTGTTGAGTCAATCTCCTTTTAGCCTCAATCTCGGGCTTCGTACGAGATAGCAAAACACTCCCTTGTTGAGTATAAAAGACTCTCTTGTTGAGTCAATCTCCTTTTAGCCTCAATCTCGGGCTTCATACGAGACAACAAATCACTCTCTTGTTGAGTATAAAAGATTCTCTTGTTGAGTCAATCAACCTTCAGACTCTCTTATTGAGTCAATCACCTGTTCAAGACTCTCTTGTTGAGTCAACCTTTTTTAGCCTCCGTCTTGGGCTTTATACAGGATAGATAAAAGTACTCTGTTGTTGAGTCAAATCATTTCAGCCTCCATCTTGGGCTTTATACAAGATACATTCTCCCCAACGGAGTCAAAATCCCTTTTAGCCTCAATCTTGGGCATTGTACAAGACAGAAAGAACATTTTCCCTAGAAAAGTCAAAATTCTAGCCTCCTCTTAGGCTTTGTATAAAAAAAACCCTAATTGCGTCAATCAACCTTTTAGCATCAAATTTGTGCCTTGCTCATAGCATATAAACATCAACAACTCCTCTTTAGAGATGACAAAATCTCTCTCAGTCAAAACCCTTTAGCTTCACATCTTGGGGTTTGAACAAGATACAAACCACCTTTAGCTTCATGTCTTGGGCTTTGAACAAGACACCAAAACAACCTTTTTCCTCCCATAGAATAGGAGGAACTACGATCGCTCTAATTTCCATGTTTCGTTAAACGGGAATACGTAGGCATAAGATTGCAAAATCTTAGCGAGCATACTAATCAAAAACTCAAAATCCAGTACCTCCACACATCTTCCAAAGAAAATCAGGTTTAGTATCCTAACCAAAAGCCTCGCAGATAACCCAGACACTTGTATTCTTAAGAAAATACCCTAAGAAGGACCCTCATATTTTGATAGCATCTGTAAACCAACAGTTTTGATTGTTTAACCTCAGTTTACAAGCAGGGTTAAGTGGAGACATCTATTTCTCTTCCTTAATCAACTTCACATGATAAAAAATGAATCGAACTGTAGTACCAAAGCGATAGTGATTCGAAACCACAAAAATCACGCTACAGAAAAATGGCGACCACAGTGGAAGGCATTCTTTCTTGCATTCCCAAGGGATGAAACCTTAAGTTCTCGAAGTGTCACAGAAATGGCGACTCTGCTGGGGAGTCATTGTCTGTATAGGATCATAAGACTAGAGGTCTAGGATATTAAGACAAATATATATACTGGTTTTCCTAATTGATATCCATGTTTATTTTTCTCCTAATGGGAATGCGTGTGATGCCGCATGTGGAAAGATTGAGTATACACCTAAGATAGGGGATGGCATTATACGGGTAATCTTACGGGGAGTGAATCCCTGTTAAGAGTTCCCGGTCGACCATCAAACTCAGTGGAGACTCCCTTTGCAGATGCATTACCTATACGACTTCGGTTGTTGAAATTAGTGGGGTCAATTGGGTTATTTGAGAAGCTGAGGTTTTTAGTAGACTGAAACCATTTTGTAGTGCGGAAGCTACCAGGAATAGTTGTCACGCGATACTACCCTCATTTGAGATCACTCTAAGATACATCAGCTGGCTGGCGATCCGCTTGATGTTGTTATCCCAAGAGGGGTCAATGATTTTGCGGACAGGTACAAAAATCACCAGTATAAACCTTTAGGGATGGGTAGAGCCTTGACTTCATGACACCGACCCTTTGACCCCATGTTTTTTCTATGTTTTTGTGTGCTGCATTTATACATTCATTTAGAGAACATTAAAAAACAAAGAAAAATCTTCTCTTCTAGTCTCTCTTTTGCGAATGAAACTAAGACAGTGATTGCAAATGTCAGATAAAGAGATTGCGTTATGGATTTTGGTAGAAGGAAAACTCACAAGTACACCTTCAAGGTTCCAAAACTAGAGGATTTAAGAGGGTTGGAAAGGATGATAACCAACCCTGAGGCTTTCAGAACTATGTATTTAGGACTGCTGTCTCTATTAAGGGTCCATGTAATTGAAGGAATCCTGTCCACACTAATCCAGTTCTACGATCCAGTCTATCAGTGTTTCACATTCCTGGATTATCAACTAGCACCAACACTGGAGGAGTACTACCACCTGACTGATTTACACATCACTGACCAAGCTCCCTTTTCTGGAATGGAAGAAATTCCAAAGGATCAAACCGTTACAAGGGCAATTTATTTGGACGAGTCAGAATTCAGGACTCACATGACCACTAAGGGTGGAATCTAGGGTTTGCCATCCCAGTTCTTAATAAAGAAAGCTCTATACTTTGCTAGTATAGGGAACGTGGCCGCTTTCGGAAGCATCTTTGTTTTGCTTACCTACGGGCTTTTTCCATATGGGGAATCGACATGATTGGCATGATTGAACCCAAAGCTTCAAACGGTCATCGGTTCATACTGGTAGCCATTGATTACTTCACCAAGTGGGTCGAAGCAGCCTCGTACGCAAATGTAACCCGACAAGTGGTGGTCCGATTTATCAAAAACAATATCATTTATCGTTATGGTGTTCTAAGCCAGATAATTATCGATAATGGATCTAACCTGAACAATAAGATGATGAAAGAGTTGTGCGCAGAGTTCAAGATCGAACACCATAACTCATCTCTCTACCGACCCAAGATGAACGGAGCGGTAGAAGCGGCTAACGAGAACATCAAGAAGATCATTTAAAAGATGGTTGTAACCTATATACACTGGAATGAGATGTTACCCTTTGCTCTTCACGGTTATCGCACATCTGTCCGCACTTCAACAGGGGCAACCCCTTTCTCTCTAGTATATGGCATAGAGGCAGTGCTCCCCATAGAGGTAGAGATCCCATCAATCCGGGTATTGATGGAAGCTAAGCTAACAGAGGCAGAATGGTGTCAAAGAAGACATGATGAATTAAATCTGATCGAAGAAAAGCGAATAACGACATTATGCCACGGTCAGTTGTATCAACAGAGAATGAAGAGGGCGTTTGACAAAAAGGTCCGACCTCGCGTCTTCAGGAAAGGAGACCTTGTGCTTAAGAAGATACAATTATTTCTAACTGATTCTCGGGGCAAATGGACCCCGAATTATGGAGGCCCCTATGTGGTCAAGAAAGCCTTCTCAGGCGGCGCCTTGAGACTCGCAACTATGGATGGAGAAGAATTTGCCTACCCCACGAATGCTGACGTAGTCAAGAAATACTTTTCCTAAATAAATTTAAAAAAATCATCTCGGTGGAATGAAAACCCAAAAGGGCGGTCCAGGAAAAAATTAGAGACATAATAAAAAATCATCCCGATGGATTGGAAATCATCACAGTACAATCCAGGCAAAAGTTAGGGATAATGGCAAGTAACTACGTCTGACAAGGTTGAATCCCTCAGCAGTCATGCCATCCATCAGGAAAACTCCAGTCAAGGTCATCTTCGACCGAAGCTCAGGATGTCTAGAATTCAAAGTTGGTAGAAGGATTGCAGTCGTTATGTTTCAATGTATCCCTTTTCCCTTAAATTACCATTTTCTAACTTTGTAAATACTCCATGGAATCACGCGCTTAGCTGATTTCCATCCTATCAACAAAATTTGAGCCCTAGTGCTTTTGTTTACAATTCTCATTTGTTTTAGCTTTACAGAACAACGTTTTAACATGATTAACGATTCTTGAAATAAAACAAAAATGAATTTTACTTGTTAAATTTTTTCTGCTTTTCGAAATAAGGTGGCAATTTCTTTTGTCTGTTGAACATCGAAAGAGCAGTGATCGCTACTCCAGAAGTAATCAAGCTTCAAAGTGCAGAATTAAAGTACTCCTTCTAAACCAGTGCACCTGAATGAAAGATCAATTGTGTCAGAGATCGTGTTTCATCTGACACACCCCCGATAGAGTTCTTATCTCCTAAAGCCGACCGACGGTGTACCCCACGGGGACTATCTCTCCTAAGCAAGGCAAAATTGCTATCGTGAACCAGTGATACTTTTCATCTTCCACTGTGGCCGAGTATCCCGTCATGTTGATCTATTAGTCTGTATGTCGCGTCAGTTTTGTCAACATATACATACATACATCATACATTATTGATTTACATTTATAGTCATATTGCATCACTATCACTCTAGTCGGTCTTGTTCCCAAGTGACAAAATTCCTCTCAATCGAGTTGTCAGTTCTTTCCTCGTCAGGAAATGTTGCTTCTGAACACTCTCCTCCAGTTTATTTCTGGATTGAAGTTGGTCCCTTGACCACTTTGATAACTTGAACCTCTGAAAGACAAAAAGACCTTCGACAAACATCACTCTTCGCCATTGAAGATGATATCTTCGCTTTCCCGGATTAAGGAAGATACCTAGAGAAAGCCTCTTAATCAGAGATTTGGCAGTACAACAGTTTTTCTCTGAAAAGTTCGCTGACAAAAAGGTCATCGGCACCTCAAAATTGGATCACATCATATGGCATTTCTCCAAGAAGATCCCGAGAAAAGTATGATGTAGAAGAGACTCGTTTTCCCCCAGTATAGTCAACGAATGGCATCTCCAACAGAGAAGTTTGTACACCTCTACAACTCAGACAGATGAGTTCCCCAGCAAGTCTGACATCAAATCTTTTTCCATCAAATGGCATCTCCCCAGGAAAATTCGGCGGGAAGTTTGAGGAAAACCTCTACGAACAGCGTCCCTTATCAAGAAAATTTATTGACAAAAGAAACTGAGACCATTTCCTTGGTAGGAAACCAGGATCGAGGGGAAGTTTATTTCAGAAACTGAGACTAGTTCCTTGGTAGGAAACCAGGATCGAGGGGAAGTTTATTGCAGCAACTAAGACCAGTTCCTTGGTAGAAAACCAAGATCGAGGGGAAGTTTTACCTTTTCTAAGCATCATTGCTTAGCAAAAGAAGATGAATGCGTAAGCTACCATTCATAACCACCATCAAAATTTATGGTATTCCGATATTTAATCCTCTTGCACCCTGAATGCCCGAATACCTTCGCCATTCACACCTTCGGGTCCAAGAAGATTAAATAGGGGCATCTGTCTTACCCCAAATTTTGACCACTAAGATCCCCATCATTGTGCAAATCATCATCACAATATGGATGAACCATCATACCTTATTAGTCTCCCCCAAAGATGGGTGAGCATCCACTACAATCAAACTTAGGGTTTCAAGCCCTCTCAGAGCTGTTAGACAAAGGATCAATCAAGAAATGACATGATCTTAAACTTGTATAATCCTCTCAAACATCCCAATGGATCAAGAGGACTCCCACATTAAGGATCAAGCACAAGGCTGCAACATTCCAAGTGGATTAAGCCTCAAGATCGCCAGTGTCACCAAATTAGGGTTTTGGTCGACCAAGGCCTCCAGTTGGAATTCTTCCTCTGGGCATGAGCCAATGCTTCGAAGCATAACCCAAAATACTTTAAGGGACCTTATAAACCCAGTCATCAAGTCAATTTAGCCTTAGGGGATGCATTCATAAAAATTCAAGAATTAGGGTTTCTTGACCTAATTCACCCCTAAGTTGCTTTTGGGACAAAACATGAAACAAGACCTCAGGACATGATTTGAGGATCCCTAGTAAACCACATTGATCCATTTGCAACAATGGATTGACCCAAGAAGCTTGATTCACAAGTTTCAAGTTCATCATAACCGCAGTTAGGGTTTCGCAGAAAAAGTCAACTGTACTTTTGACTTTTGACCAAGACATGCTCCCAGGCCTTAGGACATGATTCAATACACCCTATAACACCTATGAAATCAATCCATCAAGTTTGATTTAGGTCAAGGACTTGATTTCATAGAAGATCGCATAGTTTGGAATTCACCTGATAAAAGGTCAACTGTGCCCAAAAGTCAAAGTTTGACTTTTTGATTTTTTGATCAATTATGGTCCCCTAACCCTAAAATGATGTTAATGTGTGATTGGAATCATAATTCATCAAGAAAAACCAAGGAAAGTGAGATACTTGTAAAAGGGGTAACCATAAAAAACTTAGAAATTTTATAAGTTATGGAACAAAGTCGCTAGGGTACCAAATTCCAAGGATCATAACTTAAGATCTAAGCAACCATTTGGGCTGATCCAAAGATGGATTTGTAGCTCTCGTGGCATACTTTAAAAGTGTCAACTACACCTCATTCCAATTCATCATGGATTTTGAGTTATGGTTGGATCAAAATGGTTGAAAACATGAAATGCCACTTTTTCCAACACTTAGTGAAATTTTCACTAAGTCAGAATCTGTTTCACTTTTTGCCAAATGTAAGGGCATTTTTCACTTGGATCCAAAAAGTGTCAAGACAAACTATGGTCATACACATGTTGTATCATATGAGGGCTTTCGAAAATGGCTAAGAACCCCATGAAACTCCACTTAACCCATGAGATATGACAATGGCAATATGCCTTGCTGCAACTGTCATGGCAAGGCAGATTTGTGCATTTTTGTCGATTTGATCAAATTGTGCAAATGAAGAACAAGTTTATCAATTTGAACACCTCGGGGAGAGAAAAAGGAGGGACAAACACTCATCCATAAGCCTCCCAAGTCTTTGGAACTAGAAATAGCATGCCAAACTTAAAAAACCCTAAAGAGGGGACAAGACTCCAATTTTGTTTTGGAGCATTCAATGGATGCACCAAGGTGGCATGAACTGAGCCATTTCCAACTGAATCAGTCAAGGATGATCTCTGAACTAGGGGACCAGCAGCCTGTGCTCTAACCTCTAGTCAATGGCTAGAGGAGATTTGGATTCCTATTGATCAACATTTGCCAAACCTCTGCTGTAGTTGCCATTCCCTATTCCTTGCAAAATAAACTTGCTCTACTATAAATAGAGCTCATTTGTGCTCAGTTTAAGTACACCAAAGCCATCAAACAAATGTTTTCCTCAAAATCACCTTCACACTTCCAAATTTGCCTTCCAAAGCAAGTCACTATCGGGTTTTGAGTTTGAAAGCTATTCCAACCAAACCAATCACACACACACACACCTCATAAACATCATATAGAAATGATCCAAACACTTAAACAACAACTGTAACACTAATTTCTCAGAATTACCAGCCAATTGCTCAAGGTTTTAACCAAGTTTCAGCTGAGATGCCATGAAGTGATCCAGCCATTTCCAATCAAGTCCAAGCATTCAAACACATTCCATATGGTGTAGGGAACTTGTTCAAATCATCACAACTCATCTGTAACACCTCCAACTCAAAAATCACTTTGCTCTTGCTGTCACGGCCTTCAAGTAAGCCTAAACTTGGTCATCTCGTAATCTATGCATATTTCCTCGCACAATACTTTTGCCAAATGTTCATAATCATGCGTAGAATGTTTCCCCTCAATTAATTGCTTTGTTTGAATCGTGTATCAAAATTCTCAGCCTTCATGCAAATTTTAGGGTTCTTGAGGTTTTGCCTTGATTTCTTATTCCATGCTTAAAATAAATGAAATTAAAGTCCATACACATGATCGTGAGGTGAAAACGAGCAGATTCATATGTGGATTGTGTGATTTCATCAAGTATTCAGTGAGATTGGATAGAAAATGCAAATCAGGCCAAACTCAGAACACGCGCGTGTTCTTGCCATGTTCTTGGCGCCTTTTTCACAAATTCAAATATTTGAATTTTGTGATTTTATTTAACTGATTCAAAAATTAATTTCTCTCTGAGTTTTAATGATTTTGAGTTGATTCTTTTTTTAATAATTCACAAAAATGTTAAAATATTTTATTTTGCCAAAAATTCCAAAAAATATTATTTATTTCATATACTTGATATTTTTGCAAAGAATTAATCTTTTTTTTGTTTTTTAACATTTAAAATATTTTTTCCTCCTTGATTTTCCAAATTTAATTAGTTTCCAATCATTTTATGGATATAAACATGATTTTTCAAACATTAATCCAAGATCACAACTTGTTTTTCACACATGTTTGATAATTTTGATCATTTAATTAAATTTTTATTTAATTAAAATCCTTTTTTGAAATTAATTTAGGGTTTTGATTTTGATCACCCTAAACAAATCATTTTCAAACACTCATGAGCCTCTAATAGAGTGTAAGACCCAACCCATTTGTAAATAGTACCTTTGGGCCTCACACATTGTATAAGTCCCTTTGTATATTTTCAAATGTTCGGCGCGATCGTCGTCTTTTTAACAAAATCAACTGGGCTTCTCCTTGAGCTATAAGGCCCATCTTTATTCATTTTCAAACTATTTGGGCCTCTAATAGAGTGTAAGACCCAACCCCTTTTTGAAACCAAAATTATTTGGGCCTCAGATATTGTATAAGACCCACTGTGTTTTCAAAAACCTCGGCGCGATCGCCGTTGCCAAACAAATCACCCTGGGCCTCTCCTTGAGTTGTAAGCCCCATCTCTTGTACAAAATTAAATCATTGGGCCTCTAATAGAGTGTAAGACCCATCCCCTTGTACATAAAAATTTTTGGGCCTCACATATTGTATAGGTCCCTCTGTACAGTTTTCAAAACAACGGTGCGATCATCGTTAAAACTTGGGTCTCTCCTTGAGCTGTAAGCCCCAACCATCTTTTCAAAGCACTTTCTCCTTTTATTTTGAATTAAAATATATGTTGTCATCAAAACTTTCTTTAATTTCTTTGTTGAACAACTAACCAAACAGCATGGAAGCTCTACAACGGGTAAGTGTTTATCCGGTTTCATTTACCGCTTTCATATGTGTATAACTGTATTGTGGGGCTGCTTCACTGTAAGTCTTCTTTCACATCCTTTTATATACTTGTCACATATTGTTGGAATACAAATAGAGTTAGGATTTTGTTATCGTTCCACAGAGATTGTTAGAGATATCACTGCCTTTCTACAGTTTAAAATGCTTTAAACTTTAATCGGAACAAAGGGTTTTGGTTGTTTTCAGTCGGAACGTTTGCATTCAAAGTTAAGTAATGAACGATAAAAAGATTTATTTTAACGATTTGTAAAAACATGTCAGGATTAGTAGCCGGTAATCCGTTTCGTACGTATATCTTCGAAAAAGCGTGTGAACTTGCTAACGATAAATAAACTCACATATCTTCTCAACAAGTTTCTCTCGAACACTTGTTGTGGGATTTGTCATATTAATCCTTTGTTGATCTCTCACATAAACTATCAATATGATAACATTTAAGAACAATATTTATGAACATCTACATTCAAAACTATCTCTAGCCTCATGAATATTTGATGGATTGAAACTTAGGTCAAGTTTTAACACATATCTCTCGATCATGAATCAAAACAAAAGATGAACCATAAAAACAAAGTTTCTTCTCTACATTTATCATTTACAAAGTTCACAAACTTAATACAATATCAATACATACAAAAATGATGGATTACCTCTACTAATCTTGACACTAAAAGTGCTTAGCTACTCATGTCCATGGTTGCTTATTTCACAAGAATCGGAAGGAGATGAGAGAGCATCCGAGTCGAATAATCGATAAAGGATGCAAATCCAGCGTCTCTTGGTGAAAAATCACTTCTTGGAGACAAAACTCAGAAACTAGGGTTTTTGGTGTAAAAGGTACAAGTTATGATCCCAAGGAGAATAGAAAATCTAATTATAAGATTCAGAAATTCTACAGTGTTCGCCTAGCGAAGGACATCATTCACCTAGCGAATGCATAAAAATGGCACTTAAAAGTGCCTCAGAAACTTAAACCGCCCAAGACTTTTTATCTCGGGTTCGCTAGGCGAACAAGTCATTCGCAAAGCGAGCAATTCGCTAAAACCTTCGCCCCAGCGAATTTTGGGTCCTTTCGCCCCTGCCTCAGACAAGGGACTTTCGCCAGAACCTTCGCCCAGTTAGCAAAGCAGCGAACATTCGCTGGTTCCCTCGCTAAGCGAATTTTACCCCCTTTTCCTACTGCCTCTTTTTGGGCCTCCTCGCCGGAAGATTCACTACCGTTCGCGAGGCGAACGTTCGCTGGTGACTTGGCCAGGATTTGCCTAGCGAACCCTGCTGTTGCTTTCTTTATTCTAAGGCAGCTTGCATCAACTCCTTGTGTCTTACTTTCTTGATCATTTCATGTCTATTTCTGCACACTAGCACACAAATTACAAAAACCACAAGTATATTCCAATGTTTGAAGAAATACAACAAATCACCACTAAAATCGACAAGTTAACCATAGAAAGAATTGAAAAATGCCAAGTATTGAATACAAATATGTAGCATGTTTGACATTTAACAAACTCTCCCAAACTAACTCTTTGTTTGCCCTCAACCAAAGTATGCCTCTCTTTTGAAAACAAGAGGACTTTCCCGAGCATAAAATTCAACCAAGACGAGATAAACGGCTCAATAAACAACAATTGTGACAAGGCAAAAAGTTACACAATCCTAGAATCGACAATGTAAAAGAACTTGACTCTTAAACAACTTCAGATGATGTTTCAAGAGATAACTGAATCATCATGCTCATGCCATTCTAACACTCCTCTTCGAAAAAGGATTGAAGGAAAACGCGCATACAAGCACGAGACAATTTCACTCAAATGACAAATGATGCAAATACTAAACAATTCTACAATATCTAAATGATAAAAAAAGAAATTATGGAAGCAAAAGATCACTAAGGACTTCAAGGTTGTAGCTTGGTCGGGTTAACAATAAAGGCACATTTCTAAAGGCCATTGAATCGAAATTGCCGATGCAAAAGAACATTCACTGTACAAGGTATTCACAACATCTCAACTTCATTCACCACTTTCTTTCCTTTATCATACCTTCACAAACTTCCTTGCACAATTATTGAACCTATTTTTCTCATTCAAGCAAGCATTCTATTTTCCCTTTTTTTATATACATATTCACATGCTCTTTTCTTTTCATGCTTACTTGAATTTTTTCAAAATTTTGAGTAATTCACCATCCTTCTTTTTCATTCTCCCCAACTCATTTTCGACTCAACCTTAAGTGAATGCTCCTTGCTTTTTAAGGCAAGAAAATCAATTAAGACAAAAGTTCCAAGGTTCAAGAAGAAATTTTTTTAGAAACTCTCAAAAATTCAATGATGAACTTGATTTTCAAAGTATGTACAACACAATATTCATCACTAAAAGAGATCTAAAATAATTTAGGCTAAAAGGGGCTAACAAATCCTCGCTACTCACGGGTAAATTACTGTTTGGAAATGGTTGTGCTCAATATTAACAAGTGCCTTGATCCTTTCTAATACTTCCACAAAATCACACAAATCACAAGATAAAGCAAGAATTAAAAGTATAAAACAAAATCCATCATCAATCCAAAGCATATAGTATAACCTGAAAGTTTCTCACTTTTGTGATTTTTTTGACCTAAATGATATAAGCAATCAATAAAGTTGTAACAAGATACACAATTTCCATTTGTACAAAGACACAAATTCTAACACATTCTAAATTCAAGAACTAGTTAACTATGTACCTTGCCGACAATATCATGCTTAAATTACTATCATTGCCATCCAACTTGGAAGAATCTTCTTTTAAGATCAAGAATCACCAACCTAAAATTCCCCAAGTTTCATCAACAAAAGAAGGAAATATTAAGTATTCACAAGCACCATTCAACCACTACTAAAAAAACTAAACTAAAGTTAACATAAAACAACATTTAAGTCAAACATAATACTAATAATAATAGGAATGTAATGGTGTAAACACACTTACGAAGTCAAAGAAAAATACCATCAAGGGTACAAATACATCATACAACCCAAAATAATCCAACACAGTGGATAAAGTAAAAGTACATCAATACTAAACTGAAATAAAACAAAATACATAAAACATGATAAAACTTCACTTTGTAGCACAAAGGAAGTACAAAATCTAAACTCCAAAATCAGTCCTCCTCGGACAACTCAATATCCTCCTCCTCTGAACCACGGGCCGAACCAGTCGCCTCATCATCATCATCAATCTCATCAACAACATCATCAGCAGCAACATCATCAACTGCATCCTCCTCTCCTCCGAGTACTGGCCTGGCCTCAGGACAACCAGCATGTGTCAGGAACTGCTCCCTAGACATCAAAGAATGCTCGCCGGCAGGATCACGAATCTGCAACTGAAGAACCTGCATGGAATCATGTAAGTCATTCATGGCACGCTGAGAGGCCGACATCCAATCCCAGTTGTACTGACAGATTTCCTACTGAAAAGGATATAAAGCATGTGACCCCGAATTAGAAGCTCCACCATCCCCCGTGCTAGCATCAGCACCAGCACCAGACGCCCAACTAAACCGTTCCCCATCTTCGGGAAGTGCATTTGCATAAAATTCACGGACAATCTCCGCGTTATAACCATCAAGAGGTGTCATTAATCGATCCCACTTCTTTGCTGCCAAAAGTTCACCCACCGATCTATAACTTCCACAGTCGCTTAGATTAAACCTCTTCTCTGCCAGAATATGTTTCTTTTCCAAGGTCTCGTAACGTGCAGCCTGCTTAGCTCCTCTGAATCTAGTATCATCGAACCGAATTGGTACTTGCCTCGAAGTTGTGGCTTTCCTCTTCATTGCAGGATTAGTTGCCAACTTAGGTGCCATCGGCACAAATCAACCAATAAAACACAACAACAGCAAACCAACACATTAGTGAACTAAGGCAACACAGCAAGAGACTCAAACTTCATAAAAAAAATAATTAAATTTTGTCTTGTTCGCTCCAGGTGTCGCTAGGTGAATGCTGGCGAACATTCGTCTCAGATTCGCTAGGCGAATGATGGCGAACGCTCGCCCAGGCTCGCGAAGCGAACACGGCGGCGAACCCACGAAATTTACAGAAAAACAATATCAAACAACCAGTCCAACAGTAAACTCACTTTTAAAATAGAACCCTATTCATAATGCTTGATTAATTTACAACATGCAGCATATAAACATTATGAACAGAGGTACATGAACTTTGAAAACCTAAGGGATTTATATTTAAAATCCAATCCATTCCCTAACCTACTGTCAAACAGAAATAGAAATGAAAAGGATGCTCAAACCCGAATTTTGTAAGTGAAAAAGGAAGAACTTGGTGAAAAGAACTTGATAGCAGAGACAATTCGTGAAACAATGTGTTCTTGAGATAGAGAGATTTTTGAAAAGGTTTGGAGAGGCAAAGTGAGCAAGGAAACTAGGGTTTCCTCCTCAAAATGCTCAGAACCGGGTTGGGTCATGGGCCCAAATGTCTGGCCCACCAAAAAATTACCCCTAATTTTAACTGATGTGGCAAAATAGCATGACCTGTCTCGCTGGTTTCGCTAAACGAAGGAGCCTGCGAATGCTCGCCCCAGGCTCGCTAGGCGAACGCAGCGAACATGACATATCAAAACTTTCAAAACTTCAAAACTTCAACACATCAAAACTTCAACACTTACTAAAATAAACAGTAAATAAAGCAGTAAATACTTACAATGTTGGGGTGCCTCCCAACAAGCGCTTGTTTAACGTCGGCTAAGCTCGACGGCCCAAGACGATCAATGAAGAACATCTAGAAGAACGGAACAATTTTCACGATCAAAATTACCTCCAAGGTAGATTTTCAAACGTTGAACATTTACGGTCCAGCTGTCTTTTTTTTGCATATCTTCGATCATAATTGCTCCAAAACATTTCACCTCTTTGACAAGAAATGCTCCTGACCTCTTCGATTTTAACTTTCCCGGGAAAAGTTTCAACCGGGAATTGAACAGTAATACCATTTTCCCAACATTAAAATCCTTTTGATGGATCTTCTTGTCATGATAACCTTTCACCTTTTCCTTATACAACCAACTAGAATGATATGCGGCATTCCGCATTTCCTCCGATTCATGCAGTTGCATTTTCCTTTTTTCTCCGACCAAGTTTTTATCAAAATTTAACAGTTTCAGGGCCCACAATGCTTTGTGCTCCATTTCAACTGGTAAATGGCATATTTTACCATAGACCATTTGAAACGGAGTTAAGCCAATTGGAGCCTTGTAAGCGGTACAGTACGCCCACAAAGCCTCATCCAATTTTTGTGACCAATCTTTTCTTGAACTCGACACGGTTTTTTCCATAATCCTTTTCACCTCTCGGTTAGACACCTCGGCTTGACTGTTCGTTTGTGGGTGGTAAGGGGTCACCACTTTATGCGTTACACCATAATGTTTCAAAACACTTTCAAGGGATGTATTGCAAAAGTGTGACCCGCCATCACTTATAAGAACCCGATGAGTGCCAAAACGGGCAAAGATGTTTTTCTTTTAAAATTTTATTACCGTTTTGCCATCAGCCTTTGGTGAAGCAATCGCTTCAACCCACTTCGAAACATAATCAACCGCCACTAAAATATACTCATTTTTGATATAGGGTGGGAATGGACCAACAAAATCTATGCCCCAACAATAAAAAATTTCAACCTCTTGGATATTTTGAAGGGGCATTTCATCTCTTTTTCCATTTCCACCAGTTCTTTGGCAAGTATCACAACTTTGCGCATGGAGATTTGCGTCTTTAAATAGAGTAGGTCAACAAAAGCCTGATTGCAAGACTTTCGTGGCCGTTCTCGAACCATTAAAATAGCCTCCAAAAGGCGAGTTGTGACAATGCCAAAGAATACTCTGAGCTTCATCACTAGTGACACACCTTCTCAAAAGGTTGTCACCTCCTAACTTGAACAAGTAAGGGTCATCCCACACATAATAATTCGCATCCGATAAGAACTTCCTTTTTTGATTCCAAGTTAGGTCTTCGGGTATCCAACCGGTTGCTTTGTGGTTAGCAATATCCGTAAACCAAGGCATAACTTGTACTCGAAACAATTTTTCATCGGGAAATTCCTCTCGGATTTCCTTTTCTGTTTTGGTTACCTCCACATTGATCAAGTGGGACAAATGATCCGCCACAAAATTCTCTGAACCCTTTTTATTTTTTATTTCCAAATCAAATTCTTGAAGTAAAAGGATCTAACAGATGAGCCTTTGCTTCGAATCCGGTTTAGTGAGCAGATATTTGATTGCCGAATGATCAGTGTAGATTACCACTTTTGACCCTATTAGGTAAGAACGAAACTTCTCAAGTGCGTATACAATCGCAAGCAATTCTTTTTCGGTTGTGGCGTAATGTATAGCATGAAAATTTTTATCCTTCCTTTGACCTAACACCGCTCCAACAGCGTAATCACTCGCGTCGCACATTAGTTCAAAATTTAAAGTCCAATTTGGCGCGATGATTATTGGAGCGGTAATTAGTTTTTCTTTCAAAATTTAGAAAGCAATAAGACATTCATCGTCAAAGAGAAATAACTGATCTTTGTTTAGCAAGTTGCTCAGTGGCCTTGCTACTTTTGCAAAATCTTTGACAAATCGCCTATAAAATCCCGCATGCCCTAAAAAGCTTCTGATTCCCTTGACGTTGGTAGGAGGAGGCAACTTTTCAATCACTTCAATCTTCGCTTGATTGACTTCAGGGCCTTTGGAAGAAACTTTGTGGCCAAGCATAATTCCCTCCATCACCTTAAAGGTACACTTCTCCCAATTCAACACCAAGTTTGTCTTTACACACCTCTCAAGACGGTTTCCAAATTCTTCAAGCATAAATTGAAAGATGCTCCAAACACGGAAAAATCATCCATAAATACCTCCATTGTATTTTCTATGAGGTCGGAGAAGATATCTTGAACACACCTTTGGAAAGTTGCCGGCGCATTACATAAGCCAAAAGGCATCTTTCGATAGGCAAAAATGCCAAAAGGACAAGTAAAAGTCGTCTTCTCGTGGTCCGCCGGGTCAACCGTAATTTGATTGTAGCCCGAATAACCGTCCAAAAAACAATAGAATTGTTGCCCGGATAACCTCTCAAGCATTTGGTCCATGAATGGAAGTGGAAAATGGTCTTTTCTTGTTGCGGTGTTCAACCTTCTATAGTCAATACACATTCTCCACCCCGTCACAATCTTTGTTGGGATTAACTCATTCTTCTCGTTTCAGATAATGGTCATGCCACCCTTTTTAGGAACAACGTGCACGGGGCTTACCCATGGACTATCAGAGATCGGGTAGATCATTCCCGTATCCAAAAGTTTCACAACTTATTTCCGAACAGCCTCTTTCATAGTAGGATTCAAACGGCGTTGTGGTTGATCTACCGCCTTGAAATCCTCTTCCATTAGAATCTTGTGCATACAATACGATGGACTAATTCCTTTAAGATCGGAAAGAACCCACCCTATAGCTTCTTGATTTCTTTTCAACACTTGAATCAAACGGGTTTCTTCTTTGTCAGACAAAACGTTGCTAATAATAACCGGCTTGTTCCCACTTTCATCAAGGAATGCATACTTCAAATTAGAAGGAAGCACCTTCAATTCAAGTTGAACTTTCTCATCACTTGGTTCTTTCTTCAACTCTTCATTCTCAACTTCCCATGGTTGTAATTCTTTGAGGGATTCAAGCTCTTTCAAAAATTCTTCAAGAGCTCTTTCTTCTTCCTCGGAAAATACTTCAAAATAATCATCAAGAGTCATTTCCAAAGGAGACACTATATGAACATGCTTAGAAACCTACAAAGTTGCTTCTTCTATTGCATCGAGATTAAATCTATCATGTTTGTCTTTTGAATGCTTCATTGCTTCGAATAGATTAAAAGATACCTCTTCATTTAGAACCACACTTTTATAAGGCCATCATCAACATCTATCATCGTGCGAGCGGTCTTCATAAAAGGGCGACCAAGAATTAGAGGAGCACCCTCATCCTCTTCCATATCAATAACAATGAAGTCCACCGAAAAGAAAATTTTATCAACTTTCACCAACACATCTTGCGCCAACCCAATCGGATGAGTGGTTGATTTGTCGGCTAATTGCAATGTCATCCGGATGCCCTTAATTTCAATGTTCCCAAGCTTTTTCACAATAGATAATGGAATGAGATTGATGCTTGAGCCCAAATCAATAAGGCCATCTCCAACAAAGACATTACCAATTGTAACGGGTAAGGTAACTCGCCCCAGATCGGCTTCTTTTTTCGGAAGAGTTCTCTGAATAATAGCACTACAATTTGCCGCAAGAACAACGGTTTCCGGCTCCGAATATTTCCGCCTATTTGTAAGAATATCCTTCATAAATTTGGCGTACTTCGGTATTTGTTCTAGAGCTTCGGAAAAAGGGATGTTAATTTGTAGTTGCTTAAAGATATCCATGAATCTTGAGTAGTGCCTAGCATTGTCTTTCCTTGTCGGCACATGAGGGTAAGGCATATTTTGAGTCAGTATCGGATTCATCTTCTCCTTCCCCTTCTTAACTCTCACATGTTTCTCTTTTTTCTTCACTTCCTCCACACTCTCATTTTCAACTTCAACAATATCATCATTTTTCTTTTCAACCTCAACAACATTATCATTTTTCTTTTCAACTTCAACAACATTATCATTTTTCTTTTCAACTCATTCCTCATCATTATCCTCCTCAACAATACCATCAATTTTTTCTTCCTCCACACTTTTGTCATTTTCTTTTGCTAACTCCTTCCCACTTCTAGTAACGATTGCTTTCCAATGCTCCTTCGGGTTTACTTGAGTATTTGCGGAGAATGAAGGACCCGATTGTTGCTCGGCTATTTGTTTAGCAAGTTGCCCAACTTGGTTTTCAAGATTCTTTATCGCCGCATCGCTACTCTTTTGGTTGGCCATAGACATTTGAATGAATTGATTCAAAGTGTCTTCCAACTTAGACATTTGAAGAAACGCCATTTGTCGATTCTACTGGGGAAAGCGAGTCTCTTGGGAGACTGTTTTCATTTGGGGTTACATCATACTTTTCTCGGGATCTCCCCGGAGAAACACCATATGATGGGGTCCAATTTTGAGGTGCCGATGACCTTTTCATCAGTGGCTTTTCGGAGCAAAACTGGCGTGCTACCGAATCTCTGATCACGAGGCTTTCTCTGTGGATTTTACTTAATCCGGGAAAGCAAGGATATCATCTTCAATGGCGAAGAGTGATGCTTACTGAAAGTTTTCTCTTGCTTTTCAGAGGTTCAAGTTATCAAAGTGGTCGAGTGCCGACTCTGATCTAACGATACACTGGTGGCGAGATTGTTCAGACACAACGTTTCCTGACGAGGAAAGAGCTGACAAACTCGATTGAGAAAACTGTTATCACTAGGGGACAAGACCGACTAGAGTGATAGTGATGCAATATGAAATGCGAACGCAAATAAAAAATGCATGATGTATGTATGTATATGCTGACAAAACAGACGCGACATACAGACTAATGGATGAACACAATTGGATACTCAGCCATCGCGGGGCGAAGAAGTACCGTTGATTCAAAATAGCAATTCCACCTTGCATAGGAGAGATAGTCCCATTCGGAGCTATGTTGATCGGGCTTAGGAGATGAGAACTCGGCCGAGGCGTGTCAGACGAAACAAGGTCTCTGACACAGTTGATCCCTTCATTCAGACATACTGGCTTAGAAGGGGTACTTTGATTCTGCACTTTGAAGTTCGCTTACTTCTGGAGAAGCGATCGATGTTCTTCTGATGTTCAACAGTCAAAAGAAATGCCATCTCTAATTTAAAAGCAGAAAAAGTTTAACAAGTAAATTCATTTTTGTTTTATTTCAAGAATCGCTGATTAAGTTTAAACAACGTCGTTCTGTAAAGCTAAAACAAGTAAAGAATTACAAACAAAAGCACAAGGGCTCAAATTTTATTGATAAGATGGAGATCAGCCAAACGCGTGATTCCAAAGAGTATATACAAAGTTAGAAAATGGTAATTTACAGGGAAAAGGGCTACGTTGAAACATAACGACCACTATCCTTCTACCAACTTTGAATTCGGGGCATCCTGAGCTTCCGTCGAAGATGACCTTTGACTGGAGATTTCCTCCGATGGATGATGCAACTGCTGCTGAGGGACTTCCCTCTGTTGAACATAGTTACTTGCCATTATCCCTAATTTTTGCCTGGATTGTACTATGATGTTTCCAATCCATCGGGATGATTTTTTTTCCATGTCTCTAACTTTTACCTGGACCGCCCTTCGGGTTTTCAATCCACCGAGACACATTTTTTTAGGCGAAGTATTTCTTGACTACATCAACATTCGTGGGGTAGGCAAATTCTTCTCCGTCCATGGTTGCAAGTCTCAAGGCGCCGCCTGAGAAAGCTTTCGTGATCACATAGGGGCCATTATAATTCGGGGTCCATTTGCCCCGAGAGTCAGTGAGAAATGATTGTATCTTCTTGAGCACAAGGTCTCCTTTCCTGAAAACACGCGGTCGGACCTTTTTGTCGAACGCCCTCTTCATTCTTTGCTGATACAACTGACCGTGGCATAGTGTCGTTGTTGCGGTGAAAATTGGATAACAAATTATTTATTAATTTGCATCAGTTTCTTTTACAACCGACTTTGATTTATCCAAAGGAAAGGTTCAAGATCGTTAGAAAAACCTAAAGGGAAAGATCTAAGGTTCGGGGGTTGGTTACGCCTAGGGAAGGTATTAGCACCCTAAACGTCCGTAGTACTCTACGGGAACCTCTTGTTAGATGTTATTCTATGTTTCCTAAAGGTTGAAAACCCTAGGGGTTTGTATCTAAGTATACTCGATAAAGCATCGCACTTTACGCCTACGTATCCTCGGGAATAGAATCAGAGTATGCGTAGTTCTACTTCTACTGAACGATTGACTGTGGTCAATATTCAGAGGGGAAATGAGTACAAGCTCATTGTAGAGTTTAGGAACTCTCTAAGTCTAGTTGAAATGGACCTATGTTATGTTTAGTTAGGAGGGGAAAGTGATAAATTCATTATGATGAATATCACTAAGAGTTGAAGAACTCTCTCCTAAAGCTAGTTATGATTTCTATGGCTTTGATGAAGCCAAGAAATTTGTTTTCTTCCTAAGAGGTTACTTAGGTTAAGGTGGGGGCTATGACTTATGAGTCAACACATTCACCTTCCTTTGGAATAGGGGAAAGATAACAGTTATAAGTTACTAACAAGATAACAAGTTAATAATTCAAGTGCGATGATGTAAAGGACGTGAATGAGATAAGATGAAATCATGATATCAGTGCAAAGTGAGAAATCAAACATGTTAGACAATGATTAAATATGAAATGAAATAAAATAGAAATAGTCTCGTCTTGATCATGATTTAATCGAGAAATCGATAATCAATGATTCTTGATTTTCATTGACTAAAATAGGAAGTGGTCTCATGTTGATCAAAGTTTTGTCAACTCAATGAAATCAACCAAACCACAAGGTTTGTTATGTCATCGACCAAAATAAAGAAAGTGGAACCGAGATGACAAATAAAATCGGTCTCGTCTAAATCAAGATTTAATCGAGAAATCGACAATCTCGGATTCTTGACTTTCATCGGCCAAAATAGCATTGGAATAAAAATCAAGTTGGTCTCGTTTAAATCACGATTTAATCGATAAGTCGATAAATCTTAGATTTCTAACTTTCATTGACCAAAATAAAATAAAAACCAAATTGGTCTCGTTTAAATCAAGATTTAATCGATAAATCGATAAATCTTAGATTTTTAACTTTCATCGACCAAAATAAAAAAGGTGGCCTTTTACAAATCTAGACTTTTGGTGGTTTTGAGATAATCAATAAAGTCAAAATTCTTATAATGTCATTGGCCAAAAAGATTGAAATAAAATGAATTACTAAGCGAAGTGGACTAACACGAATAAAATTAGTGAAAAACACATAAAGATTAAAGATTAGAAACTAAAAAAACACTTATTAAAGAAAAGTTAATAACCAAATAAAAGAAAGAAAATTGATTTAAGAAAAGGAGAGGAGGGGGCGCTGTATTAATAAATGGAGGGTGTGTAGAGTGATAAAGGAGGATCATATGGGCCTGACGCCCATCACCTCACACGGTTTTCCTTTACCCATAAACACAAAACTTAGACACAAAAAAAAAAAAAAAAAAAAAAAAAAAAAACAAAAAGAACATGAGCCAGGCGGTGGCGCAGTAGTGTGAGATGTGTGTGAGTGAATCAAACACGGCCCAAAGGCCCATTAGCCAACAAAATTAGAATTGAAATAAAACGAAAAAAAAACATAAAATGTGAACACCATCAACAACAACGCATAGTTACTGTCGGTCACGCAACATGAGAAACAGAGGCGGTCAACGCATCAACTAAAAAAAATTTCAGACACTCATAACCTCCTCTTACAGCTTCAGTCGCCAACCCCTCTCCGTCCCGCTTGGTATTTTCGTTTCTCTTTCACTCGATTGAATCTTCGAAAAACAACAAACTTTCGGATTTGATTTGCTTTTAATTTGCTTTAGGTTTATTCGATCCAACCTTTCCCTTTCATCTCAGATTCTGGTTTTTTTGTGTTTGAAATGGGTTGAGAAAAAAGTAAGGGTTTGATTTGGTCGAAGGAGGTAAGAGATTTCGAAGACGGACCGGGTTGTGTTCGATGGCGGTTGGAGGTTATTTGACAGAGGTGTTGTTGTTGAATGGAAAAGTTGTCGTGGTTTGAGAGTTGAGTGAGGATGTTTGGCTTAGGTTGATGATGAAGATGAAGACGACGGAGGGATTGTGTTGAATCTGGGTTCGGTGGTTCGCCGGAAGTTTTGTTTTGAAGGGTATTCTCGGTTGAAGGAAATGAAGGGTGGTGAAAAGTTGGTTTCAGCGATGTTTATTTGGTTGGAGGTTTTTTATGTTCCGAAAATGGAGGGGGGTGATGGCAGTTGGGTTGCTGTGGATGATGCTTGTGACGTTGATGTTAGCGTTTGTAGGTTCAGTTCCGGTTTTGAGATTGAAGGTGATATGAGGTTATTGGTTAGTGACTTAAGATGATAAGGGGTTCGATTAAAAAGGGCTGGGTTGTTGTAGTTGGAGGGTTGTAGTTGGATGGTTTCAGAGGGGTGCGGCGGAAATGGCTTGTAGTTCGGTTTGTTGGTGAGGTTCCATTTTTCTTGCGTTTTTTTTTAATCTCTCCCCCGCCTCCCTTGGTTGTAACTTCTCCGTCTTTTAAACAACGATTCCCACTTTCGAAATTTTTGAATTTGTTGCCATTGTTGTATGGTCATTTTCAGTGCAGATGGAGCGTATGGAGCAGTGCTGGCTTGTAGCAGATGTTGGTGCAGCGTACTCGTACGGTTTGCCACAGAGTGATGGCAACACATTTGTTTTGATTTTGATAATGGGCTTGCTATTTTTTGTAAATTGATTGTATGGGCTTGACACTAAGCAAAACGTGAAAGTAAAAGCAACTTATGGCTTGTAGATAGAAATAAATGGGCTTATGGTTGCAATCTGAATTGAAAAAAAAAAAAGCAGATGAACATGACTTTGTTTTTTCTATTTGAATGAAAATTTTTGTTTGGGATATTTAAAAAAGATAGAAAGGAGAATGTTAAAAAAAATGGATAATGATGAATATATGAATAAAATGTAGTTTGAAAAATAATTATGGAAGATTAATAAAAATAATAATAAACTAATTAATATTCTAAATTAAAATTAGTTAGAAAAATAAACTAAGTGAATAATTAACCTAATTATTTAAACTAATGCAAAAGCTAAATTGTGATTAATTAAAAAAATAAGATAATAAAATTAAAAAAGAAAGGGCTATATTGAAATAAAAAGACCAAGATAATTATTAAATATAGAGAAAAATAATAAAACAACAACTAGCAAAGAAAACAAAAATGAGGGTAAAATTTGGGGTACAACAGTTGCCCCTATTTAAATATCTTCACCAGATGACATGAGAGATGAAGATCCTCATGTAATCAACAGTGAAAGATATTTAAATACAGATAACCGAAAATTTTACCCTCAGATGCACGCACATGCAATGCAGCAAACATGATGCCAAGAAGATGCAAGAAAATGCAGACACAACTAGACACCAAGGGGAAAACCTGAAGCAAAAAGATCACAGAGCTTCACTGGGGGAAGGACGAAAGCTAGAGTATCCATGAGAAAAACTCACTGGGGATACAGACTAACCAACGAAAGAGACCCACCGGGGAGACTCCAAAGAAACACTGGGGAAAAGACCACAGACAATCTCACTAGGGAAAGATCCGGGGAGATAGACTACTGGGGACGAAACAAACCCACATTCTTCCTGGGCACGAATCAGAAAGAAAAACCTGATCACTGGGGATCAATCCAAAGGAGACAAACAACCAAACAAAGACTTCCTGGGGATTCCAAACTGAAGAGTTCAAAATGGGATCTTCAAGAAAGGTCAGGAAGACAGAGACAAACCCTGCACACCAGATAGGAGTCTTATAAGGTTGAAGAAATTGTTCCAAGAAGCTTAGCTTAAAGCAAGTTTTCAAAAATCCAAGGTAAGGGTTCAATGTCCGACACGATTCGAACAAGAACAGTTTTAAAACCAGAAGACAATGCTTGACACGATTCAAACAAAGTCTAAATTCAGGTTTGACATGATTCAAACAAGAAAAGGTTTTAAAACACAAGACAATGCTTGACGCGATTCAAACAAAGTCCAAGTTCAGGTTTGACATGATTCAAACGAGAACAGGTTTTAAAACATAAGACAATGCCTGACACGATTCAAACAAAGTCCAAGTTCAGGTTTGACATGATTCAAACGAGAACAGTTTTAAAAATCTTTAACGTTAAACTTCTCGGGGAACAGTAAAATGTTTTAAAGATTCAAATCTGGCGCGCAAAGGTTAGGACCGAACAAGCACGACACAAAGCAGACCGAGAATGTCTTTACTTCACTGGGGAAATAAAGACAGACACCAACAAAAGACCACAAGCAAAACAGAGCACAAGGATGCAAAGATGCTTGGGTATGATGCATATGCTTAGCTATATGCTAGAAACGATGCGAACGAAGAGAAACAGGAAAGAAGAATGGATAACACCAGCCAACACCCTGAAACCCAACATCAAGGATAACCGGGGAAATCTTCTTTTCACTGGAGATGGCAGATCCATGCCAAAATATAGTACTGCTAATTCTTCTTGTGCAAACTTGATTCCATAAAACATCTTGATGCTAGAGTAAAACTTAGTTCATCTTCGTGTTTTCTTAGAACTTCCACTTCCAAGAATCAGATGAAAATTGGCGAAGTTATTGTATTCAAGACGAATGACAATTCTAGTGACTAAGAATTCCGTCGTCCAATAGCTGGCTTCTCTGGGGACTCTTGCATAAAGAGCTGAGGTTTAAATGGGAACCTGGTTAATGAGTCAAGAATAGACTCTGGTACTCAAATAAGAGTTGGCTGAGATAACACATAATCTGCTTCATGAAGGAAAACCGGTAGGAGCTAGAAAGGTGACCTTACTGGAGATAGAACCAAGAAATGGGCTCCAATAAAGGTATCTAGAATGATCGATCATCAAGGCTAAACGCAACTAGATGACATTCTAGAAAGGATCCGCAATGAAGGTTGAACCGAAAAACGGTCTTCACTGGGAAAGGATATCCAAAGTGATGGAACAACAGGTTCAAGCATGACCGGTTGGCACTTTGGGAAAAAAATAAGAACCTTATTGGAGATTGAACCAAGAAATGGGCCCCAACAAAGTATCTAGGATGATTGATCAATAAGTCAAGACATGACTAAATGACATCCTAGAAACACCTCTAAAGTGATGGAACAACAGGTTCAAGTATGACCGGTTGGCGCTTTAGAAGTAACCTCTAAAGTGATGGAACAACAGGTTCAAGTATGACCAGTTGGCGCTTTAGAAGTAACCTTGTTGGAGAGAGAACCAAGGAATGGGCTCCAACAAAGTATCTAGAATGATTGATCATCAAGGCTAAACGCGACTAGATGACATTCTAGAAAAGATCCACAATGAAGGTTGAACCGAAAAACTGTCTTCACTGGGAAAAGATATCCAAAGTGATGGAACAACAGGTTCAAGTATGACCGGTTGGCACTTTTGGAAAAAGAAACCTTATTGGAGATAAAACCTAGAAATGGCCCCCAATAAAGGTATAGAATCTGATAGGTTAGTACCGGAGTTGCATAACTGAAGATAAAGCTTCCTGGGAAATACCCAATTGCGGTTGCGAAGAGGTTGAATAGAGATAAGCTGCTCATAGTGGACTGCCACTTATCGCCATTAAAAAACGAGCTTCTTCAAGAGATTGTTGCTTCGAAGATATATTGATATCACAATAATGTTGGAGAAATAATTATGTCTTCAATGAGGATCTTGTAAAAGATGCTTCTTGCGAGAAACGGTGCAAAATAAATGTACGTTCAAAGATAGATTAGAAAAACCACACCTGCCAGGGACCAAAGTTCAACCTAGGGACGAGCTAGAAAGAAACGGCCAAACAAGACTCCAATTGAGGAACGAACTCAAATGGGAATTTATCTCATCCACATGTGGAAAAAATAACTAAACCAACCATCATCCACGAGAATCAAACTCTGTGGGGAATTCAAAAAAGATGGGCACTTTATGCCTAAGGCTAACTTTCTATTGGAGAGAATAGATTAACCCAGTCACTTGGGGAGATAACCGCCAAAGTGAACAAAGACAGGTAAACACCAGAAAAGGAAGCAGAAATGCTAAGATGCTAATGCATATAAGTGCTTATGCCATGCTCATGCTTATGCTGACAAAACAGACAAGCGAAACTGGAGACGAAGTAAACATCGACAAAGGACACCCAGCCAAACTCAACAGGTTGGACCAATACTGGGGATGAAGAAGAGTCAACAACTTCATTGGTGAAAAGATTATTCCACTTGAGGTATAACGTCATGAGGATTGCCATCATGAGCTTGATTCCTTTGTTGGTGGAGAATCCATGGAGAAATGTCAAGATTAGCTGACGTGACAGCTTATAGGGGAGCTATCAAAGGATATCATAAGAATAAAGTAATCCTGCATTCTGACTTGTATAATGACCACCATAATAAACAACAACCCTTGCAACAGGTAATCTCCAAATCTTCTCTGCCCCAGACTGTATGGTCTGTCGGAAGATGATAACAAGAGGATTTTATAGAAGAATTGGCATACAAGGTGCTTCAATATCTTCAAACTCTTGGAGAGATCTTGGCGTAACTGCCCCGGATTAACGGCGTTTGCACAACACAGCCTTTGGACTTGCTTCAGAATAGTTGTTGACAACTGGGGAAGAGATGCCCCAGACTGATTGGCCTTTTAGAGATTTACCGAATCTCGACCTGATTGCCCCTGATTAACTGGTTCGTAAGGGTAGGTCACCAAAAGGATTTCACAGAATAATTGACGTACCAGATGCTTCAATGTCTTCAAACTTTTGAAAATAAAATGAACTTAGACATGGTTGCCCCGGTTCAATTGTATTCGCAATACACAAATGGTAGTAGAAACGACAGGGGGAACAAAACTTGCCCCTGCTGATAGGTCACTGGAGTCCATACTTGTCATAGATGACCTCAGGGAGACTTGCCCCAATACTTTGAACTTTGACGAGTTCTGCCCCTGATTCGGTAGATTGGTAAATCCTTTCACTGGGTTGCCCCTGACTGAGCTTCCTTTATCAAGTCGAATCCCTTAGCTGGCTGTATTTGTTGGGATTTCCTTTAATATTGAATTGTTTTTGCAAACAAGTATCGTTCATCAAAAAAATAGGCAAAATTTAATGCAACGTTTAATGCAAAGTTTAATGCAAAGTTTTGATAAAAACGCACAGTGAAATGATTAAATAGTCAAAAATAATGGTGGGTCTAGTCATTAAGGAAGTGACCAACACACGCGGGTAACAAAGATTATTAGGAGTCAGGTTACTCAACCTTGTTGTAGTATGCTTTTCAAAACAACCTTACCTCAATTAGGTCTTTTAGGGGTTGTAATGTGGTATGGTTCATGGTTCATGAAACAAAGGATAAAGGCTCAAATCCTACGCTCAATTAACTCAAGATATACGTTCAAATCTCCAAAAATAGGAAGTCACTTGATTTGAAAGTTGACTGGCGCCTTATGTGACGCTCGTGTTTGAATGCATATCCAAGTTAAACTGAGAACTACCCTGCCCCAAGGTTGAGATTTAAGGTTTTTTGTGTAAGGAAAGAAAACTCCTACTTCTAGGCTCGAAAGGGTTAACAAGGAATGAATTGAAACAATGCCTTACATCCTCAGCGAGGTTAATTTGAAGGCATACCACAGCAATTATGAACACGAGGTTTTCATCATCCTCCCTAATCTTTGTTTAAACAAAGTTTGAAAAAGGGGTGAAAAAGATATATATTTTGCTTTTATGAAAATAAAAGTAAATGAGTGAAACGAATGGATTTAACCAAAAGATGCATAAATACTTCGTTAATGTTGCCAATTTAAAAGTACAACAAAGCTCGTAAGCAAATACAAATTCAAAGTGCAAAGGAAATACAATAAAATTGCTGAAGCAGCCAACAGATTGCCAACTTTAGGGAATCAAATGCAGAAAATCAAAGAGTGAGCTCAATCACAGTCCATCTTGGTCTTGATATATCTTCCACAACATTACTTATCTCATGAGCGGGTAAGGATCGTTCTGATGATAGGCTGAGAGCCATCGAAAGACAAAATGTTTCTCTCTACTAAGTCCTTTACAATATGCTTCAAAGCAAAACAACCTTCTAAGTTATGGCCTGGTGCGCCTTCATGGAATGCACAATGAGCATTGGGATTATAAGAAGGTGGAAGCGGATTAGGAGGTGGGCCTGATGACCTTGTAGTTATTAATCCTTGTTGTACCAAAACAGGATACAATGTTGTGTACGTCATAGGAATGGGAGGAATCGGAGGCCTTCCACCCTTTCGTTTGCCTGGAATATTCTGACGAGAAACTTGAGTCTGTTGTCGATAAGCAGAAGCGTTGGGCACTCATTGATATACTGGTGGTTGAGGAAACGGCTGATAAACAGAAGCTTGATGGTTGAATGCTGGCGCGATGGTGGCCACATAAGGTTGCTGAACAGAATAACACTGTTGTTGCTGCTGACGTTTCCAGTACTGATTTTTTCTCCTTTTGTTCGTCATCACCACATTAGTATCCCCTTCCCTTTTGAAGGATATTTTGGCATCGTCGCTCAGACTATCAGCTCTCTTGGTCATTTTTCCACTCTTCAAACCAAGCTCTACTTTAATCCCCACAACCACGATATCAGAAAAATTAGCAGACACACTACTGATCATCCTTTCGTAGAATTCTGGTCTTACTGTGTCGACAAACCAATCAGTTAACTCTTTTTCAGATAAAGGTGGCTCTACCTGTGAAGCCAGCTCTCTCCATCTTTGTGCATACTCTTTAAAAGACTCGGTATCGCGCTGTGACATACTGAGTAATTGTCTACGATCTGGCGCCAGGTCCATGTTATATCTATAATGCTTTATAAAAGCATCAGATACATCTTGAAAACATTGGATCTTGGATTGGCCCAAAGTCAAATACCACTTTGCAGCAGCTCCTTTCAAACTATCTTGGAAGCAGTGGATCATTAACTTATCATTATCCATAAATGCAGCCATTCGTCGGTAATACATGACCAAATGCGACTTAGGACAGGTCGCACCAGAGTAGAGGTCGAAATTGGGTAGTTTGAACTTGGGTGGAATTACCAAGCCCGAGACTAAGCACATGTCTTTAACATTAGTATTAGATACATTGCTCCTCTCCATTGCTTCAAATTTCCTCTGCATTGTCTCTACATTTTCCTTCAATCTTTTATGTCGATTATCTCCTTCTTCAGACCTATTAACATGATCACGAACCGGAGGTGGATTCTGAAAAACTGGGTGCATCTGGGCTTGCACTGTTGCTGGAGTGAAGGTAGGAATAGCTTGAAAAGCCTTACTAACCAAAGGAACAGCTTGTTGAGTAGAAGTGACGGTCGGATCACGCATGAAGTTAAAAGGCATGCCCAAAGTGGGGCTCACAATAGTAACGGGAGGCTCTACAGTTGTAGTGATAATCTCGGAGACTACTGTCGCTTGTGTATCCATCCTGGCACTTATAACTTGAATTGCTTCCATAATCTGCCCCATTCCTCCTCGGAGCTCACTCAATTCATTGTTGACTCTGTCCATCTCGTAGTATTGTTCAGACATCCTTTGTCGAGTTTGGACTTGGGTAATAACTCAGACAATTCTGAAGGGAAAACGACGACATGAGACAAAGACAGAGAGGAAATGCACATGCTAAGATGCAAATTAGATGCTAATGCACGCCAAATGGTTTCAAGGAACTCAAAGGCAAGTTGCGAGAAGTTCTTTTGGAAAAACTGAAGAAGTTTTTTTTTTGTTTTAAAATCCCTGATTTGTATTGATCTTTTGAAAAGGAAACAAACATTTGAGTTCCTCGAGACCAAAGGGCTAGGAATGCTTGAATGTAGAGATGCACAAAGCACACAAGCACAAACAAAACATACAGATCCTAGGTTTAAGGTCTCTTGAATGAATTCAAGGTCTACCCATCCCAACAAGGTGTGGACTACAGGTTTGTCATTCGCAGAACAGGGTTCTAAAAGGTTCCCAGAGTCTACGTAAATCTTTCGGATATTATCGGCCCATGTAACTACTTACACGAGTTAATAATATTCTCAAGATAAACTCGTCTGAGTGTAGTATCGCGTGACAACTACTCAGGACTGGCTCCCTCATAGTCACCGCACTACATCCTAAAAGGCCAAGTGGGGTAAAGGTAACTACGGTCCTCAGAATCTACGGCTCCCATTTGAAAAAGTAATATCAATGTGACTTCTCACATCAGACATCGACAATCCCAAAGGGCCTCATCTGAGTGTGGTCATCATATGCCATAAATTGTTGGTACTACTGCCAACAACCGACTATTGATTACACCACGATCCTATAATAATGTACTCTTAAGTCCGGGTTAGGACTTATCTCACTCATAGATACCATGTCAACCCAAGGATCAAATAAGAACAAATGTACAGATAAACAAGCAAACATGGCATACAGAAGCACATACAAGCAACTAAGCAAACATAAATAACATAAAAGCAAGATAGGCTCAACCCTCTTAGGAATGGACCAGCAATAGGTCTCTTATCTCCCCAGTGAAGTCGCCATTTCTGTTGCGGTGAAAATTGGATAACAAATTATTTATTAATTTGCATCAGTTTCTTTTACAACCGACTTTGATTTATCCAAAGGAAAGGTTCAAGATCGTTAGAAAAACCTAAAGGGAAAGATCTAAGGTTCGGGGGTTGGTTACGCCTAGGGAAGGTATTAGCACCCTAAACGTCCGTAGTACTCTACGGGAACCTCTTGTTAGATGTTATTCTATGTTTGCTAAAGGTTGAAAACCCTAGGGGTTAGTATCTAAGTATACTCGATAAAGCATCGCACTTTACGCCTACGTATCCTCGGGAATAGAATCAGAGTATGCGTAGTTCTACTTCTACTGAACGATTGACTGTGGTCAATATTCAGAGGGGAAATGAGTACAAGCTCATTGTAGAGTTTAGGAACTCTCTAAGTCTAGTTGAAATGGACCTATGTTATGTTTATTTAGGAGGGGAAAGTGATAAATTCATTATGATGAATATCACTAAGAGTTAAAGAACTCTCTCCTAAAGCTAGTTATGATTTCTATGGCTCTGATGAAGCCAAGAAATTTGTTTTCTTCCTAAGAGGTTACTTAGGTTAAGGTGGGGGCTATGACTTATGAGTCAACACATTCACCTTCCTTTGGAATAGGGGAAAGATAACAGTTATAAGTTACTAACAAGATAACAAGTTAATAATTCAAGTGCGATGATGTAAAGGACGTGAATGAGATAAGATGAAATCATGATATCAGTGCAAAGTGAGAAATCAAACATGTTAGACAATGATTAAATATGAAATGAAATAAAATAGAAATAGTCTCGTCTTGATCATGATTTAATCGAGAAATCGATAATCAATGATTCTTGATTTTCATTGACTAAAATAGGAAGTGGTCTCATGTTGATCAAAGTTTTGTCAACTCAATGAAATCAACCAAACCACAAGGTTTGTTATGTCATCGACCAAAATAAAGAAAGTGGAACCGAGATGACAAATAAAATCGGTCTCGTCTAAATCAAGATTTAATCGAGAAATCGACAATCTCGGATTCTTGACTTTCATCGGCCAAAATAACATTGGAATAAAAATCAAGTTGGTCTCGTTTAAATCACGATTTAATCGATAAGTCGATAAATCTTAGATTTCTAACTTTCATTGACCAAAATAAAATAAAAACCAAATTGGTCTCGTTTAAATCAAGATTTAATCGATAAATCGATAAATCTTAGATTTTTAACTTTCATCGACCAATATAAAAAAGGTGGCCTTTTACAAATCTAGACTTTTGGTGGTTTTGAGATAATCAATAAAGTCAAAATTCTTATAATGTCATTGGCCAAAAAGATTGAAATAAAATGAATTACTAAGCGAAGTGGATTAACACGAATAAAATTAGTGAAAAACACATAAAGATTAAAGATTAGAAACTAAAAAAACACTTATTAAAGAAAAGTTAATAACAAAATAAAAGAAAGAAAATTGATTTAAGAAAAGGAGAGGAAGGGGCGCTGTATTAATAAATGGAGGGTGTGTAGAGTGATAAAGGAGGATCATATGGGCCTGACGCCCATCACCTCACACGGTTTTCCTTTACCCATAAACACAAAACTTAGACACAAAAAAAAAAAACAAAAAAAAACAAAAAGAACATGAGCCAGGCGGTGGCACAGTAGTGTGAGATGTGTGTGAGTGAATCAAACACGGCCCAAAGGCCCATTAGCCAACAAAATTAGAATTGAAATAAAACGAAAAAAAAAACATAAAATGTGAACACCATCAACAACAACGCATAGTTACTGTCGGTCACGCAACATGAGAAACAGAGGCGGTCAACGCATCAACTAAAAAAAATTTCAGACACTCATCACCATCCTCTTACAGCTTCAGTCGCCAACCCCTCTCCGTCCCGCTTGGTATTTTCGTTTCTCTTTCACTCGATTGAATCTTCGAAAAAAAACAAACTTTCGGATTTGATTTGCTTTTAATTTGCTTTAGGTTTATTCGATCCAACCTTTCCCTTTCATCTCAGATTCTGGTTTTTTTGTGTTTGAAATGGGTTGAGAAAAAAGTAAGGGTTTGATTTGGTCGAAGGAGGTAAGAGATTTCGAAGACGGACCGGGTTGTGTTCGATGGCGGTTGGAGGTTATTTGACAGAGGTGTTGTTGTTGAATGGAAAAGTTGTCGTGGTTTGAGAGTTGAGTGAGGATGTTTGGCTTAGGTTGATGATGAAGATGAAGACGGCGGAGGGATTGTGTTGAATCTGGGTTCGGTGGTTCGCCGGAAGTTTTGTTTTGAAGGGTATTCTCGGTTGAAGGAAATGAAGGGTGGTGAAAAGTTGGTTTCAGCGATGATTATTTGGTTGGAGGTTTTTTATGTTCCGAAAATGGAGGGGGGTGATGGCAGTTGGGTTGCTGTGGATGATGCTTGTGACGTTGATGTTAGCGTTTGTAGGTTCAGTTCCGGTTTTGAGATTGAAGGTGATATGAGGTTATTGGTTAGTGACTTAAGATGATAAGGGGTTCGATTAAAAAGGGTTGGGTTGTTGTAGTTGGAGGGTTGTAGTTGGATGGTTTCAGAGAGGTGCGGCGGAAATGGCTTGTAGTTCGGTTTGTTGGTGAGGTTCCGTTTTTCTTGCGTTTTTTTTTAATCTCTCCCCCGCCTCCCTTGGTTGTAACTTCTCTGTCTTTTAAACAACGATTCCCACTTTCGAAATTTTTGAATTTGTTGCCGTTGTTGTATGGTCATTTTCAGTGCAGATAGAGCGTATGGAGCAGTGCTGGCTTGTAGCAGATGTTGGTGCAGCGTACTCGTACGGTTTGCCACAGAGTGATGGCAAAACATTTGTTTTGATTTTGATAATGGGCTTGCTATTTTTTGTAAATTGATTGTATGGGCTTGACACTAAGCAAAACGTGAAAGTAAAAGCAACTTATGGCTTGTAGATAGAAATAAATGGGCTTATGGTTGCAATCTGAATTGAAAAAAAAAAAAGCAGATGAACATGACTTTGTTTTTTCTATTTGAATGAAAATTTTTGTTTGGGATATTTAAAAAAGATAGAAAGGAGAATGTTAAAAAAAAATGGATAATGATGAATATATGAATAAAATGTAATTTGAAAAATAATTATGGAAGATTAATAAAAATAATAATAAACTAATTAATATTCTAAATTAAAATTAGTTAGAAAAATAAACTAAGTGAATAATTAACCTAATTATTTAAACTAATGCAAAAGCTAAATTGTGATTAATTAAAAAAATAAGATAATAAAATTAAAAAAGAAAGGGCTATATTGAAATAAAAAGACCAAGATAATTATTAAATATAGAGAAAAATAATAAAACAACAACTAGCAAAGAAAACAAAAATGAGGGTAAAATTTGGGGTACAACAGCCGTGACTCGTTTTTCCTCGATCAGATTCAATTCGTCGTGTCGACCTTGACACCATTCAGCTTCGGAGAGCTTAGCTTCCATCAATACCCGTATTGATGGGATCTCTACTTCTATGGGGAGAACTGCCTCCATGCCATACACTAGAGAGAAAGGGGTTGCCCCTGTTGAAGTGCGGACAGATGTACGATAACCGTGAAGAGCAAAGGGTAGCATTTCGTGCCAATCTTTATAGGTTACAACCATCTTTTGAACGATCTTCTTGATGTTCTTGTTAGCCGCTTCTACCGCTCCGTTCATCTTGGGTCGGTAGGGAGATGAGTTATGGTGTTCGATCTTGAACTCTGCACACAACTCTTTCATCATCTTATTGTTCAAGTTAGATCCATTATCAGTAATGATCTCACTTGGAACACCATAACGGCAGATGATATTGTTTTTGATAAATCGGACCACCACTTGTCGGGTTACATTGGCGAATTACGCTGCTTCGACCCACTCGGTGAAATAGTCAATGGCTACCAGGATGAACCGATGTCCGTTTGAAGCCTTGGGCTCAATCATACCAATCATGTCGATTCCCCATATGGAAAAAGGCCACGGGGAAGAAAGAACTTTGAGATGTGATGGCGGTACATGAATTTTGTCGGAGTATATCTGACACTTGTGACACCTCCTCATGTACTTGTAGCAGTCGGATTCCATGGTCAACCAATAGTACCCGGCCCTGAGAATTTTTCCCGCCATTGTGTGTCCGTTGGCATGAGTGCCAAAGGATTCTTCATGAATTTCTTTCATGAGTATGTCTTCTTCTGGTCTGTCGACGCATCGGAGCAAGACCATGTCAAAATTTCTCTTATAAAGAGTGTCACCGCTCAGGAAGAAGTTTCCAGCCAATCTTCTGAGGGTCTTTCTATCTTTTCTGAGTGCCCCAGATGGGTACTCTTGTTTCTGAAGGAAGCATTTGATATCGTGATACCAAGGTCTTTCGTCTATGACTGCTTCAATCGCGAAGATGTAAGCGGGCCGTTCAAGGCGCATGATGTCGATCTTAGGTATGTCATTCCATCGACCTATACTAATCATGGAAGAGAGAGTGGTTAATGCATCGGCCATGTGATTCTCATCACGAGGGATGTGATGAAAGTCGACTCTGTTGAAGAAGGGTAGCAATCTTCTTGCGTAGTCTTTGTAAGGAATCAATCCTGATTGGTATGTGTTCCAATCTCCTTTTATCTGGTTAATAACCAGGGCTGAATCACCGTATACGTCCAAGTTCTTGATCCTTAAATCAATCGCTTCTTCGAGACCCATGATACATGCTTCGTATTCGGGCTCGTTGTTCGTACATTTGAACGTAAGTCTGGCAGTGAAAGGAATGTGGGAACCCTGAGGGGTAACAATGATTGCCCCAATTCCGTTTCCATAATGATTGACTGCTCCGTCAAAGATAAGTCCCCACTGGGAACCTGGTTCTGGCCCTTCACTGGGTAGCGGTTCATCGCAATCTTTCATCTTTAGATACATGACATCTTCGTCTGGGAAGTCAAACCCGATTGATTCTTGATCGTCAATCGGTTGATGAGCCAAATGATCGTCTAAAATACTTCCTTTAACGGCTTTCTGAGCATGGTACTCTATGTCATATTCTGATAGTAACATCTGCCAACGGGCAATCCTTCCCGTGAGAGCAGGTTTTTCGAAAACGTACTTGATTGGATCCATTTCGGAGACCAGCCAAGTAGTATGACGAATCATGTACTGGCGAAGACGTTTGGCTGCCCAAGCCAAAGCGCAACAAGTTTTCTCAAGCATCGTGTACCGATTTTCACAATCGGTGAACTTCTTGCTTAGATAGTAAATGGCAGACTCTTTCCGTTTAGTTTCGTCTTGTTGGCCAAGTACACATCCCATTGAGTCCTCTAGGACTGTGAGGTAAATGATCAGTGGTCTTCCTTCCACTGGAGGTGATAGAATCGGAGGATTCAACAGATATTCCTTGATACTGTCGAAGGCGGTTTGGTAATCTTCTGACCAAACGAAATCCTGGTTCTTTTTCAGTAATTTGAAGATTGGCGCACAAGTGGCGGTCATAAGGAATATGAATCTGGAGATGTAATTTAAACGTCCCAGGAATCCTCCGACTTGTTTTTCAGTTTTCGGAGAAGGCATTTCTTGAATGGCCTTGACCTTGTCAGGATCAACTTCAATTCCTTTCTGGCTGACGATGACCCCTAGTAGTTTCCCTGAACGGACACCGAAGGTGCACTTGTTGGGATTCAAGCGGAGCTTGAATTTTCTTAGACGTTCGAACAATTTTGACAGATGTTCAACGTGCTCATCCTCTATTCTTGATTTTGCAATCAAATCATGGACATATACGTCGATTTCTTTGTGTATCATGTCATGAAACAGAGTAGTCATGGCCCTTTGATAGGTTGCCCCGGCATTCTTCAAACCGAACGGCATTACCTTGTAACAAAAGGTGCCCCATGGGGTAATGAATGAAGTTTTCTCCATGTCATTCGGCGCCATTTTGATCTGTCTACCAGCATGTCAATGTGTGGTAAAGGAAAGTCGTCCTTTGGACTTGCCTTGTTCAGATCTCTGTAGTCGACACACATTCTGACCCTTCCATCCTTTTTGGGAACGGGTACGATGTTGGCTAACCATTGAGGATATTCAGATGTAGCGAGGAAACCCGCGTCGATCTGTTTCTGTACCTCCTCTTTGATTTTGATGGCCATGTCCGGGTGAGTCCGTCTCAACCTCTGTTTTACTGGCGGACATTCCGATCTCAACGGTAAGTCATGTTCCACGATGCTGGTATCCAACCCTGGCATATCCTGATAGGACCAAGCGAATACATCGGGAAATTCTTCGAGAAGCTTTATCAAACCCTCTCTGGCAGTTGGACTGAGCAATGCTCCGATCCTGATTTCTTTTCTCTCTTTTTCTGAACCCAAGTTTACCGTTTCCAACGGCTCTTTGTGAGGTTCGATGGACCATTCCTCTTGTCTGAGTAGTCGGGAGATCTCTTCTGGAATTTGGTCGTCATTTTCTTCTTCAGCCTCGAATATCGGGAACTCAAAGTTGGAAGAAGGCATCGGATCGTATGTTTCAACGGGGTATAAAACAAGCAATCTGCATGACGTGATGATTCGTGTTTAGAAGAGATAGAGAAAATGTAAGTGTGTGCAGTGTTTTGATTTTACTGCTTGTTTTTATTATTGAATGTTTTTTTTTTTTTAGGATTACCATTTTCTGAAAAAGCAAAAAGAGAAAACAGCAATAAAATGCGGAAATTACAGAACGATGTTATTTTATTTATGAACAAGTCGAATCTTGAAACTACAGCCCTATAAAACAAAACTCTGTCGCTTTGGGCAAAGCGAAGAGGGAAATTTACAGAAAACGAGCCCTATCAAAACATCCATTTCACCTGGGCAGGGTGAAAGGTTAAAGATGGCAATTACTTTGACTGGCGAACGACCTTCGGAACCTCGACAGCAACCCATTGGCGGCGAACTCCTCGGTGAATCACAAAGTCTGGCACCTTCCTTGATTTATCTTCAAAAATGACGCTGATTTCTGGTGGAGCAGGATCATTGGAATCTGTTTCCCAGGCAGAATTGTCGTAGGAGGATTCCTCTGTTGCATTTTGCATAGCATTTGTGCTCTCAGCTGTATCTCCCCATCCAGTTGACTGGATGTCTTTGAGCCTGATACGAGAGCTTTCGGGAGCGGTGTACTTGACCATATAGTCGTATTTTCCACTCGGTTGTCCCAAGGTATCCCACACTTTTTTGGAACTGGAGGAGTCATCCCTCTCGATGACGTTGACCTCGGGAAAAGCATAGTTGATGAATTCAAGTCCTGCAAACGTTGCGAATTCATCTTCATGTTGAGTAGTTTCTGAATGACCTGAGTGTTGATCCCATGACATGGCGGGGACACAGGTATTCTGTTCAATGACGCTCAGCCGAGCTTCATTGTTCGGCTGACTTTCTTGCCCCAAGTTTCCTGGGTAAGGTTGCCACATTGGCAGACCATCCATTGGGCCATAGTAGTTGTGGTCAAAGTTGTCTTTCATCAGAGTGTCCTCCTCCAATGAATTTGGCGAAGCACGACATCCTTCCGGATCACAATCTCCATATATCATTTCGACATCTGACCTTGGTATAAATCTCGGACTTTCTGTAGGAAAGCAAAAAGGCATAGGCACCTCTTCCTGAGACATATAACCGTCCTTGTTAAGGTAGGACTTCCATTCTTCATCTGTGTCAGAGGGATCTTCCTCATTGATAGCATGAACTGTCTGAGACACTGGGTGAAGAAAACCTCCACTGTGGAAGAAGTTTTGAAGGGGATGAAGACTTTCATCGTTAGCAACTGTCTGGGTACAGGTTGCAGAAAAACCAAGACCCTTCTTTGTTTTATTGTCAATAGGAATGACAAGCTGTCCCCATCCTGTCGTATCGGTACTCTCGACCGCTTTGATAACATCTGTGTATGAGGAAATCGAGGTTCCTTCTTTGAACTGATTGTTCTTGCTCACCGATAGTGCTTGGAACTGAGTTCCAATAACCTCCTCGGGTTCTACACCAGTAGATGATGACAAGTTGCTTACAAGTAAGGCTTGTTCCCCACAAACCGTGACAAGTTGATCATTCTTGACGAACTTTAGCTTTTGGTGGAGGGTTGAAGTAACCGCTCCAGCCTGATGTATCCAAGGTCTTCCTAATAAACAACTGTACGTTGCCCGGAATTCCATGACCTGGAAAGTGATTTGGAAAGTGTGAGGACCAATAGTTATGGGAAGATCAACTTCGCCGATAACTGTTTTTCTGGATCCGTCAAATGCTTTGACGACGACCTCGCTGGCTCTCATCGGAGGGCCCTTGAATGATAATTGCATCAAGGTGGACTTCGGCATAACATTCAGGGTTGACCCTGTGTCTATCAGTACGTTGGCTAAAGCATCGCCCTGGAAGTTAATTGTAATGTTGAGCGCCATGTTATGACGGCGACCCTCTTCAGGTAATTCCTCATCACTAAATCCCAAATTGTTGCAGGAAGTGATGTTAGAGACAATACTATCGAACTGTCTGATTGTTACATCCTGTTCCACAAAGGCTTGCTCCAAGACTTTCTGTAGAGCCTCCCTGTGGGCTTCTGAACTGAGTAACAGTGATAATACCGAGATCTTTGAAGGAGTCTGTAACAGTTGATCGACAATGTTATATTCATTCCTTTGGATGAGCTTTAGCATCTCATCATTGTCTTTCGAAAGGTCGGGATTACTGGATTGACCGACTGGTGAATCAGGAATTTCTTCCTGAAGTTCCTTTTCTTTGTTGGATTCTCCAACCCCTCGGTTGAGGATTCGACCGCTCCGTGTTACACGACTGATGTCTGCAATATTCACGACGGAGGGTAATGGAATTTCCTTTCCATTTTCAATTGTTGTTGCACCGTATTTGTAAGGGATTGCCTTAGCTGATTCATACGGTAGTGGCCCCGGTAGATAGATGACTATGGGAACCTTCTAATTTTTCTTACCATCATAAGTAATCTCGATCCGTTCCCGGTTGGGAACTCTAGATTCGTCAAGTAGAGGGATGATGGCAAAAACATCCCTGGTCCTGTGATGACCAGAGATCGTGACAACATCCTCAACTTGCTCGGCAAGGTAGTTCGGCGACCAAATGATGGGTCCTGAGCCTGGATATGGACGAATTTCTCCGTGATCGACCTGACCCTGAAGAGCTGCTCTCACAAGGTAACACCCTTGGTTACTTTCTGAACAGACGCTACAACTGTCATAGTTGTGTGGTGGCACCTGGCCATGCCCACTTTGAATGCAATGTAACCTCACTAGGTTATCTTCCATTGATCGGACATCCTGACTTTGACGACGAGTAGGATTCCTGTGATTGATACTAATCTACTCAGTATCTTCGTCCATATAGATTGGCATCCACCAGTGATTTAACAAGTGCTGAAGTGCCTCCTGGACAAGGGTACAACCTCGATCGTTTTCGCAACCCGCTTTACAATTTTGATAGTCATGTGATATTAAGAATCCAAGTCGGACCTGCTCAGCATGTAACTCTACCAGGTTGGTATTCATTACGCGGATGTCAAAGATCTGAACCATGTTGATTTGATAGGAGTTCCTATCATGGTAGTCTTGGATCCATCCAAGATCTATCTGACGCTGGAGGGCCTCTTGTATGAAAGAGCATCCCTGTTTGTTTACCGAGCAAATCAGACAGGAACTGTAATCGTGTCGCGACAGATTATGATATTGGCTTTGCCTTGAGTGCATCGCCACCAAGTTGACATTCATCGCACGGATGTCGTGGTTTTGAATGACGTTGGAATTCATGTAAACCATGTTAACTCCACGAACTCGGTGCTCTTGGATCCATCCAAGATCCATTTGTTCCTGTAGAGCTGCTTGCACTACAGAACATCCCTGGTTGCCTTTAGAGCAGATATCACACTAGTGATAATTATGAGGTGGCACATGGCCATACCCACTCTGTCTACAATGCATCTTGACCAGATTGGTCTTCAATGAGAGCACATCGCGAATTTGATAGACATTGTTAGTCTCTTTCTCAATCAGATTGACTGCAGCCTTCTCATGTTGAGGCAGCGGGTTCGTGAGAACGTTGGGATTCGTATCTTTGAAAGATAAGAGCCCGCTCCTAACAAGCTTTTGCACGTCGGATTTGAAATTGAGACAAGTCTCAATGTTATGCCCTGAACCTCCTTGATGATAAGGGCATGTCTGATCCGCTTTAAACCAAAAAGGCGGATTTTCTGGAACTGTAAGAGGGGACTTAGTCTGAATGTGCCCCTTAGCCAGCAGTAACGGAAACAAATCTGCGTACGTTACGGGTATAGGATCAAATCCTGGTGGCCGTGTTGTACGGTTGTTGTTATATGGAGGACGAGCCTGCTGAAGAGGCTGTTGTGTCCTTTGTTGGTCAGGTTGGCTCTGCGCAACCTGAGGTTGATACGTAGGAACAGGCGCGGGGCCGATAGCAGGAGTAACAGCTGCTACTGGCTGATAACGTCGCCTTTGCTTTCCGAGAGAGATATTCCCAATATCTTGCTGTTTTTTCTTAGGGAGAGCACTACCATATTTTTTAGTACCGCTCGTCGATCCAGTGTCTTTTACCAAACGTCCTTCTCGGACGGCTTCCTCAAGACGTACACCCATGCCGACCATTTCGGTGAAATCACTGGGCGCATTGGCAACCATTCGGTCATAGTAAAATGAGCTTAAGGTCTTTAAGAAGATTTTTGTCATCTCTTTTTCCTCAAGAGGTGGACAAATTTGAGCGGCAATTTCACGCCATCTTTGAGCATACTCCTTAAAGGTTTCCTTGTCCTTTTGCGACATTGATCTGAGTTGATCTCTGTCGGGTGCCATGTCCAAATTGTACTTGTATTGTTGGACGAAGGCAGTACCAAGATCTCTGAATGTACTGATCGTAGTACGGTTTAAACCCATGTACCATTTGAGTGCGGCACCGGTTAAACTATCCTGAAAGTAGTGAATCAGCAGGTCCTGATTCTCCGTCTAAGCTGACATCCGCCGAGCGTACATCACCAGATGGCTTTGAGGGCAAGAGTTACCCTTGTATTTTTCAAAGTCGGGCACTTGAAACTTGTGCGAGACTTTCACATTTGGGACCAAGCAGAGGTCTGCGGCGTCCTTTCCAAATAGATCCTGACCGTGAATGGCTTGCAGCTCTTTCTGCATTTCCAAGAACTGCTCCTGGAATTCATCCATTCTGTCAAACATAGTTTCCTTCTTACCAGAAGGTGTCTGTGGAATCTGTCCTTCCGGGACAGTGTGCACCGCAAGGGGTGGTACCGTGACTACGGCAGTAAGTCTTGGCGTCTCCCGAAGTTTTTAACCTTCAGGAGTCTTCAGTATGCCCCTGGCATCTTCGCTTTCCCGAAGTTTGTAACCTTCAGGCCCAGCGGCTTCTGTTGCGATTCCCTGATCTTCAGTGATCGGCGGAACATATCCTTCCGGGATATAGTTAACAGGCATGCCCCAAGGACGATCTTTCGGCATCTGATACCTAGGATCATACTTTCCTATGATGGGCGTTGGGGTGATCTCTGAGATCACAGTTCTTTGTAGCTGAGCTTCTGCCATGGCTTGCATGTCGTTACGAAGCTTTCTCATATCCTCTCTCAGAGCGTCAATCTCTTCTTTCAACTCTCTGTTTTCTTCCTCAAGATCATCCATCTTTTTCTGACGATTGGCCAGAGTATTATACGAATGAGACAGTTTGACTCTAGAATCGAGACACAAACGTGAGATTCGTAGGTAAGAAGAATACGCGATGTGAGAATGATGAATGCAATGATTATATTAATTGTTGTTTTTTTTTGTTTAATCAAAATAAACTTCGAAAATTAGATTGCAAATATCAAACACTGGGGAAACCCCTTTTTATTGAATTGCAAAGGATTACAGAAATGGAAATACAGTAGATTACAAAGTGCAGAAACAGAAACCTAAACTAATGGGTCCCGAGTCCTCTTCTTTGACCGGGGCGCTTGAGCTGTTTTCGGGTTGTCATTCCTTTGCCAAGTGAAAGGAGTGAGCAAATTCCTTTGGTCGTCTTGATTCTCTACAGCATGTTGCTCCAAAATTTCAATCAGAGCATCTTTCTCTTTTAGTAGTTGCTGTATTTGGATACACTCTACGTCGAGGGTGCGGTACTTGTTCTTCCAAGATCTTCTTTCCTTTTGAACTTTGTTGAGAGTAACCTAAAGCTTTTCAGTTTCCATCATGAAGTACATGACAGTTTCCCTCGGTGGAAGAATTCCGTAACGAGGATAAGGCATCTTTAGCTTGAGAGCTCTAGTTTGTACCCAATGGAGATAAGGCTCCACCGAGACGCAGTTCGGTTTTCCTAGAGACTCTCGTCCTTTCTTATGAACATGTTTCCAAGCTTGCACTATTTCCATCTTTAGTGCTCTGTCGTTTTCTCCTTCTTTGAAGAAAAGACCTTCCAGATGAACATCCAGTGGGATGTGTCTCATCGGGTATCCAAACTGACGAAGAACCAATATCGGATGATAGTTGATTCCTCCCTTAGTTCCTATGAGGGGTACGTTGGGGAAGTTTCCACAATGGTCAATGATTCTGATTCCCTCATAAATTCTATTACACCAATCTATATCGGAATTGGTGAGAGACATGATCTTCTGCGACCAACGTAAGACACTCTTGCAATCCCAAAAGCCAGCAGACTTGGGCAAGTGTGAGATAAACCACTTATAAAGCAGAGGTCCACAGCATGTGATCTCTCCTCCGCTGTACAAATTTCCCAAGTGTACAGAATGATACGCATCTGCAAGCAAAGTCGGTACAGGGTTTCCAATGAGAAAAACCTTAATAGCATTGATATCGACGAAGTTATTGATGTTGGGAAACAAAAATAACCCGTAGGTGAGCAAGACAAAGATGCTTTCAAAAGCAGTCGTGTTCCCTATACTAGCGAAGTACAGAGCTTTCTTTGTCAAGAACTGGGCTGGAAAACCTTGGATGCCACCCTTAGTAGTCATGTGAGTCCTGACCTCAGACTCGTCCAAATGAATTGCTATTGCAATAGTCTGATTCTTTGGAATTTCTTCCAGTCCAGAAAATGGAGCTTGATCAATGATATGTAAATCAGTCAGATGAGAATACTCCTCCAGCGTTGGTGCAAGCTGGTAATCCGGGAATGTAAAACAATGATAAACCGGATCGTAGAATTGAATGAGCGCGTCCATGATCCCCTTAATCACATGGACTCTTAACAGTGGTAGCAAACCACCGTGTTTGGCTCTGAAAGCCTCTGGGTTAACGATCATCCTTGCTAACTTTCTCAAATCCCCTAGTTTTGGAACCTTGAAGGTATACTGGTGAGTTCTCCTTCTACCAAAATCCATTAGCGTAATCCTCTTCTCTGATATTTGCAATCACAGTCTTAGTTTAATTTGAAAAACAGAGAGACTAGAAGAGAAATTTTTTTGAATGTTTTAATGTTTTATTAAATGAATGCATGAATGCAGCACACAAAAACATAGAAAAAACATGGGGTCAAAGGGTCGTTGTCATGAAGTCAAGGCTCTACCCATCCCCAAAGGTTTATACTAGGGTGATTTTTTTACCTGTACTCATTATCATCAGCTCCTCCCAGGAAAGCAAGACAACAAGCGGATCGCCAGCGAGTTGTGTGCAATCTTAGAGTAAGTGCTATTCACCGAGAATAGATCACCAGCCTCAAATGAGGGTAGTATCGCGTAACAGCTATTTCCGATAGCTTCCGCACTACGAAAGGGTTTGGCTTTTCTAGGTGTATACTCATTCTCACCACATGCGGCATCACACGCATTCCCATTAGTAGAAAAATAAACACGTATAGCAATTAGGAAAAGCAGTATATATATTTGTCCTAATCGTCCTAGACTTATAAAGCTATGATTCCTAAGTTCCTGACAGAAATGGGTTCCCTGGCGGAAGCCCCAATCTGTGGTATTCACATAAGTGAAGAGAAGGAAGACCGTGCCTAGATCTAACCTTGAACGGGCCCCACGGTGGGCGCCATTTTTCTGTAGCGAGCGATTTTGGACACGGTTCTTAAGCGCTGGTCGCTCTCTGCGGTTTGAGCTTAAAACTACAGGTCGATTCATTTTTTATCCTATTGTGAGCTGAATAAGGAAGGGAAATAGATGTCTCCAATTAACCCTGCTTTGCATACTGAGTTTAAACAGCGGTCTGTTAGGTTACGGATGCTATCAATGTGGGGGGGCCTTTGTACTGGTTATTTGTATTTTCGCCAATACTGTTTTCTTTCTTTTTTACCTGGGCAGAAGGTTTCTGACTGGGAACAAGGATTAGGATGTTAGGACTGATGTTTTTGAAATACTGCTTTTGATTGATGGAGATATGGGATTTGGGTTTTTTGTTGATTGTGCTCGCTAAGATCTTTTCTTTCGATCTTATGCCTACGTATTCCCGTTTACCGAAACAGGGAAATCAGAGCGTTCGTAGTTCCTCCTATTCTATGGGAGGAAATTGGTTGTTTTTGGTGTCTTGTTCAAAGCCCAAGACGTGAAGCGAAAGGTGATTTGTATCTTGTTCAAAGTCCAAGATGTGAAGCTGAAAAGTCTATTTATGTCTTGTTCAAAGCCTAAGACGTGAAGGGAAAGGTCTCGGCTTTAGAGAGAATTTGTCATCTCTAAAGAGGGGAGAAGGAGAATTACTTTAACTGGGATACGCGGATCCGAGCAATGCCATAATTTCCGAAGAAAGGGTTTTAACCTGAAGGAGAAGACTTTAACTCAGTGTAGAGCAATGCCATCTTTCCTTAGGAATTTCTCATGCTAAAAGAGGGACAGTGGCGTGGATATAGATGATCCAGAGGCTTGCCGCTTACAGCGATTAGATGAAGGGGAAGGAGTTGTTGATGTTTGTACACTGTGAACGAGGCACAACTTTGATGCTAAAAGGTTAATTAGATTAACCAGTGGTTTTCTTATACAAAGCCTAAGAGGAGGCTAATTTCCGCTAGGAAAATCATTATACAAAGCCTAAGAGGAGGCTATTTTGTGTCTCGTACAAAGCCCGAGAGAGAGGCTAAAAGGGGTTCGACCCAGTGGGGCATATCGTTATACAAAGCCTAAGAGGAGGCTAGCAAAGAGTTGACTCAGTTGGAGAATCTTTTATACTCAGTAAGAGAGTGTTTTTGTATCTCGTACAAAGCCCGAGAGAGAGGCGAAAAGGTTGTTTTGACTGCACTGGGGAGAATTTTGGTATCTCGTACGAAGCCCGAGATGGAGGCTATTATAACTGTTTCAGTTGAGTGACAGATCCAATATACTGATTTTAAAAGAGAAAATCAGTTCTTATATGAGTAACACTGTACCCAGAGATTTGATTTGAGGATCAGGGATATTTCCTTCTCTTTGAGGAAACGGAAAATCCAAAGGGTATTGAGACTGTCCGAGTCTGCGGGTTTCCTTCCTATTTAACGAAGGGTGCTTGAGAATGTCTTTGAGACTCAAGGAAGTTAGACTGTCCAAGTCTAGAGTTTCATCTTTTGTACTATGCTGTGAGAAACAGTAGTAGACTCTATGAAAGGACTGTTCTATGAGGATGATTAAGTTCTGTTCCTATACCTCTAGGAGGTCGTCGGGACAATTTGTACGAAGCCCAAGAGGAGGCTGGAAACTTTTAAGAAGCCGACGGGTCCTTGTACAAAGCCCAAGAGGAGGCTATCATTCCCGGAGGAAGAGATCATTATACGAAGCCTAAGAGGAGGCTGTGAATACTTCTAAGAAGCCGTAGGGTCCTTGAATAATGCCCAAGAGGAGGCCGATGCTTTTAAGAAGCCCGTGGGTCTATCATCTCCTTTCCATTGGGAGAGATAACTCTTTTAAAGATAAAAACCACTGGTAAACGTGCGAGGTTTACTATCCAGCGACTTCTAGCTTTTAAAGAGGGTTCCTTAGTTAAGGTCCAAGATTATGACCGTAGTGGGTACCCAAACCCCGAGACATTCAAGGCAAGCTATCCACAAGGAATAGATCAAGTCAGGAAAGTTCGATAATTGGGAAGAAACTCAAAGATGCCATTCACGGAGAATACATTCATCTTGGGGAGTAGAGATTCTTGACGATTCCTAAGGAGGACAGTCGAAGAGAAGACTGTATCTGGTGCTCCTATTGGGGATCTAGGCGTCTATTTCTACGAATAAGTGAAACGGCGTCACCTAGTTCTAGACGTAGTTGCCGGGGAAACTCAAAATATCTATACTATTATTACACAGTAGATATGAGTTTATGAAAGGAGACTTACAGTGAGCAGCCCCACAATACAGTTTATAATATGACAGCAGTAAATGAAAGCGATAACCACTTACTCGGTTGGAGTGCTTCCATGTTGTTGGGTTAGTTGTTCAACAAAGAAAGATTAAAAACAACAATATATTCAAAATCAAAGGAGAAAGTGCTTTGAAAAAGAAAGATTTGGGGCTTACAGCTCAAGGAGAGGCCCAGAGTTTTATCAGTGAGCGCACTGTTGAATTTGTACAGAGGGACTTATACAAGTGACTGGGGCCCAAAATGGTTTTCTGTACAAAGGGATGGGTCTTACACTCTCTCAAGAGGCCCAAAAAGGTTTAAAGAAAAAGAGTGGGGCTTATAACACGAGGGTAGGCCCAAATGATTTTTCGTTTAAAAATGGCGATCGCGCCGAGGTTTTCTTTTAACGCGGAGGGACTTATACAATAAGTGAGGCCCAAGATGTTTTGGTTAAAAGGGGGATTGGGTCTTACACTCTAATAGAGGCCCAAAGTGTTTTGAATGGGTCTTATAGCTCAAGGAGAGGCCCAGATGATTCTTATTTTTAAACGGGCGACGATCGCGCCGTTTACTTGTACAGAGGGACTTATACAATGAGTGAGGCCCAAAAGGTTTTTGTACAAGGGGGGATGGGTCTTACACTCTCTCAAGAGGCCCAAAGAGTTTTGAAAATGATTTATGAGGGTTGAATTAATCCAAAACCCTAATTTGTTTTCAAAATGTATTTAATTGAATAAAAATTCAATTAAAATGATCAAAAATTGTTTTACACATGGAAAACAAATTGTGATCTTGGATTAATGCTTCAAAAATTAAGTATTGACCTACAAAATAATTAGAAAGCATTAAAAGTTGCAAAATCAATGTAGAAAAAATATTTAAAATGCCAAAAACAATCAAAATATTAATTCTTTACAAAAATATCAATTATATGAAATAAATAATATTTTTGGGATTTTTTGATAAAATAAAATATTTTAACATTTTTGTGAATTATTAAAAAAAGAATCAACTCAAAATCATTAAAACTCAGAGAGAAATTAATTTTTGAATCAATTAAACAAAATCACAAAATTCAAATATTTGAATTTCTGAAAATGGCGCCAAGAACAACACCAAGAACACGCGCGTTTTTCAGTTTGCCCAGATTTGCATTTTCTATCCAATCTCCATGAATACGTAATCATATCATGCAATCCACATATCATTATACTCGTCTCAACCTCACGATCATGTCTATGTACTTTAATTTCATTTAAATTAAACATACAACAAGAAATCACGAAGAAACCTCAAGAACCCTAATTTCTGCATGAAGGCTAGGATTTTTGATACACGATTCAAACAATGCAATTAATTGAGGGAAAACATTCCATGCATGATTATGAACATATGGCCAAATTATTGTGCGAGGAAATATGCATAGATTGAGAGATGCCCAAGTTTAGGCTTACCTCCAAGTCGTGACAGCAAGAGCAGATGTGATTTTGAGTTGGAGGTGTTACGGACAAGTTGTGATGATATGGACAGCTTCCCTACACCATATGGAGTGTGTTTGAACACTTGGATTGAATTGAAATGGACTGGATCAGTTTATGGCATCTCAGCTGCAACTTCACTTCAAACTTGTGTGGATGGCAAGTGATTTTGAGATTTTGATGCTCCAGATGTTATGTGAGTGTTTGATCAGCTTATATGTGATGTATGTGAGGTGTGTGAGTGATTGGTTTGTGCAGAATTGCTCTCAAACTCAAAACCCGATAGCTACCTTGCTAAGAAAGGTATTTTTGCCAGGAGAAAGAGATTTTGAGGAAAGCATCTGTTAGATGGCTTTGGTGTACTTAAACTGACCACAATTGAGCTCTATTTATAGTAGAGCAAGTTTGTTTTGCAAGGAATAGTGCATGGCAGCTGGTAAGTAGGTTTGGCCAATGTTGGCAAATGAAAATCCAAGTCTTCTCTAGCCATTGACTAGAGGTTAGGGCACAGAGCTTTGGTCCCCTTGGTCTTGGATAAGTCTTGACTGATTTCAGATGAGAATGGCTCAGTCCATGCCACCTTGATGGTTCCATTGAATGCCTCATTCCAAATTTGAAGTCTTGTCCCTATTTTGGCCATTCTAGGTTCAACATGCTATTTCTTGTTCCATGGACTTTGGAGGCTTGGCTCAGTGATTGTCCCCTTTAGATTCAATCCTCTGAGGTGTCCAAGTGGATTGGAGCAATTGAATTTGGCTGATTTTGGCAAATCGACCAAAGTTGCAAATTCTGCCTTGTCTTGACAGATTTCAGCAAGGCAACTTGGCAATGTTGTATCTCATGGTGTAGGTTGAATTTGGCAATGTTCTTGGCCATTTTGGAAAGCTCTTACATGATACAACAGCTGTTTGAATAAGTTTGGTTTTGATCTCTTTTGATTCCAAGTGAAAAATCCCCCTACATTTGGCAAAAAGTGAGGCAGAATCTGACTTAGTGAAAATTTCACTAAGTGTTGGAAAAAGTGACATTTTCACTTTTCAGCCACTTTGATCACTCCATAACTCAAAATCCTTAATGAATTGGAATGACTTGTAGTTGAAGTTTTTGTAGGTGATAATGAGGGCTACAAATCCATCTTTGGATGAGAAAAAATGGCCTTGTGGTTTAGGAGTTATGGTCCTCCAAAGTTGGTACCTTTGCCACTTTGTTTTTAACTTAGAAAATTTTCTAAGTTTTATGGTTACCCCTTTTACAAGTTATCTCACTTTTCTTGATTTTTCTTGATGAATGATGATTCAAATTATACATTAACATCATTTTAGGGTTAAAAATCCATTTTGGTGAAAAATCTCAAAAAGTCAAAGTTGACTTTTGTGCACAGTTGACTTTTTATCAGATGAATTCCAAACTGTGCAATTCTTCAGGAAATCATGTCCTTGACCTAAATCAAACTTGATGGACATGTTCCATGGGTGTCATAGGGTATATTCAATCATGTATTAGGGTTTGGGAGCATGTCCTGGTCAAAAGTCAAAGTTACAGTTGACTTTTCCCTTAAAACCCTAATTGTGGTGCAGATGAAAAATGAGACTTGTTGCTCAAGCTTCTTGGATCAATCCATTGTTCCAAATGGATCAATATGGTATATTAGAGACCCTCAAATCATCTCTTGAGGTCTTGGCTCATGGTTTGTCCCAAAAGTCAACTTAGGGGTGAATTAGGTCAAGAAACCCTAATTCCTGATTTTTGATGAATGCATCCCCTGAGGCAAAATTGACTTGATGCATGGGTTCATGAGGTTCCATGAAGTATATTAGGTTATGTTTTGGATCATTGCCTTGTGCCCAGATGAAAATTCCCATCTGGAGGCCCTGGTCGACCAAAACCCTAATTTGGTGATACTGTCGATCTTGAGACTTGATCCACCTAGAAGGGAGCAGCCTTGTGCTTAATCCTTGAAGTGGGAGTCCTTTTTGATCCATTGTGGATGTTTGAGAGATTAGACAAGTTGAAGATCATGTCATTTCTTGATTGATCCTTTGTCTAAGCACTCAGAGAGGGCTTGAAACCCTAATTTTGATTGTATTGGATGCTCACCCACCTTTGGGGAGACTGATGAAGCATGATGGTTCATCCATATTGTGATGATGATTTTCACAATGATGGGAAATATAAGTGGTCAAAATTTGGGGTATTACAGATGCCCCTATTTAATCTTCTTGGACCCGAAGGTGTGAATGACGAAAGGATTCGGGCATTCGGGGTGCAAGAGGATTAAATATCGAAATATCCAAAATTTTGATGGTAGTTATGAATGGTAGCTTACGCATTCATCTTCTTTAGCTAAGAGATGATGCTTAGAAAAGGTAAACTTCCCCTCGTTCTTGGTTTCCTACCAAGGAACTGGTCTTAGTTTCTGATTTAAACTTTCCCTCGATCCTGGTTTCCTACCAAGGAACTGGTCTTAGTTTCTGATTTAAACTTCCCCTCGATCCTGGTTTCCTACCAAGGAACTGGTCTTAGTTTCTTTTGTCAATAAACTTTATTGACAAGGGACGCTATGTGTAGCGGTTTTCCTTCAAACTTCTCGCCGAATTTTCCTGGGGAGATGCCATTTGTCGGAAAAAGGTTTGATGTCAGACTTGCTGGGGAACCCAACGTCTGAGTGGTAGAGTTGCACAAACTTCTCTGTTGGAGACGCCATTTGTCGATTCTACTGGGGAAAGCGAGTCTCTTGGGAGACTGTTTTCATTTGGGGTTACATCATACTTTTCTCGGGATCTCCCCGGAGAAACACCATATGATGGGGTCCAATTTTGAGGTGCCGATGACCTTTTCATCAGTGGCTTTTCGGAGCAAAACTGGCGTGCTACCGAATCTCTGATCACGAGGCTTTCTCTGTGGATTTTACTTAATCCGGGAAAGCAAGGATATCATCTTCAATGGCGAAGAGTGATGCTTACTGAAAGTTTTCTCTTGCTTTTCAGAGGTTCAAGTTATCAAAGTGGTCGAGTGCCGACTCTGATCTAACGATACACTGGTGGCGAGATTGTTCAGACACAACGTTTCCTGACGAGGAAAGAGCTGACAAACTCGATTGAGAAAACTGTTATCACTAGGGGACAAGACCGACTAGAGTGATAGTGATGCAATATGAAATGCGAACGCAAATAAAAAATGCATGATGTATGTATGTATATGCTGACAAAACAGACGCGACATACAGACTAATGGATGAACACAATTGGATACTCGGCCATCGCGGGGCGAAGAAGTACCGTTGATTCAAAATAGCAATTCCACCTTGCATAGGAGAGATAGTCCCGTTCGGAGCTATGTTGATCGGGCTTAGGAGATGAGAACTCGGCCGAGGCGTGTCAGACGAAACAAGGTCTCTGACACAGTTGATCCCTTCATTCAGGCATACTGGCTTAGAAGGGGTACTTTGATTCTGCACTTTGAAGTTCGCTTACTTCTGGAGAAGCGATCGATGTTCTTCTGATGTTCAACAGTCAAAAGAAATGCCATCTCTAATTTAAAAGCAGAAAAAGTTTAACAAGTAAATTCATTTTTGTTTTATTTCAAGAATCGCTGATTAAGTTTAAACAACGTCGTTCTGTAAAGCTAAAACAAGTAAAGAATTACAAACAAAAGCACAAGGGCTCAAATTTTATTGATAAGATGGAGATCAGCCAAACGCGTGATTCCAAAGAGTATATACAAAGTTAGAAAATGGTAATTTACAGGGAAAAGGGCTATGTTGAAACATAACGACCACTATCCTTCTACCAACTTTGAATTTGGGGCATCCTGAGCTTCCGTCGAAGATGACCTTTGACTGGAGATTTCCTCCGATGGATGATGCAACTGCTGCTGAGGGACTTGCCTCTGTTGAACATAGTTACTTGCCATTATCCCTAATTTTTGCCTGGATTGTACTATGATGTTTCCAATCCATCGGGATGATTTTTTTTCCATGTCTCTAACTTTTGCCTGGACCGCCCTTTCGGGTTTTCAATCCAACGAGACACATTTTTTTTTAGGCGAAGTATTTCTTGACTACATCAACATTCTTGACTACTACAAATAGAGTTAGGGTTTTGTTATCATTCCACAGAGATTGTTAGAGATATCACTGCCTTTCTATAGTTGATAATGTTTTAAACTTTAATCGGAACAAAGGGTTTTGGTTGTTTTCAGTCGGAACGTTTGCATTCAAAGTTAAGTAATGAACGGTAAAAAGATTTGTTTTAACGATTTGTAAAAACATGTCAAGATTAGTAGCCGGTAATCCATTTCGTACTTATATCTTCGAAAAAGCGTGTGAACTTGCTAACGATAAATAAACTCATATATCCTCTCAACAAGTTTCTCTCGAACACTTGTTGTGGGATTTGTCATATTGATCCTTTGTTGATCTCTCACACAAACTATCAATATGATAACATTTAAGAACAATATTTATGAACATCTACATTCAAAACTATCTCTAGCCTCATGAATATTTGATGGATTGAAACTTAGGTCAAGTTTTAACACATGTCTCTCGATCATGAATAAAAAAAAAAGGTGAACCATAAAAACAAAGTGTTTTCTCTACATTTATCATTAACAAAGTTCACAAACTTAATACAATATCAATACATACAAAAATGATGGATTACCTCCACTAATCTTGACACTAAAAGTGCTTAGCTACTCATGTCCATGGTTGCTTGTTTCACAAGAATCGGGAGGAGATGAGAGAGCATCTGAGTCGAATAATCAATAAAGGATGCAAATCCAGCTTCTCTTGGTGAAAAATCACTTCTTGGACACAAAACTCAGAAAACTAGGGTTTTTGGTGTAAAAGGTACAAGTTATGATCCCAAGGAGAACAGAAAATCTATTTATAAGATTCAAAAATTTTGCAGTGTTCGCCTAGAGAAGGACATCATTCGCCTAGCGAATGCATAAAAATGGCACTTAAAAGTGCCTCAGAAACTTAAACCGCCTAAGACTTTTTATCGCGGGTTTGCTAGGCGAACAAGTCATTTGCGAAGCGAGTAATTCACCAAAACCTTCGCACCAGAGAATTTTGGGTCCCTTCGCCCCTGCCTCAGACAAGGGACTTTCGCCAGAACCTTCGCCCAGCGAGCAAAGCAGCGATCATTCGCTGGCTCCCTCGCTAAGTGAATTTTACCCCCTTTTCCTACTGCCTCTTTTTGGGCCTCCTCGCTGGATGATTCGCTACCGTTCGCAAGGCGAACGTTCGCTGGTGACTTCGCAAGGATTCTCCTAGTGAACCCTGCTATTGATTTCTTTATTCTAAGGCAGCTTGCATCAACTCCTTGTGTCTTACTTTCTTGATCATTTCATGCCTATTTCTGCACACTAGCACACAAATTACAAGCACCACAAGTATATTCCAATGTTTGAAGAAATACAACAAATCACCACTAAAATCGACAAGTTAACCATATAATGTATTGAAAAATGCCAAGTATTGAATACAAATATGTAGCATGTTTGACATCTAACACATATCCACTATGTAATACTAGTATAGTTATTTAGAGTTTTCCCCGATAACTACGTTTAGCCCTAGGTATAGCCTGTTGGTCACTCTTAAATACAAACAAAACTAGATCCCCCGTAGGATTCCAAATACAGTCTTCCCTTCTCTTGGGGTTAAACAATATGGAACAAAGAGAAAGGCAGTATTCTCGGTGAACCTTTTCTCAGACTGTCACCCTTAGAAATTGTCAAAAAAACTCTAACTCCCCGGAGATGATCTTTTCTCCGTGAATGGCATCTCTTGAGTTTCTTCCAAATCCTCGAACTTTCCTGGAATGATCTCTTCTCTGGGAATTGCATTTCTTGAATTTCTCTTGGTTTGGGGACCCACAGGCTTCCTAAAAGCATCCCCGTCTCCTCTTGGGCGTTGTACAAGGACCCTTCGGCTTCTTAAAAGTTCTCATGCCTTCTCTTGAGCTTAACACAAGGACCATGACGACCTCTTAAAGGTATAAGATAGAACTTAGTCATCCTTTGCTAGAGCACTCTTTCCAGCGTTAAAACTCTGGCCATTTTAGGGTTGATACTCATCCCTTAATGCCCGCGCCTCCTCTTGGGCATTGCACAAAAGATAAAACTCTAGACTTGGAGAGTCTAAACCTCTTGAGTTTCAAATACATTCTCAAGTTCCTTTCAAACATAGGAAAAAACACCGATCACTCTGGATCAATCTCCAGCAGAAACCCGGTCTCTCTCATAAGAGTTCCCCACACTTGGACCCGCTTCAGGATCTCAATAATCCTCAGTAGTAAGTCAGCCTCCTCTTGGCCTTTGTACAAATGATTCTCCCCAGCGGAGCTAACTTTTTCATACTCTCTTGTTGAGTCAATCAACTTTTAGGCTCCATCTCGAGCTTCATACGAGATAGAAAAACACTCTCTTATTGAGTATAAAAGACTCTCTTGTTGAGTCAACCACTTTTAGCCTCCGTCTTAGGCTTCATACAAGACACATATAAAACACTCTCTTGTTGAGTATAAAAGATTCTCTTGTTGAGTCAACCACTTTTAGCCTCTGTCTTGGGCTTTGTACAAGACATATTTAAAACACTCTCTTGTTGAGTATAAAAGACTCTCTTTTTGAGTCAATCTCCTTTTAGCCTCAATCTCGGGCTTCGAATGAGACAGCAAAACACTCCCTTGTTGAGTATAAAAGACTCTCTTGATGAGTCAATCTCCTTTTAGCCTCAATCTTGGGCTTCGTACGAGACATCAAATTACTCTCTTGTTGAGTATAAAAGACTCTCTTGTTGAGTCAATCAACCTTCAGACTCGCTTATTGAGTCAATCACCTGTTCAAGACTCTCTTGTTGAGTCAACCTTTTTTAGCCTCCGTCTTGGGCTTTATACAGGACAGATAAAAGTACTCTCTTATTGAGTCAAACCATTTCAGCCTTCATCTTGGGCTTTATACAAGATACATTCTCCCCAACGGAGTCAAAATCCCTTTTTACCTCAATCTTGGGCGTTGTACAAGACAGAAAGAACATTTTCCCCAGAAAAGTCAAACTTCTAGCCTCCTCTTAGGCTTTGTATAAAGAAAACCCCGGTTGAGTCAATCAACCTTTTAGCATCAAATTTGTGTCTTTCTCACACCATATAAACATCGACAACTCCTCTTTAGAGATGACAAAATCTCTCTCAGTCAAAACCCTTTAGCTTCACATCTTGGGCTTTGAACAATATATAAACCACCTTTAGCTTCATGTCTTGGGCTTTGAACAAGACACCAAAACAACCTTTTTCCTCCCATAGAATATGAGGAACTACGATCGCTCTGATTTCCCTGTTTCGTTAAATGGGAATATGTAGGCATAAGATTGCAAAATCTTAGCGAGCATACTAATCAAAAACTCAAAATCCAGTACCTCCACACTTCAACCAAAGAAATTCAGGTCTAGTATCCTAACCAAAAGCCTCGCAAATAACCCAGACACTTGTATTCTTAAGAAAAAAACCCTAAGAAGGACCCCCCTATTTTGATAGCATCTGTAAACCAATAGTTTTGACTGTTCAACCTCAGTTTGCAAGCAAGGTTAATTGGAGACATCTATTTCCCTTCCTTAATCAGCTTCACAGGATAAAAAATGTACCGAACTGTAGTACCAAAGCTATAGTGATTCGAAACCACAAAAATCGCGCTACACAACTACTACTGGTTGGTACCATCGCCTTTGCTTTCCGAGAGAGATATTGCCAATATCTTACTCTTTTTTCTTAGGGAGAGCACTACCGTATCGTTTTGTACTACTTGATGATCCAGCGTCTTTTACTAAACGTCCTTCTCGGACTGCTTCCTCAAGACGATCTCCCATGCCTACCATTTCAGTAAAGTCACTGGGCGCACTGGCGACCATTTGGTCGTAGTAGAATGAGCTCAAGGTCTTTAAGAAGATCTTTGTCATCTCTTTTTCCTCAAGAGGTGGACAAATCTGGGCGGAAATTTCACGCCATCTCTGAGCGTATTCCTTAAAGGTTTCCTTGTCCTTCTGTGACATGGCTCTGAGTTGATCTCTATCCGGTGCCATGTCCAGGTTATACTTATATTGTTGAACGAAGGCAGTGCCAAGATCTCTGAAAGTGCCAATCTTAGTGTGGTTTAAACCCATGTACCATTTGAGTGCGGCACCGGTTAAAGTATCCTGAAAATAGTGAATCAGTAGCTCCTGGTTCTTTGTCTGAGGTGACATTCGCCGAGCGTACATCACCAAATGGCTTTGAGGGCAAGAGTTACCCTTCTACTTTTCAAATTCGGGCACTTTGAATTTGTGCGGAACTTTCACATTGGGGACCAAACAAAGGTCTGCGACATCCTTTCCAAATAGATCCTGACTGCGAAGGGATTGCAGCTCTTTCTGCATCTCCAGGAACTATCTTTGGAACTCATTCATTCTGTCGAACATACTTTCGTTTACACCAGAAGGTATCTGTGGAACCTGTCCTTCCAGGACAGTGTGTACCACGGGTGGTGGTATAGTCATCATGGCAGTGACTCTAGGTCCTTCCCTCTCCCGAAGTTTGTAAATTTCAGGAGTTGCTGTCATGCCCCGGGCATCTTTGCTTTCCCAAAGTTTGTAACCTTCAGGCTCAGCGGCTCTTGCTACGGTTCCCTAATTTTCAGTGATCGACAGAACATATTCTTCCGGGATATAGTTAATAGGCATGCCCCAGGGACGATCTTTAGGCATGGTATACCGAGGGTCATACTTTTCCACTATGGGCGTTGATGTGATCTCTGAGATCACAGTCCTTTGTTGTTGCATCTGAGCTTCTGCTAGAGCTTGCATGTCATTATGAAGCTTTCTCAGATCCTCTTTCAGAGTGTTGATCTCTTCCCTCAACTCTCTGTTCTCTTCCTCGAGATCATCCATCTTTTTCTGTCGATTGGCCCGAGTATTGTACGAATGAGACAGTTTGATTCTAGAATCGAGACGCAAACGTGAGGTTCGTAGGTAAGAAAAATGTGTTACGTGAGAATGATGAATGATATGCAATAATTATATTTTAATTAAATATTTTTTTGTTTAATCAAAATAAACTTCAACAATTGGATTGCAAATATCAAACAGTGGGGAAACCCCGTTTTATTGAATTCAAAGATTGCGGAATGGAAATACAGTAATTTACAAAGTGTTGTAAAAGGAAATGTCTAAGCTAATGGACCCTGAGTCCTCTCTGAGGAGAGCTCAGGTGCTGGTTCTGGTACTTTCCTTTTCTTTGACCCGGGCTTTTGAGCCGTTGTCGTGTTGTCATTCCTTTGCCAAGTTAAAGGAGCAAGCAAATTCCTTTGGTCATCCCGATTTTCTAAAGCATGTTGCTCTAAAATCTTGATCAGAGCGTCTTTTTCTTTTAACAGTTGCTGTATTTTCTTACACTCCACATTGAGAATACGGTACTTGTTCTTCCAAGACTTCTTCTCCTGTTGATCTCTATTGAGAGTAACCTGAAGTTTTTCCGTATCAGACATAAAATAAAGGACAGGGTCCCTTAATGGAAGAACTTCTTGACAAGGGTAAGGCATCCTCAGCTTGAGAACTCTAGTTTGTACCCAGTGGAGATAAGGTTCCACCGAGACACAGTCTGGTTTTTCTAGAGACTCTCGTCCTTTCCTATGAACGTGTTTCCAGGCATGCACTATTTCTATCTTTAGTGCTCTGTCATTTTCTTCTTCCTTGAAGAAAAGACCTTCCAGATGAGCATTACGTGGGACATGCCTCATCGGGTATCCAAATTGACGATGAACTAAAACTGGATGATAATTGATTCCTCCTTTAATTCCTATAAGGGGTACATTTGGGAAATTTCCACAACGGTCAATGATCCTTATCCCGTCATAGATTTGATTGTACCAATCGATGTCAGATTTGGTAAGAGACATGATTCTCTACGACCAACATAAATTACTTTTTTGACCCAAAATACAGCAGACTTTGGAAAATGAGAAATGCACCGTTTGTATAGAAGGGGTACACAACAAGTGATCATTCCTCCGCTGTACAAATTCCTTAGGTGTACAGAATGATAAGCATTTGTGATCAAGGTTGGTACAGGGTTTCCAATTAGAAATATCTTAATGGCGTTGGTTTCGACGAAGTTATCAATGTTGGGAAACAGAAATAACCCGTAAGTAAGCAAAACAAATATGCTTTCGAAAGCGGCCACGTTCCCTATACAAGCAAAGTACAAAGCTTTCTTTATCAAGAACTGGGCTGGCAAACCCTGGATACCACCCTTAATGATCATGTGAGTCCTGACTTCTGACTCGTCCAAATAGATTGCTCTTGCAATGGTTTGATCCTTTGGAATTTCTTCCAGTCCAGAAAAGGGAGATTGGTCAGTAATGGGTAAATCAGTCAGGTGAGAGTACTCCTCCAGTGTTGGTGCTAGCTGATAATTCGAGAATGTAAAATAGTGATAGATGGGATCGTAGAATTGGATGAGTGTGGACAGGATTCCTTCAATTACATGGACCCTTAACAGAGACAGCAGTCCTCCATACTTAGCTCTGAAAGCCTCAGGGTTGGTTATCATCCTCGCCAGCTCTAATTTTGGAACCTTGAAGGTGTACTTGTGAGTCTTCCTTCTACTGAAATCCATTAGCAATCTCTTTATCTGACATTTGCAATCATTGTCTTAATTTAATTTGAAAAAGAGAGACTAGAAGAGAAGATTTTTCTTTGTTTAAAGATTTTTTATGAAATGAATGCATGAATGCAGCACACAAAAACATAGAAAAAACATGGGGTCAAAGGGTCGGTGTCATGAAGTCAAGGCTCTACCCATCCCCAAAGGTTTATACTGGTGATTTTTTGTACCTGTCCTCAAAATAACTGACCCTTCTTGGGATAACGACAGCAAGCGGATCGCCAACGAGCTGTAGTATCTTAGAGTAATCTCAAATGAGGGTAGTATCGCGTGACAACTATTTTCGATAGCTTCCACACTACAAAATGGTTTCAGTCTACTAAAATCCTCAGCTTCTCAGATAACCCAATCGAACGATTTGCTTTCAACAACCGAAGTCATATAGGCATTGAATCCGTAAAGGACATCTCCACTGATTCGATGGTCGACCAGGACCTCTTATCTGGGATTCACTCCCCGTAAGATTACCCGTCTAGTGTCATCCTCTATCTTAGGTGTATACTCAATCTTTCCAGATGCGACATCACACGCATTCCCATTAGCAGAAAAGTAAACACAGATATCAATTAGGAAAAGCAGTATATATATTTGTCCTAACATCCTAGACCTCTAGTCTTATGATCCTATACAGACAATGACTCCCCAGCAGAGTCGCCATTTTCCTGTAGTGAGCGATTTTTGTCGGTGACGCGACCACCTTATCGCTGAAGTTTGGGTTTTTCTCCTCGAGGAGAAAGGGTGCCACTTTCTGATTTCTTATTTATCCCGTGAAGCTGGAAGGCAAAGGGAAGCTATCTAAAACTAACCTTGCACGCGAATGTTTAACTGAACAAACGCTTTAAAGAGATAGGGGGTCCGGGGTCAGTTTATACGATGGGTAGTTGTTAATTACACATCCTATATGTGGTTATCCACATGATATTAGCTTTAGGTTTCGCTTTGTAATTGATGGTGTTTATCTGATAACGGGTTGGGAAAGTTTCTTGGTAAAGTATGACAGGGAGAGTGAGTTTTTGTTTAGTATGCTCGCTAAGATTTCATAATCTTATGCCTACGTATTCCCGAAATAGGGAAATCAGAGCGATCGTAGTTCCTCCTGTTCTATGGGAGAAAAGAGGTGTTTTGGTGTCTTGTTCAAAGCCCAAGACATGAAGCTAAAGGTGATTTGTATCTTGTTCGGAGCCCAAGATATGAAGCTGGGTTTTGGCTGAGAGAGAATTTGTCATCTCTAAAGATGAATTGTTGATGTTTGTATGCTGTGAGCAAAGCAAAAATTTTATGTTAAAAGGTTGATTGACTCAACCGGGGATTTCTTTATTCAAAGCCTAAGAGGAGGCTATAAGTTTGACATTTTTGGGGAAAATGTTCTTTCTGTCTTGTACAAAGCCCAAGATTGAGGCTAAAAGGGATTTTAACTCTGTTGGGGAGAATGTATCTTGTATAAAGCCCAAGATGGAGGCTGAAAGGATTTGACTCAACAAGAGAGTACTTTTATTTGTCCTGTATAAAGCCCAAGACAGAGGCTAAAAAAGGTTGACTCAACAAGAGTGTCTTGAACAGGTGATTGACTCAACAAGAGAGTCAGAAGGTTGATTGACTCAACAAGAGAGTCTTTTACACTCAACAAGAGAGTGATTTGCTATCTCGTACGAAGCCCGAGATTGAGGCTAAAAGGAGATTGACTCAACAAGAGAGTCTTTTATACTCAATCAGAGAGTGTTTTTATATGTCTTGTACAAAGCCCAAGACGGAGGCTAAAAGTGGTTGACTCAACAAGAGAGTCTGAAAAGGTTAGCTCCGCTGGGGAGAATCATTTGTACAAAGCCCAAGTGGAGGCTGACTTACTGCTGAGGATTATTGAGATCCTGAAGCGGGTCCAAGTGTGGGGAACTCTCATGAGAGAGACCGGGTTTCTGCTGGAGATTGATCCAGAGCGATCGGTGTTTTTTCCTATGTTTGAAAGGAACTTGAGAATGTCCTTGAGACTCAAGAGTTTTAGACTGTCCAAGTCTAGAGTTTTATCTTTTGTACCATGCCCAAGAGGAGGCGCGGTCGTTAAGGGATGAGTATCAACCCTTAAATGGCCAGAGTTTTGACGCGAGAAAGACTGCTCTAGCAAAGGATGACTAAGTTCAGTCTTATACCTTTAAGAGGTCGTCAGGGTCCTTGTATTAAGCCCAAAAGAAGGCGTGAGAACTTCTAAGAAGCCGAAGGGTCCTTGTACAACGCCCAAGAGGAGGCGGGGATGCTTTTAGGAAGCCTGTGGGTCCCCAAACCAAGAGAAGTTCAAGAAATGCAATTCACAGAGAAGAGATCATTCCAGGAAAGTTCGATAATTTGGAAGAAACTCAAGAGATGCCATTCACGGAGAAAAGATCATCTCTGGGGAGTTAGAGTTTCTTTGACAATTTTTAAGTGTGACAGTCTGAGAAAAGGTTCATCGAGAATACTGCCTTTCTCTTTGTTCCATATTGTTTAACCCTAAGAGAAGGGAAGATTGTATCTGGAAATCCTATGGGGATCTAGTTTTATTTGTATTTAAAGAGTGACCAGCAAGGCTTTAACTAGTTCTAGACGTAGTTGTCGGGGAAAACTCTAAATAACTATACTAGTATTACACAGTGGATATGTGACAAGTATATAAAAGGATGTGAAAGAAGACTTACAGTGAAACAGCCCCACAATACAGTATATACATATGAAAGCGGTAAATGAAAGCGGATAAACACTTACCCGTTGTAGAGCTTCCATGTTGTTTTATTAGTTGTTCAACAAAGAAATTAAAGAAAGTTTTCATAACAACATATATTTGAATTCAAAATCAAAGGAGAAAGTGCTTTGAAAATATTGTTGGGGCTTACAGCTCAAGGAGAGGCCCAAGTTTTAACGATGATCGCACCATTGTTTTAAAAACTGTACAGAGGGACTTATACAATATGTGAGGCCCAAAAAGTTTTTATGTACAAGAGGATGGGTCTTACACTCTATTAGAGTCCCAAAGATTTATTTTTGTACAAGAGATGGGACTTACAACTCAAGGAGAAGCCCAGGGTTATTTGTTTGAAAACGGTGATCGTGCCGAGGTTTTTGAAAACACAGTGGGTCTTATACAACATCTGAGGCCCAGATCATTTTGGTTTCAAAAAAGGGTTGGGTCTTACACTCTATTATAGGCCCAAAGAGATTTAAAGAAAAGAAATGGGGCTTATAACACGAGGGATGGCCCAGATGATTTAATTTTTGAACTGGCGATTGCGCCGAGATTTTTCTTTTAACGTAGAGGGACTTATACAATATCTGAGGCCCAAAATTATTTTGGTTAAAAGGGGATTGGGTCTTACACTCTATTAGAGGCCCATGAGTGTTTGAAAATGATTGATGAGGGTTGAATTAATCAAAACCCTAATTTTGTTTAAAAAAGGAATTAATTTTGTTAAAAAAATTAATAAAAAGTGTTGAAAATATGTGAAAAATGAGTGGTGATCTTGGATCAATGTTTCAAAAATCATGTTTATATCCACAAAATGATTGGAAACCAATTAAATTTGGAAAATCAAGGAGGAAAAAATATTTTAAATGTTAGAAAACAAATAAAAGATTAATTCTTTGCAAAAATATCAAGTATATGAAATAAATAATATATTTGGGAATTTTTGGTAAAATAATATATTTTAACATTTTTTGGAAATTATTAAAAAAAAAAAAATCAACTCAAAATCATTAAAACTCAGAGAGAAATTAATTTTTGAATCAATTAAATAAAATCACAAAATTCAAATATTCAAATTTGTGAAAAAGGCGCCAAGAACATGGGCCAAGAACACACGCGAAGGGAGTTTTGCTCAGATTTTCATTTTCTATCCAATCCCACTGAATACTTGATGAAATCATACAATTCACATATCAATCAGCTCGTTTTCACCTCACGATCATGTCTATGGTCTTTAATTTCATTTATTTTAAGCATGGAATAAGAAATCAAGACAAACCCTCAAGAACCCTAAAATTTGCATGAAGGCTGAGAATTTTGATACACGATTCAAATAAAGCAATTAATTGAGGGGAAACATTCTATGCATGATTATGAACATTTGGCAAAAGTATTGTTCGAGGAAATATGCATAGATTAAGAGATGATCAAGTTTAGGCTTACTTGAAGGTCATGACAGCAAGAGCAACGTGATTTTTGAGTTGGAGGTGTTACAGATGAGTTGTGATGATCTGAACAGCTTCCCTACACCATATGGAGTGTATTTGAATGCCTGGACTTGATTGGAAATGGCTGGATCACTTCATGGCATCTCAACTGCAACTTGGTTGAAAACATGAGCAACTGGCTGGTGATTCTGAGAAATCAATGTTACAGTTATGTGTTTAGTGTTTGATAAGCTCACATATGATTTTTATGAGAGGTGTGTGTGTGTGTGTGTGATTGGTTTGGTTGGAATGGCTCTCAAACTCAAAACCCGATAGTGACTTGCTTTGGAAGGCAATTTTGGAGTGAAAGAAGAGATTTTGAGGAAAGCATCAGTTTGATGGATTTGGTGTACTTAAACTGAGCACAAATGAGCTTTATTAATAGTAGAGCAAGTTTGTTTTGCAAGCAATAGTGAATGGCAACTGCAGCAGATCATTGTCCAATTGCATCACTTTGGAATCTTAAGTCTCCTCTAGCCATTGACTAGAGGTTAGAGCACAGGCCTTTGGTTCCCTAGTTCAGAGATCATCCTTGACTCATTCAGTTGGAAAATTCTCAGTTCATGCCACCTTGGTGCATCCATTGAATGCTCCAAAACAAAATTGGAGCCTTGTCCCCTTTTTAGGCATTTCTAGGTTTGGCATGCTACTTTTGGTTCCAAAGGCTTGGGAGGCTTATGGATCAGTGTTTGTTCCTCCTTGGTCTCCCCCTGAGGTGTCAGATGGATAAACATGTTTGTCATTTGCACAATTTGATCAAATCGAGCAAAATGCAAAAATTTGCCTTGCCATGACAGTTGCAGCAAGGCATATTGCCATTGTCATAACTCTTAGCTCAAATGGGATTTGATGGAGTTCTTGGCCATTTTGGAAAGATCTCATATGATATAACATATATGTGATCATATTTTGTCTTGACACTTTTTGGATCCAAGTGAAAAATTCCCCTACATTTTGAAAAAAGTGAAACAGATTCTGACTTAATGAAAATTTCACTAAGTGTTGGAAAAAGTGGCATTTTAATGTTTTTGTCATTTTGGTCACTCGATAACTAAAAATCCATGAAGAATTGGAGTGAGATGTAGTTGACACTTTTAAAGTATGCCATGAGATCTACAAATCCATTTTTGGATCAGCCAAAATAGTTGCTTGGATCAGAAGTTATGATCCTTGGAAGTTGGCACCCTAGCCACTTTGTTCCATAACTTAGAAAATTTCTAAGTTTTTTATGGTTACCCCTTTTACAAGTTATCCCACTTTTCTTGATTTTTATTGATGAATGATGATTCCAATCACACATTAGCATCATTTTAGGGTTAGGGAACCATAATTGATCAAAAAATCAAAAAGTCAAACTTTGACTTTTGGGCACAGTTGACTTTTTATCAGATGAATTTCAAACTGTGCGATCCTCTATGAAATCAAGTCCTTGACCTAAATCAAACTTGATGGATTTATTTAATAGGTGTTATAGGGTGTATTGAATCATGTCCTAAGGTTCGGGAGCATGTCCTAGTCAAAAGTCAAAGGCACAGTTGACTTTTTCCGCGAAACCCTAACTGTGGTTCTGATGAACTTGAAACTTATGAATCAAGCATCTTGGATCAATCCATTGTTGCAAATGGATCAATGTAGTGTATTAGGGACCCGCAAATCATGTCTTGAGGTTTTGGCTCATGCTTTGTCCCAAAAGTCAACTTAGGGGTGAATTAGGTCAAGAAACCCTAATTCCTGATTTTTGATGTATGCATCCCCTGAGGTTAAATTGACTTGAAGATTGGGTCCATGAGGTCCCATGAAGTATTTCAGGGTATGCTTTGAAGCATTGGCTCATGCCCAGAGGAAAATCCCCATCTGGAGGCCTTGGTCGACCAAAACCCTAATTTGGTGACACTGGCGATCTTGAGGCTTGATCCACTTGGAATGTTGCAGCTTGTGCTTGATCCTTGATGTGGGAGTCCTCATGATCCTTTATAGGTGTTTAAGAGGTTAGACAAGTTGAATATCATCCCATTTCTTGATTGATCATTTGTCTAAGAGCTCTGAGGGGGCTTAAAACCCTAAGTTTGATTGTAGTGGATGCTCACCCATCTTTGGGGAGACTAATGAGGTATGATGGTCCATCCATATTGTGATGATGACTTGTACAATGATCGGAAATCTTAGTGGTCAAAATTTGGGGTATGACACAGCCAATTGGATGGGAAGATCAACTTGAGAGTACAGACACAGTGCAAGATACGGCTGAAGAATCCTCCTACGACAACTCTGTCTGGGAGACAGATTCCAATGATCCTGCTCCACCAGAAATCAACGTCATTTCGGAAGACAAGCCAAGAAGGAAGGTATTAGACTTTGTGATTCACCGAGGAGTTCGCCGCCAATGGGTTGCTGTCAACATTCCGAAAGTCGTTCATAAGTCTAAGTAATTGTCGTCTTTACTTTAACCTTTCACCCTGCCCAGGTGAAACAGATGTTTTGATAGGGCTCACATTCGGTAAATGTCTCTCTTCGCTTCGTCCAAAGCGAGTGAGTTATGTTTTATAGGGATGTAGTTTCAAGAATCGACAAAATCATAAATAAAATAACGTCGTTTTGTAATTTCTGCATTTATTGATGTTTTCTCTTTTCGCTTTTTTAGAAAATGATAATACTAAAAAACAACTCAAATAATAAAAACAAGCATTTTTCTGAAATTACACTGCACAGCACTCTTGCATTCTATCTATCGCTTCTAAAAACAATCATCGCGTCATGCAGATTGCTTGTTTTAGACCCCATTGAAACATACGATCCAATGTCTTCTCCCAACTTTGAATTCCCGGTATTTGAGGCTGAAGAAGAAGATGACGACGAAATTCCAGAAGAGATCTCCTGATTACTCAGACAAGAGGAAAGGTTCATCCAAACTTACAAAGAGCCGTTAGAAATGGTCAACTTGGGTTCAGAAGAAGAGAGAAAAGAAGTCAAGATTGGGGCACTGCTCAGTCCGACTGTCAAACAAAGTTTGATAAAGCTTCTCAAAGAGTTTCCCGGTGTATTCGCTTGGTCCTACCAGGACATGCCAGGGTTGGATACCAGCATCGTGGAACATCATCTACCGATAAGATCAGAATGTCCGCTAGTAAAACAAAGGTTGAGACGGACTTATACAGACATGGCCATCAAAATCAAAGACGAAGTACGGAAACAGATTGACGCGGGTTTCCTCGCCACATCAGAATATCTTCAATGGCTAGCCAACATAGTAACAGTTCCAAAAAAGGACGGAAAGGTCAGAATGTGTGTAGACTACATGGATCTGAATAAAGCCAGTCCAAAGGATGATTTTCTCTTACCACACATTGACATGCTGGTAGACAATACAGCATAATTCAAAGTATTCTCCTTCATGGATGGATTCTCGGACTATAATCATATAAAAATGGCGCCGAAAGATATGGAGAAAACTTCATTCATCACCCCATGGGGCACCTTTTGTTACAAGGTAATGTCGTTCGATTTGAAGAACGTCGGGGCAACCTATCAAAGGGCCATGACTACTCTGTTTCATGACATGATACACAAAGAAATCGAAGTATATGTCGATGATGTGATTGCCAAATCTAGGACAGAAGAAGAGCATGTGACCCACCAGTTAAAGCTATTCGAGTGGTTGAGAAAGTAAAAACTCCGCTTGAATCCCAATAAGTGCACGTTCGGTGTCCGCTCAAGAAAACTGCTAGGATTCATCGTCAGCCAGAAAGGAATTAAGGTTGATCCTGACAAAGTCAATGCCATTCAAGAAATGCCTTCTCCAAAAACTAAAAAACAAGTCAGGGGATTCCTGGGACGTCTGAACTATATTTCCAGATTTATATTCCTTATGACCGCGACATGCGCGCCGATTTTCAAATTACTCAAAAAGAATCAGGACTGCGTTGGGACAGAAAACTGCCAAACCACCTTCGACAGTATCAAGGAATACCTGTTGAACCCACCAATTCTATCACCTCCAGTAGAGGGAAGGCCTTTGATTATCTACCTAATAGTCTTGGAAGACTCAATGAGATGTGTACTTGGCCAACAAGACGAAACCAAAAGGAAAGAGTCTGCCATTTACTATTTTAGCAAGAAATTCACCGATTGTGAAACTCGATACACCATGCTTGAGAAAACTTGTTGTGCTTTGGCTTGGGCAGCCAAACGTCTCCGCCAGTATATGATTTGTCACACTACTTGGTTAATCTCCGAAATGGATCCGATCAAGTACGTCTTTGAAAAGCCTGCTCCCACGGGAAGGATCGCCCGTTGGCGGATGTTGTTGTCAGAATACGACATAGAATACCATGCTCAGAAAGCCATCAAAGGAAGTGTTTTAGCCAATCATTTGGCTTATCAACCAATTGACGATCAAGAATCCATTGGATTCGACTTCCCAGACGAAGATGTCATGTATTTGAAAATGAAAGACTGCGATGAATCGCTACCCAGTGAAGGGCCAGAATCAGGTTCCCAATGGGGACTAATCTTTGATGGAGCTGTCAATCATTATGGAAACGGAATTGGATCCATTACTGATAATGGAACCAACTTGAACAACAAGATGATGAAAGAGTTGTATGCTGAGTTCAAGATCGAACACCATAACTCATCTCCCTACCGACCAAAGATGAACGGGGCGGTACAGGCCGCTAACAAGAACATCAAGAAGACTGTTCAAAAGATGGTTGTAACCTACAAAGACTGGCACGAGATGCTACCTTTTTCTCTTCACGATTATCGCACATCTGTCTGCACTTCAAAGGGGCAACCCCTTTCTCTCTAGTATATGGCCTGGAGGCAGTGCTTCCCATAGAAGTAGAGATCCCATCAATCCGGGTATTGATAGAAGCTAAGTTAACAGAGACTGAATGGTGCCAAAGTCGGCACGACGAACTGAATCTGATCGAAGAAAAGCAAATAACGGCTCTATGCCATGGTCAGTTGTATCAGCATAGAATGAAGAAAGCGTTTGACAAAAAGGTCCGACCCCGTGTCTTCAGAAAAGGAGACCTTGTGCTCAAGAAGATACATTCCTTTCTCACTGATTCCCGGGGCAAGTGGACTCCAAATTATGACGGCCCATACGTGGTCAAGAAAGCTTTCTCAGGCGGCGCCTTGAGACTCATAACCATGGATGGAGAGGAATTTGCCTACCCCACAAATGTTGACGTAGTCAAGAAATACCTCGCCTAAATAAAAAAAACGTCTCGGTGGATTGAAAACCCGAAAGGGAAATCCAGGCAAAAATTAGAGACATAATCAAAAGTTATCCCGATGGATTGGAAATCTCAAAGTACAATCCAGGCAAAAGTTAGGGATTCATGGCAAGTAACTACGTCCAACAAAAGGGAAAATTCCCCAGCAACAATCATGCCATCCGTCAGGAAAACTCCAGTCAAGGTCATCTTCGACAGAAGCTCAGGATGTCCAGAATTCAAATTTGGTAGAAGGATAGCGGTCTTTATGTTTCAATGTAGCCAATTTTCCCTTAAATTACCATTTTATAACTTTGTAAATGCTCCACAGAATCACGCGTTTGGCTGATTTCCATCCTATCAATAAAATTTGAGCCTTGATGCTTTTGTTTGTAATTCTTATTTGTTTTAGATTTACAGAACGACATTTTAATATGATCAACGATTCTTGAAATAAAACAAAAATGAATTTACTTTTCAACATTTTTCTGCTTTTAATATAAAGATGGCAATTCTTTTTACTGTTGAACGTCGAAAGAACATCGATCGCTACTCCAAAAGCATTAAGCTTCAAAGTGCAGAATCAAAGTACTCCTTCTAAGCCAGTGCGCCTGAATGAAGGATCAACTGTGTCAGATGCGAATATCCAATCTGATATCCCCATCAGAGTTCTTACCTCCTAAGCCCGACCAACGTTTTTCCCCGCGGGAACTGCTTTCTCCTAAGCAAGGCAGAATTGCTATCTTGAACCGAAGATACTTCTTCTTCCCCTGCAGTGGCCAAGTATCCAGTCGTGTTCATCCACTAGTCTGTATGTCGTGTCAGTTTTGTCAGCATATACATACATACATCATGCATTATTGATTTACATTCATATTCATATTGCATCACTATCGTTCTAGTCGGTCTTATCCCTTACCGATAAAAGTCCCCTCACTCGAGTTGTCAGTTCTTTCCTCGTCAGGGAGTGTTTTGTCTGAAACACCTTTCTCCCCAGTTTATTTCTGGGATGGAGACGGTCTTTGGCCACTATGATAACTTGAACCTCTGAAAAGCAAGAAAAATTTCGACGAACGTCACTCTTCACCATTGAAGATGATATCTCTGCTTTCCTGGAATAAGGAAAATCCCCAGAGAAAGCCTCTTAATCAAAGATTCGGTAATACATCAGTTTTTCTCCGGAAAATTCGCTAACGAAAAGGTCATCAGCACCTCCAAGTTGGATTGTATCACATGGCATTTCTTCTAAAAGATCTCGAGGAAAAGTATGACGTAATATCCCCAAGCAGGAAATAGTCTCTCAAGAGATTCATTTTCCCCAGTAGAGTCAACAAATGGTGTCTCCAACAGAGAAGTTTGTACACCTCTACAACTTAGATGAATAGGTTTCCCCAGCAATTCTGACACCAAAACTTTTTCCCATCAAATGACATCTCCCCAGGAAAATTCGGCGAGAAGTTTGATGAAAACCACTACAAATAGCGTCCCTTGTCAAGAAAGTTTATTTACAAAAGAAACTGAGACCAGTTCCTTTGCTGAAGACCAGGATCGAGGGGAAGTTTATTGACAAAAGAAACTAAGACCAGTTCCTTGGCTGAAGACCAGGATCGAGGGGAAGTTTATTGACAAAAGAAACTGAGACCAGTGCCTTGGCTGAAGACCAGGATCGAGGGGAAGTTTATTGACAAAGGAAACTAAGACCAGTTCTGTGGCTAAAGACCAGGATCGAGGGGAAGTTTTACCTTTTCTAAAGCCTCACTGCTTAGTAAAAGAAGATGGATGGGCAAACTACCATTCATAACCACTGTCAAAATTTAGGGTATTCCGATATTTAATCCTCTTGCACCCCGAATGCCTGAATACCTTCTCGATTCACACCTTCGGGTCCAAGAAGATTAAATAGGGGCATCTGTCATACCCCAAATTTTGACCACCAAGATTTCCCATCATTGTGAGAATCATTACCATAATATGGATGTGCCATCATGCCTCATCAATCTCCTCAGAGATGTTTGAGCATTCACCACAATCAAGAATTAGGGTTTTAAGCCCTCTCAGAGCCTTAGACAAAGGATCAATCAAGGAATGACATGATCTTCAACTTGTCTAACCTCTCAAACACATATAAAGGATCAAGAGGACTCCCACATCAAGAATCAAGCACAAGGTTGCAACATTCCAAGTAGATCAAGCCTCAAGATCGCCAGTGTCACCAAATTAAGGGTTTTGGTCGACCAAGGCCTCCAGATGGAAATTTTAATCTGGGAATGAGCCAATGTTTCAAACCACAACCCAAGATACTCCAAGGGACCTCATTGACACAATCATCAAGTTAATTTAACCTCAGGGGATGCATTTACCCAAAAATCAAGAATTATGGTTTCTTGACCTAATTCACCCCTAAGTTGACTTTTAGGACAAAGCATAAGACAAGACCTCAATACATGATTTAAGGGTCTCCAATACACTACATTGATCCATTTGCAACAATGGATTGATCCCAGAAGCTTGGTCATGTAACACCCCCAATTAAATAAAGCAGTAAAAGAAAATTCAAAATTTCGTCAGAGTATATTTAAATTTTCATGGCATAGACCGAGGGGTCACATCAAATTGAAACAATACATACAACACCTGCTCATAAAGATATGCAACAGTGGGGTAGCAATCAACAGAGGAACTCAGTTCCTTACACCCACATTTCAGAATTTAGAATAAAAGCGGAAAATCTAAAACTGAATAACATATATATATATATATATATATATATATATATATATCATGCAGAGTTTGTCATACATCAAGTTGTACATGCACAAGCCAAAAGATATATATATATATATATATATATATATATATATATATATATATATATATATACATAGTACACACTAATCACAAACGGCCTCCCTAACTACCCGGTGTCACATATCAGAGCCGACAGACAAAAGAATGAAGACGCAAAGCTTCACAAAAATACCTCCAGCAACTCTAATCTGCAATGCCTCATAGAGCAATACAAAACAGCAGAAGGGTGAGAAAAACAACCATAATATAATTGCATACAATCATATATAACACTAAAATACACCTATATACGTTTCTCACCACAACTCACACCATAATTCCAACACAATGCAACACAAGGTATAATTCATATTTCCATCACCAACACATATCCATATATCAATTCTATCCACAATTCCACACATAAAACGACCATAATGATTTATGCAATGCAAGAAACCGACACAACGACTCCATGCATATGCACATGTGGTACCGACTTCCATTGTTTCTCATCACTAGTTCACTCAGGAACTCTGCTGGAATCATCGCTCGTTACATCACTGTAACTCCCCGTCGGGCATACGATGTTCCCTGTCGCTCACACCCCACATGGGCACACGACGTTTATGGATCGCTCACACCCCACACGGGCACACAACCCGATCGTTCACACCCCACATGGGCACACGATCATCTATAATCATCGCTCACACCCCACACGGGCACACGACGTTATAGCGAATTCCCTCTGGAATCCAAATCGTCACTCAGGACGTCTCAACAATGCATATCATGATGTTTGGCATACAATGACTCATGACATTTAATATGCACACATATATGCATTCATCCTACTCAACAAAATCACACTTTGCACTTATGCCCAAAATAATGCATTTAATTGCCATACAGCCACAAATCATCTCAACACCATCTAAACACCTACATTTACATCATACAACGGCACCTTGCTTAATACATATCAATTACGCACAGTCATAACGACAAAAGTTGACAACCGACACTATTCTCGATTTTCCGACATAATTAAATCGGCTAACAATTTCCAAACCATCATAATAAGAAAGTACTGTTTAATAGCTACACAACAATACCAATAATGTAAAAATTGGATAAATGGAACCCAAGTTACGAAAGAAAACGAAAAACGATATTTTGAAAAGTCCCATTTTGCAATTGTCCTGTCCATACGCGTATTGCCCTGAGCCATACGCGTATGAGCAGAAACTCAATCCTCCCAAAGTTCACGTGTAAAAGTTCGTACGCATAATGCCCAACCTCGTACGCGTATTGCCCTGAAATGTTACGCGTACAATACGCAAATGGGCAGATAGCCGAGCAAAATACCATCCCATACACGTATTGGCCCCAAAACACGCCCACGATACGCGTATTGCCAAGGTCCATACGCGTATGAACATGCCCCATACGCGTATGACCTGGAAAAACCAGAAAAATTTCTGCAGAACTTGTTCTGCGTTTTCTTACCCAAATTCATCCAATTTTTCACCTACACTCAGAAAATTACCAATACAATGCATAGCAACATGTATCTATCATGTACCAACAAGAATGAACACTAAAAAACATAATTCCCAACACTTTTAATCAATTTCTAATCAATTTGACACAATATGGGTTTTACTAAATATTTTCATTTCAATCCAACAAACACCACAAATACACATACATAATCATACACAATCATACAATAATTGAGTTTCGCACCCTTACCCGATTAAATCGATTCTAGAAGTTGATTTCTTTGATTTTCCAAGTTTTCTTACTATTTCTCTTCTTCTTCTCTTTTTCTTTCTTCTCCTTTTCTTTCTTTCTCTTTTTCTCTCTTCCTATTTCCCCTTCTATTCTAACTTAACAAAATATTGTGAAATATCCAAAATACCCCCACACTCAAATATCTCAGTAACGTTCCCAAAACCCGATAAAATATCACAACATCGAAAAATAATGTAATTTCAGATAAAAGTCGAAAATAAAATAAAATAAAAATAAAATAATCAAACGACTCGATTAAATAAAACTCACAAAAACAGGGGCGTTACAACTCTCCCCCACTTAGAAATTTTCGTCCTCGAAAATATACCTGAGACGAACAAATCTGGATATGACTCCCGCATCCGACTCTCCAACTCCCACGTCAAATTTCCCTCAGCAGCGCCTCCCCACGCCACTTTCACAAGTACAATGTCCTTGCCTCTCAACCTCTTCACCTCACGATCCAAAACCCTAACTGGTAATGCCTCAACTGTAAGGTTTTCCCTTACCTCGACCTCATCCCTCGGGATCACATGCGACGGATCCGGAACATACTTCCAAAGCTGTGAAACATGAAACACATCGTGCAAATTCGACAGATTCGGCGGCAATGTCACCCTATACGCCACAGCACCCACTCTCGCGGATATCTGGTAAGGACCAATAAATCGAGAAGTAAGTTTCTTCGATTTCGATGCACGGCCCACACCCGTTACCGGCGTAACCCTAAAAAATACATGATCGCCCTCTTGAAACTCAAGATCTTTCCGTCTCCGATCATGATAACTCTTTTTCCTACTCTGAGAAGCCTTCATTTTCTCTCGAATAAGCTTCACTTTCTCCGTCGTCTGTTGCACCAACTCTGGTCCAACCACCGTTCTCTCACCAGATTCGTGCCAACACAAGGGTGTTCGACACCTTCGTCCATATAATGCTTCAAACGGTGTCATTCCAATACTAGAATGGAAACTGTTATTATATGTAAATTCAATCAATGCAAGATAACTATCCCACGCACCACCTTGTTCCAAAACACAAGCTCTCAACAAATCTTCCAACGACTGAATCGTCCTCTCCGTCTGACGATCTGTTTGCGGATGATAAGCCGAACTCAATCTCAATTTAAAACCCAATGCCTTCTGCAAACTTTCCCAAAATCTCGAGGTAAATCTAGGATCTCGATCAGAAACAATACTCAAAGGAACCCCATGCAACTTCACAATCACACTGATGTAAATCTCAGCTAACCGCTCCAAAGGAAAACTGATGTCAATCGGAATAAAATGAGCCGATTTAGTCAGCCTATCAACAATCACCCAAATAGAATTATGCCCTCGCTGAGTATTCGGTAACCCCGTTACAAAATCCATGGAAATGCTATCCCACTTCCACTCAGGAATATCCAACGGTTGCAACAAACCACTAGGCCTCAGATGTTCCACCTTCGATTTCTGACAAGTCAAACATGCATAAACAAACTGAACCACATCTCTTTTCAATCCAGACCACCAGAAAATCTTCCTCAAATCCTGATACATCTTATTCGCTCCCGGATGTATACTCAAATTACTCCAGTGTCCTTCCTCCAAAATCATCTTTTTCAACTCTACATCATCAGGAATACAAATTCTACCTCGGAATCTCAAAACACCATTAATATCCACTTGAAAATCCCTATCCGCATCTTTTTCTCCCACCAACATCAAATCCACAAATTTCACATCCAGCTTTTGCTTCTCACTAACCATCTTCAGAAAATCATTAGTAATCGTTAGCATACCAAGCCTAACGCTATCCGACGTCACTTCACATACCAAACTCAATTCTCTAAACGATTCCAAAAGTTCCCACTCCTTAACCATTAAAGCAGACATATGTAATGATTTCCGGCTCAAAGCATCAGCTACCACATTAGCTTTACCAAGATGGTAATTCAAGCCAAAGTCGTAGTCCTTCAAGAATTCCAACCATCTACGTTGCCTCATATTTAGCTCTTTCTGATCAAACAAATATTTCAAACTTTTATGATCACTAAAGACTTCAAACCTGGCACCGTATAGACAATGCCTCCAAATTTTCAACACAAAAACCACAACCGCTAATTCAAGATCATGAGTAGGATAATTCTTCTCATGAACTCTTAACTGCCTCGAAGCATAAGCCACGACCTTACCTTCTTGCATCAGAACACCACCTAGACCAATCAAAGAAGCATCACAATAAACCACAAATGGTTCATTAGGATTCGGCAAAATCAAAATCAGAGATGTCGTCAATCTCCTCTTCAGCTCATTAAAACTTTCCTCACACCGAATATCCCAAATGAACGCTTGCCCTTTACAAGTCAACTGGGTCAAAGGAAGTGCTAGCTTAGAAAAACCTTCAATAAATCTTCGATAATAACCGACCAAACCCAAAAAGCTTCGAATTTCCGTAACAGATCTCGGAGCCTCCCATTGTAGAACTGCTTCTACTTTAGATGGATCCACAGCAATACCATTACCTGAAATTACGTGTCCAAGAAAACTCACCTCCGACAACCAGAATTCACACTTGGACAATTTGGCAAAAAGCTTCCTTTCCTTCAAAACCTGCAAAACAATACGTAAATGTTCTGCATGCTCCTCCCGAGACTTAGAATAAATCAAGATGTCATCAATAAACACAACGACAAATCGATCCAGATGCTCGTGAAAAATACGATTCATGTATTCCATAAACACACCTGGCGCATTAGAAACCCCGAACGGCATCACAGAATATTCATAATGACCGTATCGTTTCCTAAAAGCCGTCTTCTGAATATCTTCTTCCTTCACCCTAATCTGATGATACCCCGACCTCAAGTCAATCTTACTGAACACACAAGCACCAACTAACTGATCCATCAGATCATCAATCCTTGGAAGAGGATACTTATTCTTGATCGTCACCTTATTCAACTGGCGATAATCAATACACAACCGCATGCTTCCATCCTTCTTTTTCACCAATAAAACTGGAGCACCCCAAGGAGAAACACTAGGTCTCACAAACCTCTTTTCCAACAACTCACTCAACTGTTTCTTTAACTCAACCAACTCAGACGCCGACATACGATAAGGTGCCATAGAAATAGGTCTAGTACCAGGAACTAGATCTATAGAAAACTCCACCTCTTTCTCTGGCGGCAAGTCTGAAATATCCTCAGGAAACACTTCCGGAAATTCACACACCACAGGAAATACATCAAGTGAGACTTGACTGTCCACAGTTAAAGATGCAAACAATCCAAACAATTGAGCTTCATCCTCCAAAAGCCTCTTCAACTCTTTGGTAGATAAGAAACTCGAGTCTTCGTCTTCCTCAAGATAAGGAAACCTTACCAGCTTATGATAGCAATCAATATGAACCCGATTGAATTGCAACCAATTCATACCAAGAACCACATCTAAACCCTCCAACGGAAAACACACCAAATCCATCTCAAAGTCTTTACCATAAATGGTCAAAGGACATCTTAGACAAACCAAGGAAGTAGTTACTGACCCCATTACTGGAGTATCAATAACCATCTCATCACCCATCACAGACAACACAAGATTCAAACGCTTCACGCACTCAAATGAAATAAACGAATGAGTCGCTCCAGTATCAATAATAGCAACTAAAGGCGTACTATTAATAAAACAAGTACCTCGAATCAGACGATCTGCACTTGAAGTTTGAATCCCCGCTAAAGCAAACACCTTCCCACCAGACTGAGCCTGCTTCAGTTTCGGACACTTGGTACTAATATGACCAGGTTCCCCACAGTTGTAACATTTCACCACATTCTTCCTTGCACAATCAGCTGCAACATGCCCTACACCTCCACAATTAGTACACTTCCTCAAATCTTTCCTGCACTCAAACTGACGATGCCCCAACTCACCACATTTATAACACCTCATAGGACCAGACATTCCTCCTCCACTTGACCTTTTCTCAAAATTTCCCCTTTGTTTACCTTTATCAGCTGGTGTCACATACGGACCACCTCGGAATTGTTGCTTCCCTTTTCTGTCACTTACACTTTTGTAGTGAGTAGCACGAGCCTTAATATCCTCCTCATAAATCCTACAACAATCCACCAAATCAGAAAACCTCCGAATCCTCTGATATCCAATCGCCTGCTTTATCTCAGGACGCAAGCCATCCTCATACTTAACACATTTTGAAAATTCAGCAGTCGCTTCAGCATAATGAGGATAAAACTGCACAAGTTCCACAAACTTAGCAGTATAATCAACTACAGATATATTACCTTGTTTCAGTTCCAGAAACTCAATTTCCTTCTTTCCTCTTGCATCTTCAGGAAAATACCTCCTCAGAAACTCCATACTAAACAAAGCCCAAGTAATCTCTTCCTCTGCAGCTTCCAACACACGACGAGTACTAACCCACCAATCATCAGCTTCTTCCAATAACATATGAGTACCCAGTCTCACCTTCTGATCTTCAGCACAATCCATCACTCAGAAAATCCTTTCAATCTCTTTTAGCCAAATCTGTGCACCATCAGGATCATATCTTCCTTTGAAGACCGGCGGTTTGTTCTTCCTGAACTCATCATTACCAGCATCATTAGGTGCACCCTGCACAGCCCGAGCCATAGCTTGCATAGCAGCAGCCAAAGCAGCATCGTTCCTACCAGCCATATTCTATTCATTTCCAATAACAGAAACTATGGTTAAACAAACAACTCACTCCACACGCCACACAGCCCAGGACTGACACAAACTGACACGGACTGGCTCTAATACCACTTAATGTAACACCCCCAGTTATACCCCCAATTAATTAAAGCAGTAAAAGAAAATTCAAAATTTTGTCAGAGTATATCTAAATTATCATGGCATAGGCTGGGAGGGTCACATTATATTGAAACAAACATACGACACCTGCTCATAAAAATATGCAACAGTGGGGTAGCAATCAAAAGAGGAACTCAGTTCCTTACACCCACATTTCAGATTTTAGAATAAAAGCGGAAAATCTAAAACTGAATAACATATATATATATATATATATATATATATATATATATATATATATATATATATATATATATATATATATATATATATATCATGCAGAGTTTGTCATACATCAAGTTGTACATGCACAAGCCAAATGATATATATATACATAGTACACACTAATCACAAACGGCCTCCCTAACTACCCGGTGTCACATATCAGAGCCGACCGACAAAAGAATGAAGACGCAAAGCTTCACAAAAATACCTCCAGCAACTCTAATATGCAATGCCTCATAGAGCATTATAAAACAGCAGAAGGGTGAGAAAAACAACCATAATATAATTGCATACAATCATATATAACACAAAAATACACCTATATACGTTTCTCTCCACAACTCACACCATAATTCCAACACAATGCAACACAAGGTATAATTCATATTTCCATCACCAACACATATCCATATATCAATTCTATCCACAATCCCACACATAAAACAACCATAATGATTTATACAATGCAAGAGACCGACACAACGACTCCATGCATATGCACATGCGGTACCGAGTTCCATTGTTTCTCATCTCTAGTTCACTCAGGAACTCTGCTGGAATCATCGCTCGTTACATCACTGTAACTCCTCGTCGAGCATACGATGTTCCCCGTCGCTCACACCCCACATGGGAACACGACGTTTATGGATCGCTCACACCCTACACGGGCACACGACCCGATCGCTCACACCCCACTTGGGCACACGATCGTCTATAATCATCGCTCACACCCCACACGGGCACACGACGTTATAGCGAATTCCCTCTGGAATCCAAACCGTCACTCAGGACGTCTCAACAATGCATATCATGATGCTTGGCATACAATGACTCATGACATTTAATATGCACACATATATGCATTCATCCTACTCAACAAAATCACACTTTGCACTTATGCCCAAAACAATGCATTTAATTGCCATACGGCCACAAATCATCTCAACACCATCTAAACACCTACATTTACATCATACAACGGCACCTTGCTTAATACATATCAATTACGCACAGTCATAACGACAAAAATTGACAACCGACACTATTCCCAATTTTCCGACATAATTAAATCGGCTAACAATTTCCAAACCATCATAATAAGAAAGTACCGTTCAATAGCTACACAACGATACCAAGAATGTAAAAATCGGATAAACGGAACCCAAGTTACGAAAGAAAACGAAAAACTATATTTTGAAAAGTCCCATTTTGCAATTGTCCTGTCCATACGCGTATTGCCCTGAGCCATACACGTATGAGCAGAGACTCAATCCTCGCAAAGTTCACGTGTAAAAGTCCGTACGCATAATGCCCAACCTCGTACGCGTATTGCCCTGAAATGTTACGGGTACAATACGCAAATGGGCAGATGGCCGAGCAAAATACCATCCCATACGCGTATTGGCCCCAAAACACGCCCACGATACGCGTATTGCCAAGGTTCATATGCGTATGAACATGCCCCATACGCGTATGACCTGGAAAAACCAGAAAAATTTCTGCAGAACTTGTTCTGCGTTTTCTTACCCAAATTCATCCAATTTTTCACCTACACTCAGAAAATTACCAATACAATGCATAGCAACATGTATCTATCATGTACCAACAAGAATGAACACTAAAAAACATAATTCCCAACACTTTTAATCAATTTCTAATCAATTTGACACAATATGGGTTTTACTAAATATTTTCATTTCAATCCAACAAACACCACAAATACACATACATAATCATACACAATCATACAATAATTGAGTTTCGCACCCTTACCCGATTAAATCGATTCTAGAAGTTGATTTCTTTGATTTTCCAAGTTTTCTTACTATTTCTCTTCTTCTTCTCTTTTTCTTTCTTCTCCTTTTCTTTCTTTCTCTTTTTCTCTCTTCCTATTTCCCCTTCTATTCTAACTTAACAAAATATTGTGAAATGTCCAAAATACCCCCACACTCAAATATCTCAGTAACGTTCCCAAAACCCGATAAAATATCACAACATCGAAAAATAATGTAATTTCAGATAAAAGTCGAAAATAAAATAAAATAATAATAAAATAATCAAACGACTCGATTAAATAAAACTCACACAAAAACTGGGGCGTTACAGATCACAAGTTTCAATTTCATCAGGACCACAGTTAGGGTTTCGAGGAAAAAGTCAACTGTGCCTTTGACTTTTGACCAGGACATGCTCCCAAACCTTGGGACATGATTCAATACACCCTATAACACCTATGGTATCCATCCATTAGGTTTGATTTAGGTCAAGGGCTTGATTTCATAAAGGATCGCACAGTTTGGATTTCATCCGATAATAAGTCAACTGTACAAAAATCCAAAGTTTGACTTTTTGAATTTTTGGTCAACCAAGGCTCTTTAACCCTAAAACATTGTTAATATGTGATTTAAATCATCATTCATCAAGAAAAATCCAAGAAAGTGAGTTAACTTGTAAAAGGGGTAACCATAAAAAACTTAGAATTTTTCTAAGTTATCGAACAAAGTGGCTAGGGTACCAACTTCCAAGGACCATAACTTGAGATCCAAGCAACCATTTTGGATGGTCCAAAGCTGGATTTATAGATCTTGCCACACTCTACAAAAGCTTCAACTACAGCTCATTCCAATTCCTCATGGATTTTTAGTTATGGAGTGATCAAAATGGCTGAAAACATGAAATTGGTACTTTTCCAACACTTAGTGAAATTTTCACTAAGTCAGAATCTGCCTTACTTTTTCCAAAATGTAGGGGCAGTTTTCACCTTGATCCAAGTTAAACCAGGTCTAGGGGTGAACATCAAAGTTAAAGTATGCCATAAGGGCTTTCCAACAAGTACCAGATCATCTCCAAATTCCATTTAAGCAACGAGATACAACCTTTGGAACATGGCATCATGAACTGGTTTTTACAAGGAAGAATTTGTGCATTTTGCTCGATTTGTCCAAATCTAATAAATACAAGCCTTGTCATCAATTTGGACACATCTGAGGATCAAATCCAAGGGGGATGATCTGATCTCCAAGCCTCCAAAGTCCAAGAATCTATAAGTAGCCATGCCAAACCTAAAAGAGCTAAAAAGTGCCAAGACTCCAATTTTGTTTCCAAGCCTTTAATGAATGCATCAAGGTGGCATGAACTGAGCTTATTCCAACTGAATTCAGTCCAAACTTATCTCTGAACCAAAACTACAAAGCCTGTGCTCTAATCTCAAGTCAATGGCTAGAGGAGACTTGAGATTCCATTTGATCACAATTGGCCACAGGCATGTACCAGTTGCCATTCACTATTGATGCCAAAACAAACTTGTTGCACTATAAATAGACATCAATTGTGATCAGTTTGAGTACACCAAAGCACCCAAACTGATGCTTTCCTCAAAATCACCACTTTCACTCCAATTTTGCCTTCTAACTCAAGTCACCATCAGGTTTTAAGTTTGAGAGCAATTCCAACCAAACCAATCACACACACACCTCACATATAACATATAGAAATGATCCATAACACAAAATCACATCTGGAACATCAGATTCTCAAAATCACCAGCCAATTGCTCAAGTTCTTGAGAGTTTATAGTTGGGGTATCATCTCAAGTTCCAGATCATTTCCATTCATTCCAAGCATTCAAACACAATCCTTGGCACCTAGGGAAACTGTCCAGATCATTAGAACCTTGTTGCAACACCTCTAACTCAGAACTCGATCACCAGCTGCAAGAGGTAAACATGAACTCTTCAAACTCCATGATGCATGCATATTTTACTGCACAATAATTTTTCCATATGTTCCTAATCATGTATGGAGTGATAACCCTCAATCAAGTGCCATGAATCAGTCGTGTAAGGAATTTCATGGTGTTCATGCTGAAATTAGGGTTCTTGAGAGTTTCTTCTGATTTCTCACTCAATACTCAAAATAAATGCAATTAATCTATATGGTTGTGATCCTTGTTCAAAAACGAGCAAGATTGGTACTTGAATCGTGCAAAACCATTGAGAAATCATTGAGAAAAGTGAGAAAATGCAAATCTGGAAAAACAGAGGGGGCAGGCAAGAACTTGGTATTCTTGGCGCCCTTTTTTCAAATTTTTGAATATTTGAATATTTTGTTATTTTTGTTAATTGATTCAAAAATTAATTTCTCTCCGAATATTTATGTTTTTGAATTGATTCTTTTTCTCAAAATTCACTAAATTGTTTAAATATTTTATTTTACAAAAAAAATCCAATTTATATTATTTATTTAATATAGTTAGAATTTTTGTAATTAATTTCATTTTTGTTGTTTTAAAACATTTTTAAATGAAATTTCCACTTTGATCTTTCAAAACCAATTGAATTTCAAACTCTCATGTAATTAAACATGACTTTTCAAAATATTTTTCAAGGTGTACAACTTATTTTTTAATATATTTGGTATTTTATATCATTTTTTCATTTAATTTCCTGTGAAAAATAACATTTTTATTTAAAATTACGGTTTCCTCTTGATTTTAATTTTTAAAACACTTTTGGGCCTCTAATAGAGTGTAAGACCCAATCCCTTTCTAAATAAACCTTTTTCGGCCTCACACATTGTATAAGTCCCTCTGTATATTTTCAAAAGTTTGGCGCGATCGTCGCCTTTGTAACAAAATCAATTGGGCTTCTCCTTGAGCTATAAGACTCATCTTTATTCATTTTCAAACTCTTTGGGCCTCTAATAGAGTGTAAGACCCAATCCCTTGTTGTACAACAATACCTTTTTGGGCCTCAGTCATTGTGTAAGTCCCTCTGCGATTCTCAAAACGACAGTGCAATCACTGTCTTTCATTGGGCCTCCCCTCGTGTTGTAAGTCCCATCTTTCTTTTTCAAAACCTCTTTGGGCTTCTCCTTGAGTTGTAAGACCCATCCCTTTGTACAGAAAACCGCTTTGGGCCTCAGTCGTTGTATAAGTCCCGATACGATATTAAAAACGACGGTGCAATCACTGTTAAACCTTGGGCCTCTCCTTGAGTATAAGCCCCAACAATCTTTTCAAAAGCAACTTCTCTTTTGATTTAGATTCAAATATACATGTTGTCATCAAAACTTTCTTTAATTTCTTTGAACAACTAACAATGCAGCATGGAAGTTTGCTCACCTATAAGTTTTAACCGCTTTCATTTACTCGCTTTCATATATTTAACTGTATTGTGGGAAGCTGCGCACTATAAGTCTTCTTTCATATCCTTTTAAATACTTGTCATATATCAACTGTATATATACTAGTATAGCTATTTAGATTTTTCCCCGCCAACTAGGTCTAGAACTAGGTAAAGCCAGTTTGGTCACTCTTTAAATACAGTCAAAACTAGATCCCGATAGGATTTCCAGATACAGTCTTGCCTTCTCTTGGGCTTAAACAATATGGAACAAAGAGAAAGGCAGTATTCTTTATGAACCTTTTCTTAGGCTGTCACTATTAGAAATTGTCAAGGAAATTCTACTCCCCAGAGTTGATCTATTCTCGGTGAATAACATCTCTTGAGTTTCTTCAAACCTCAGAACTTTCACTAAATGATCTATTCTCGGGGAATAGCATTTCTTGAACTTTTCTTCGTTTGGGACCCACAGGCTTCCTAAAAGCATCCCCGCCTCCTCTTCGGCTTTGTACAAGTACCCTCCGACTTCTTAGAAGTTCTCATGCCTTCTCTTGGGCTTAATACAAGGACCCTAGAGACCTTCTAAAGGTATAAGATAGAACTTAGTCATCCTTTGCTAGAGCGGTCTTTTCAGTGTCAAAACTCAGACCAATTTAGGGTTGATTCTCATCCCATAAAACACCCGCCTCCTCTTGGGCATCATACAAAAGATAAAACTCTTCCATACCAGTAGACTTGGACAGTTTAACCATGAGTCTCAAAGACATTCTCAAGTTCCTTACAAACAATTGAAGAAATCCCGATCACTCTGGATAAATCTCCTGTAGAGTAAAAACCCATGGGTTCTAAAACCCAGTCTCTCTCCTAAAAATCTCCAAGCCAGGGTCAGTTTATCATCAGTATAACACTATCCCAGAATCAGAACCTCAAGGCATCTGATACCTCAACTCTTTTGTAACCCTCAGCAAGAGTTGATTCCCCATTTAGAACTGCCTCGGGAACTCAATGATCCCCAGCAGAAGCTAGCCTCCTCTTAGGCTTTGTATAATGATCTTTCCTCAGCAAAGTCAGCCTCCTCTTGGGCTTTGTATAATGATTCTCCCCAGCGGAGCTAACCTTTTCAGACTCTCTTTTTGAGTCAATCACCTTTACAGACTCTCTTGTTGAGTCAATCACCTTTCAGTACTCACTTATTGAGTCAACCTTTTAGCCTCAATCTCGAGCTTTGTACGAGACAGATAAAAACACTCTCTCATTGAGTCAATCTTTTCCAGCCTCCTCCTAGGCTTGGCATAATGATTTCCCCTAGCAGAAGTTAGCCTCTTCTTAGGAAGAATGATTTCTCCAGCTTGTTCAGCCACAATCCTAGGCTTTATAAAGGACAAATAAAAGCACTCTCTTGTTGAGTCAAACCCGTTTAGCCTCAATCTTGGGCTTTGTATAAGACATAAATCTTCATAAACTTCTCTCAAGCTTGGGACAAATATCTTTCCCAGCGGAGTCAATTCCTTCTAGCCTTCCTTAGGCTTCGAGAAACAAATTCCCTAAGCTGAGTCAAACTCTTTTCAGCCCCAATCTTGGGCTTTGTACAAGAAAGATAATACTCTCCCGCAGAGTCAAACTCAGTATAGCCTCAATATTGGGCTTTGTACAAGACTCATAAAAATATCCTCATCTGAGTCAGTTAAATTTCCCATTTCAGCCTCAATCTTGGGCTTCGTACAAGACATATACAAACCTCCCCGGCGGAGTCAAAATCCCTTTTTAGCCTCAATCTTGGGCTTTGTACAAGACAGATATAACATTTTCCCCGGAAAAGTCAAACTTTTAGCCTCCTCTTATTCTTTGTATAATGATATCCTTAAAAGAGTCAGTCTCTTTTTTTTTGCCTCAATCTTGGGCTTTGTACAAGACATATAAACACTCTCTTGTTGAGTCGGTCATCTCCAGCCTCCTCTTAGGCTTTGTATAAGGACTTCCCCAGTGGAGTCAATCAACCTCTTAGCTTCAACCTTGGGCTTTGATCAAGGCACACAAAAATCAACAATCCCCTCAGAGGAAGTCCAGTCCCTCTTTAGAGATGACAAATTCTCTCTTAGTTAAAACCTTTTAGCTTCAATCTTGGGCTTTGAACAAGACACCAAACATCTTTTTCCTCCCTTAGAATAGGAGGAACTATGATTGCTCTGATTTCCCTGTTTCTTTAAACGGGAATACGTAGGCATAAGATTGCGAAATCTTAGCGAGCATACTAATAAAAAACTCTAGGTCTTCATACCAATCAAAACATAGGTCCAGTACCTTACCAAAAACACCCGAACATCAACAACAACTCACTCACTCAGTTATACTTCCCAAGAAACTTTCCCAACCCATTAACGAATAAACACCATCAAGTACAAAGCGAAACCTAAAGCTAATATCTTGTGGATAACCACATATATGATGGGTACTTGACAACTCCCCATTGTATAGCCTGACCCCGGACCCCCAATCTCTTTAAAGCGTTTGTTCAGTTAAACATTCGCATGCAAGGTTAGTTTTAGATAGCTTCCCTTTCCCTTCCAGCTTCACGGGATAAATAAGAAATTAGAAAGTAGCACCCCCTCCTCATTGTGGGAAGAAACCCAAATTCCAGGGATAAGGTGGTCGCGTCATTGACAAAAATCGCTCGCTACAGAAAAATAGACACGCAGGCTGAAGATACAACTAAAAAGAAGTCACTCGTTCATATGCTGAGGCTCATCACGGGAAATTTGTGCATGCTCCTCGCCGATTTGAAGAAACTCGGGGAGGACGATTTTGTCGTCTACAATGCTGAAGAGGAACCCAGTCCCCTTGGTGGACAAGTCAACCCCAGGTTTCAGGATCCTCAACTGCGCCACGGCATTTTTGAAAGAATCATCAGCAATGCCTTCGCGATCATCCTCTGCCTAGTTGATACGGGCGATCAGCTTAGCCCGAGTCTTCAGCTTTTTCATCTCCTCGTTATCGTCTTCAGCGGGGGGGAAGCAGCGGTCCTCAATTGCTCGACCAGGTCTTCCGTAACTTTCGCTTTCGCGGAAATGGTGTCTTTCTCCCCGTTGACCTTGGTGAGTTCATCCTGGGACTTTTTCAACGCCTCCTCGACGGCCCTGACCTACTCCTCCCTAGACTTCTTCAACTTCTCTTCCAGGTCCGCAATCGTAGCCTGAGCCTTCTTCATCTCAAAGTCATGGCGGAAACCCTCCTCGGTGTAGACCACCGCCATTTTCAAGACACTAATCAGGGCAGAACCATCCTGAGCTAGCATTGTTGTTTTTCTTGGGCGGTCCTTCTCCTCAAGCTTCAGAGACTCCTCCTGAGGAATTGCAAAAGAAGAACCTTCGAAGAACCTTTTGTTTTGGAGGCACGGGGGCAGCTCGAACATATTCTTATCCCACTCCTTGCTGAGGTCTACAATCTCGCCCGTTCGTGTGGGCTTGGGCCTCTAACTAACGGGCACAGGGGATGTCTAGACGGTTGGGTGACTCTTCTCGCTGGCTGAGGCGGCTCTTGTCGATTATTATGCCCCTATTGTGTAACACCCCAAATTTGTAAGAATATTTATTTAATTTATTTAAATATAATATTCGTGAATTTTAGTGAATTTTGGTGGTTTGCGTTGACGTCGGTATTTTGTGGAAGTTTTGGCTATTTATTTAAATAATAGTATATAATATAGAATATATTGTATTATTATTTATTTAAATAATATTTGAAGGATTAAGGGCAAATTGGACTATTAAGGAGGATTTAGTGAGGGTAATATTGGGAAAGCCCATTTTAGAAGCCCAAGGTTAGGTTTAACAAAAAGGAGAATTTGAGAGGAATATGATTCATTTTGTTAGACCGTGAAAAGAAAGGAAAAGGCTAGAGCTTTGAGGAAAGAGGGAAAAGCCTAGGATTCGAGAAGGTTTCCAAGAACTAAAGAAAGAAAGCTTGGAATCGACAATCTAAGGTATGGGGAGTATTGCCTTTCATTGTTTTCAATATAGGAATTCGATGTGTTTAAAGCGAATTTTTGAGGTTTATGTGGGTTTGTGGGTTTATGAGTAAATTGATGATTTAGGTGTTGCTTTTGTGGATTGATGATGAATATGAAGGATCGGATTGAATCGGATAAAAGTAGGCCTTCGAGGCTAATCTCCCTGTTGATGTAGTTCTGACCTTGTATGGAAAGGGATTTGTGGGAGTAATGAAGGTATTTGGGGATTGGGGTTTTTGCGTGTCGGAAGTTTTGATAAGAGGAAAAATGCATAAATTGATCGATTAAATTATGGCCTATGTTTGCTGTTAGGATATCTAAAAAGGTGTTGTAGGCTGTTATAATTGTTATATAATGGTAGTATTTCGAATTCTGGGATTAGGACTTTTTACGGAATCGAATTCGGAGGTCCGGAAGGCCTCTAAACGGCAGAAATTGCATTTTTCTGGTTTGCAGTCCAGGAGAGTTCGCATAGCGAACTATAGTTCGCGTAGAGAAAGTTTGCATAGCGAGCAGTAGCAACTCGCAGTGAACATGACAGTGTTGTTTGCTGCTGTTACGGACAGAATTTTTCTAAACTTCAGAAGTTCATAACTTTTAATCCGTATGTCCGGTTCAGTCGCCGTTCGAGTCGTTGGAAAGCTGGTTTCAAACAATTTTTTATAAAATTACTTCCAATGCCAGAATTCCAACTATTCGATGCAGTAGTCGGGTTTTTCGTGTATGTGTTATGTGTTGTGCGTTGAAACGATGAATCTGTTTTATGATTCTTGTGTTGTCTTGATGTTTTGAGCTGTGATTATTCTGATGAATTACCATGACTATATTGATGATTAAATGATGATGTGAATGAACTTGAATTATATTGATGATTATGAGATGATGATACCTAACTATTTTGATGAATTACCATGAGCTATATTGATGATTATGAGATGATGATTCATGATGTTTGATGAATAAATGACGATATGATTAACATGAGATTTTGATGAATGATGATGCACGTAATGACTTTTATTGATGATGATTATGATAATGACGTTGTGTATCATGCATTCATAGCATTCCAGACTTCGGTCTATTGTGCCTTCAATCCTATTGTGTGGATGTGAGGTAATTTGACGTGCTCCGGTTCTTGTGTAGAATCGATCCTATTGACGGGGATCTTTGGAGGGTGATGGCCTAGTGTCCATCGACTTTGATGAATTGGTACCACATGCATGAGTCTTGTTGTGCATTTCATTTATTTTGCATTGATGTGATTTATGATATTGTGATTTTTGATGTTTTCCTTTGTCATGACCATGATGATGTTGTATATGATAATGATGCCATTTTATGTGTATCCTGTTTTTATATTGATTATAATGAATTGTGATTACTCACCCTGCCTGTTTGAATGTTGTCTCCACGTGGGTAGCGTGCAGGTGATCAGGCTTAGCTGTGGATGCCTTCGAGGACTTTTGGAGTTTATTTTGCTTTTGGTCGATGTAGAGGGTCTTGCTTTGACAGTGTAACATCGGGTTGGATCGTTGAGTTGAAACATATTATGTTGACATTTTGTTGTTATTTGATTATTAGGGTTTTTATTTTAAAACTTTTTGATTTTGGATTATTGTGGTTATGCTTGTTCCGCTGCTAATTTTGATGGCTTTTGAATATTTTGAGGAAAACCCGTGTTTACGGAGCATTTGTTTTATTTGAATTTATTAAGAAATGTGCGCCCTTTTGATGTGGTTCTGATTTTACTCTGATATTATGATTCTTCTGCTGCAATATTTGTGGGGTAGAAAAAAGGTGTTACATTAGTGGTATCATAGCAGGTTGGTCCGTCCGACTAGTTTGCCTAATGTTGTCTATTCCCTAGTGTACGACATGTGTGTGAAAACACTGTCGATGCTTATTTTGTTTTTCGTTTGCAGGTTGGGAATGAAAAAAGTGGGGGAGAAGATGGTGCTTCTCTAAGGTGCTTCAAGTGTGGATCGGTGGCTAAGTGTGGTGTTGGACGCTACGATAGTTTGGTAATGATAGTTTGTACCACCTCATAATAGTCGACTGTTATTGACAAATTAAGGAACTAATCACCCTTAATCTCTTATTGATAATAGACAGGATCATGTTGGATGGGATAGACCTGTCTTGCGAGCTTAAGTGGTGTGCGCAGTAAATTGTTTGGAGTTAAGCCAAGTGCTTACAAATTCTTTTGATGAGTCGATGTAGGTTGGTGCTGAGATGTTTATGTTGAGGGCAACCTTGAGTATTAATGAAGGTGGAGAAGCTGGTGTTTTACCTTTTGTTTGTGAAATTTCATAAGTGTTTCCTGATGACGTAAGTGATTTTCCTCCAGAGCGTGAGGTAGAGGTTGCGGCGGATTTGATACCAAGTATGAGTCCGGTGCCAATGGCTCCTTACCAGATGTCTGCATCTGAGTTAGGAGAATTGAAGAAATAATTGGAAGAGTTGCTTCGGATGAAGTTTGTTCGACGAGTGTTTCTCTATGGGGTGCTCCTTGTTATCGGTGAAGAAGAAAGATGGTAGCATGAGGTTGTGTATTGATTATCGGCAGTTGAATAAAGTGACTATTAAGAATAAGTATCCACTTCTGAGAATTGGATCAGCTGGTAGGCGCTTGTGTGTTCAGTAAGATTGATTTGAGGTTTGGTTATCATCAGATTCATGTTAAGCCTGATGATATCCCGAAGACGACTTTCAGGACGAGGTATGGTCACTATGAATACACTGTGATGTCGTTTGGTGTATCCAATGCACCTGGTGTGTTCATGGAGTACATGAATCGGATTTTTCATGAGTATTTGGATAAGTTTGTGGTGGTGTTTATCGATGATATCTTGATATATTGTAGATCTGAAGAAGAACATGCTGAGCATTTGAGAACTGTGTTGCGAGTATTGAAGGAGAAGAAGTTGTATACAAAGTTGTCCAAGTGTGAGTTTTGGTTGAAGGAAGTGAATTTTCTTGGCCATGTGATTTCAAGTGGCGGGATTGCCGTTGATCCCTCTAAAATTAATGTTGTGTTACAGTGGGAGACTCTGTAGTCTGCTACCGAGATACTAAGTTTTCTGGGATTGGTGGGTTATTACCGCAAGTATATCGAAGGCTTTTCTAAGTTGGCATTACCTTTGACTCAGTTGACTTGAAAGGGTCAAGCTTTTGTGTGGGATGTAGCTTGCGAAGAGAGTTTTGTGGAATTGAAAAAGAGGTTGACGAACGCTCCAGTGTTGATTTTGCCGAATCCGAGCGAATCTTTTGTGTTGCGATGCATCGAAGATAGGCCTTGGTGGAGTATTAATGCAGAATGGACAAGTTGTTGCATATGCTTCGAGACAATTGCGAGGTCATGAGAGGAATTAACCTACACATGACTTGGAATTCGCCGCTGTGGTGTTTGTGTTGAAGATTTGGAGACATTATCTGTTTGGCTCTAAGTTTGAAGTGTTCAGTGATCATAAAAGTCTGAAGTAATCATTCGACCAAAAAGAATTGAATATGAGGCAGAGGAGGTGGTTAAAGCTGTTGAAGGATTTTGATTTTGACTTGATTTATCATCTGGGCAAAGCAAATGTAGTGGCTGATGCATTGAGTAGGAAGTCATTGCATATGTCGATACTTATGGTGAGAGAATTGGAATTAATTAAGCAATTTCGAGATTTGAGTTTGGTATGTGAAGAGACCTCTAACTGTGTGAAGTTGGGAATGTTGAAGTTGACTAGTGGTATTCTGGAAGAAATCAGAGTGGGGCAGCAATCTGATTTAAAGTTGGTTGACCGGATGACTTTGATTAACCAAGATAACGGAGGAGAATTTCGGATTTATGAGAATGGTGTGTTGAGGCTTCAGGATAGGGTATGTGTTCCAGATATTCCAGAAATCAAGAAGAGTATTCTAGAAGAAGGACACCGAAGTAGGTTAAGTATTCATCCCGGTGCTACAAAGATGTACCGGGATTTGAAAAAAGTTGTTTTGGTGGACGGGTATGAAGAAGGATATTGTCGAGTTCGTTTATGCGTGCTTGACGTGTCAGAAGTCAAAGATTGAGCATCAGAAGCCTTTAGGTATGATGCAGCCATTGAATATTCCAGTATGGAAATAGGATAGCATTTCCATGGATTTTGTGTCAGGATTACCGAGAACTGCTAAGGGAAATGATTGAATTTGGGTGATAGTGGATAGATTAACTAAATCGGCTCATTTCTTGCCGATGAAGATTAATTATTCTATGCAGAAGTTAACCAAGATGTACATTGAGGAGATTATGAAGTTACATGGGATAACTTTGAGTATTGTGTCAGATAGAGATCCAAGATTTACATCTAGGTTCTGGAAGAGTTTACAAGATGCTTTGGGTACTAAGTTGAGGATGAGTTCTGCCTATCATCCGCAAACGGACGGTCAGACAGAAAGGACTATCCAATCCTTATAGGATTTGCTGAGGGTTTGTGTGTTGGATCACGGAGGATCTTGGGATAGCCATTTACCGTTGATTGAGTTCACGTACAATAATAGTTTTCTTGCTAGTATTGGAATGGCGCCCTATGGAGCTTTGTATGGGAGAAGGTGTAGGACTCCTTTGTGTTGGTATGAGTCGGGCGAGAGTGCTGTACTCGGACATGAGATTGTGCAAGAGACGACTGAGAAGATTAAGATGATCCAAGAAAGGATGAGAGCTTTGCAGAGTCGCCAGAAGAGCTACCATGATAAGGGGAGGAAGACACTTGAATTCCAAGAGGGAGATCAAGTGTTTTTTTGAGTGTGACGCCACTGACTGGTGTGGGTCGAGCTTTGAAGTCTAGGAAGCTCACTCCACGTTTTGTTAGTCCATATCAAATCTTGCAGAGGATAGGAGGGGTAGCCTATCGAATTGCTTTACCGTCGTCACTTGCAAATTTGCATGACGTGTTCCATGTGTCTCAGTTGAGGAAGTACATTCCGGCTCCGTCGCATGTGATTCAGATGGATGATGTACAAGTGAGCGATAACCTGACACTGGAAGCATTACCTGTGCGGATTGATGGTCGAGAGATGAAGCAACTGCGGGGTAAAGACATAGCTTTGGTGAAAGTATTGTGGGGTGGACCAGCTGGCGAAAGTTGAACTTGGAAACGTGAAGATCAGATGAGGGATTCGTATCCGACTCTATTTCCTTGAGGTAATTTTCGAGGGAGAAAATTCTTTAAGTAGGGGAGAGTTGTAACACCCCAAATATTTAAGAATATTTATTCAAATATAATATTCGTGAATTTTAGTGAATTTTGGTGGTTTGCGTTGACGTCGGTATTTTGTGGAAGTTTTGGCTATTTATATAAATAATAGTATATAATATAGAATATCTTGTATTATTATTTATTTAAATAATATTTGAAGGATAAAGGGCAAATTGGACTTTTAAGGAGGAGTTGGTGAGAGTAATATTGGGAAAGCCCATTTTAGAAGTCCAAAGGTTAGGTTTAACAAAAAGGAGAATTTTAGAGGAATAGGATTAATTTTGTTAGACCGTGAAAAGAAAGGAAAAGGCCAGAGCTCTGAGGAAAGAGGGAATAGCCTAGGATTCGAGAAGGTTCCAAGAACTAAAGAAAGAAAGCTTGGAATTAACAATCTAAGGTATGGGGAGTATTGTCTTTCATTGTTTTCAATATAGGAATTCGATGTGTTTAAAGCAGATTTTTGAGGTTTATGTGGGTTTGTGGGTTTATGAGTAAATTGATGATTTAGGTGTTGCTTTTGTGGATTGATGATGAATATGAAGGATCAGATTGAATCAGATAAAAGTAGGCCTTCGAGGCTAATCTCCCTATTGATGTTGGTCTGACCTTGTAGGGAAAGGGATTTGTGGGAGTTATGAAGGTATTTGGGGATTGAGGTTTTTGCGTGTCGGAAGTTTTGATAAGAGGAAAAATGCATAAATTGATCGATTAAATTGTGGTCTATGTTTGATGTTAGGATCTCTAAAAAGGTGTTGTAGGCTGTTATAATTGTTATATAATGGTAGTATTTCGAATTCTGGGATTGGGACTTTTTACGGAATCGAACTCGGAGGTCCGGAAGGCCTCCAAACGGCAGAAATCGCATTTTTCTGGTTTGCAGTCCAGGAGAGTTCGCATAGCGAACTATAGTTCGCGTAGTGAAAGTTCGCATAGTGAGCAGTAGCGACTCGCAGCGAACATGACAGTGTTGTTTGCTGCTGTTACGGACAAAATTTTTCTAAAGTTCAGAAATTCATAACTTTTAATTCGTATGTCCGTTTCAGTCGCCGTTCGAATCGTTGGAAAGCTGGTTTCAAACAATTTTTGATAAAATTACTTCCAATGCCAGAATTCCTACTATTCGATGCAGTAGTCGGGTTTTTCGTGTATGTGCTATGTGTTGTGCGTTGAAACGATGAATTTGTTTTATGATTCTTGTGCTATATTGATGATTATGAGACGATGATTCATGATGTTTGATGAATAAATGACGATATGATTAACATGAGATATAGATGAATGATGATGCACGTAATGACTTTTATTGATGATGATGATAATGACGTTGTGTATCATGCATTCATAGCATTCCAGACTCCGGTCTATTGTGGCTTCAATCCCATTGTATGGATGTGAGGTAATTTGACGTGCTCTGGTTCTTGTGTAGAATCGATCCTATTGACATGGACCTTTGGAGGGTGATGGCCTAGTGTCCATCGAATTTGATGAATTGGTACCACATGCATGAGTCTTATTTTGCATTGCGTTTATTTGGCATTTATGTGACTTATGATATCGTGATTTTTGATGTTTTCCTTTGTCATGACCCTGATGATGTTGTATATGATAATGATGCCATTTTATGCGTATCCTGTTTTTATATTGATTATAATGAATTGTTATTACTCACCCTTCCTGTTTGAATGTTGCTTCCACGTGGGTAACGTGCAGGCGATCAGGCTTAGTTGTGGATGCCTTCGAGGACTTTTGGAGTTTATTTTGCTTTTGGTCGATGTAGAGGGTCTTGCTCTGATAGTGTAACATTGGGTTGGGTCGTTGAGTCGAAACATATTATGTTGACATTTTGTTGTTATTTGATTATTAGGGTTTTTATTTTAAAACCTTTTGATTTTGGATTATTGTGGTTATGGTGGTTCCGCTGCTAATTTTGATGGCTTTTGAATATTTTGAGGAAAACCCGTGTTTACGGAGCATTTGTTTTATTTGAATTTATTGAGAAATGTGCGCCCTTTTGAGTTGGTTCTGATTTTACTCTGATATTATGATTATTTTGCTGCAATATTTGTGGGGTAGAAAAAGGGTGTTACACCTTGCCCTTCGCCTGAGCATTCTTCACCATCCGTTCATGGGCAGAAGACATTTTACCTGCAAAAACATAACGAGCACATTAGTAAAAAGAAAGGATAACATTCCAAACAAGATAATAAATAAAGACTACCCAGCAATTCTTGAGTATCATCCCGAGTGCGGCACTCGAGGAGCTCCTTCATATTGATATAACGACTCTCCACCTTGAGCCCTCCATCTTCCTCGTAAATTGGATCCCCACTTTTAGTCACACACTAATCAGGGGTGAAACTGTTGACAAAACCCACCAGCTTCGCGTAGCTGGCCTTGTCATCCTTGTTCAGCATATCTAGAGTGGCGGTGTAACCATCTGTTCCCAGGGTGAAATGATCCCTGCTCCAGTAAAAGGGGAACCTCAACAACCTCCGCCCCTCTATCTTACCCTCCTCGTCGATAATATCCTCCCCGTTCTCGTCCGTCGAGACTTCCCAGATAAACGTGGAGTCAGTGGGCCTCTCTGACATGGGCTCAATAATATAAAACCTCTCCTTGAAAGTCCTAATGGACTCAGAGAAGGGTTTGAACAACTTCATCCCCTGCTTCAGGGAGACCCAGGTGAACTTCCTCCTCGAAACTTGTCGCTGAAGGTTGAAGACTGTAAAGAAAAAGGGGAGGGTAGCTCTAATCTCCAGGAAGTCACACGTCAACTCGAATGCCTGCATGAAGGCAATGGAGTAAGGATGTAGCTGCAAAGGCGCCAGATCCAGATGCACGAAGATTGGCCTCTGAAAATCCGTGAAGGGCAACCTCTGCCATATCTCCTTGAAGATGTATTCGTACATGGGGAATATCTCCTCGTAGTCTGAGCAAATATGATCGTCTTCTCCGGGGAAATGAACCTTCCACTCCCCCTCATCCCCCACCGTCATGAAGGTCTCTCCGGTGTATGAGGCGAAGATGGAGGCATGCTCCCCAGGCTCCGCAACAGACCACTCTTTCGCGGTAGTCCTCATGGGAGGGGTTTCGTCAGCACCCCGGGACCTAGCCATCATTACGCATTAAATGTGATACGTGGCTCGGGGAACGCTTGGCACTTCACCTCTTTAGATCACATCAACCGTTGGGCTCCCCGCAAGCCAGGCACGTCGTGCAACGTTACAGGTCCCCCGGGCACGGACTCCCTCGGGCACCATAAAACAACTTTGTCGACAGGCGACGACCATCTCTGGATCTCCCTGAGACTGCGGACTACCCTTAAGTCATCACTCCCATGCTCGGGAGCAACGACTTGGGGGGCTCCTGTTCCAGCCTGACCCAATGGCTAGGCATGACCCAATCCACTTCTGCTCCCAGAACGGCCCAATTGTCTAAGTCCAATCAATTTAGGGCAACATTTACCTTTATGCCCCTCTACTGGGCAAGGCTTGTCATATGACCCCCAGGGTTAGCTGCCCCTCCTCAGCAGTTCCTGCCCGTCACACACGGTTCCACCATCCAGAAACATTCACGACGCCCGTGCCCGCGACTGCGTCTCTGCCTGCGGCAACGGCTAGTTTCGGGCACTTCTGCCCGTCCCAATGGCTAGTTTTTGGCAGTTACCTATTCTTTGGGGAACGGTTATTTCGCCCCGGAAATAGGAACCAATGGCCAAGCGCTGGGGGCACTACAAAAACCCTCTTATTTGAGATGGTCATGTATTCTAATTCATCCTACGAAATACATACTTTGTACTTGCCTTTCTTCCTCCCGATCCTTACTTTAGCATCGGAGTGCCTTGCAGGTACACCCTCTCGGCATCTTTCACACTCAGCATCGCAGACGTCGTCTCTGGCCCACTTCAGGTTCTGATCAACCGTCAAGATCAAGAAGAAATATAGTCCAAGCTCCCATTCATCAAGTGCATGTGATAGATTGCTAAAGATTGCAAGAGAAGCAAGATAGTAGGTTAGTAGCATCAAGAAACCCTTATCTCGCCATCATCTTATCATCTTCATCAATATTATAAGTGTTTATCAAGAGAAGAAGAATTAGAGAAAGCTTGGGGGAGAGCATCCTTCCATGTAATGGTTCTTGAGAACTTAAATAAACATCACAATTCCTCATAATCTCTTATCTTCACTTAAGTTCAAGTTTGATCAAAGGTGAACTTCCTTTTCTAGGCTTCAACTTGGGATTTAGATCCAATTAGGCTTAATTTATAATGAAGATTGGGAATTTATTCAATAAAATGATCTTATATGTGTTTTTGTGTGCTTAACATGTGATGATCATGAATGACATAATTGTGATGATGCATGTTTAAGTTGTGACTTGTTTCTAACATGTTAGCATCATTAAGGTGTAATAGTATGTGTTTAACATGTGCTTGTATTGAGAAAGGCTTGAGAAACAAGAGAAAAATTTAATATTGTGTGGTTTGATTCGAATTAGGGGGTCTATAATTCGAGTTACATATTAAATTATGAGCAGGATTTCAGTTTTGATTGGTTGATTCGAGTTATGAAACCTTTGATTCGAATCACAGGGTAAAACTTGGAAAAAATATATATTTTTAGTTGCCATGATTTGAATTATGAGTTATGTGATTCAAATCATGGAGGAAAATTGTGTGTAAATTTTCGTTTTCGTCATAATTTGAGTTTTGTAACTCCGTTTGAGACGCGATTAGTTGTGTTGGACATCTAGTTATGTGAACTATCATATGGTAAATAAATATGATGTTTTTATAATATGATTTCAGTTATCAATATATGAATCGGTTATGTATCATGTGTCATGTCTAGACGTGTGAGAGTTTCGTCCAAGAAAAGGGACAGGAAATCACTCAGAAACCCACCTATTCTAAGAATCCATTCAAATCCCTAGTTGATAGTATAGAAATTGCCTTTCGATATGATTAGGAGTAAGTTGATTGAGGTTAAAGGAATCATAAACACTCGACACTCACTTGAACAATTGGCAGAGATCACTTAGGAAACATGCGAGTTAGATATAAACTAAGGTTTAACATGTCAATACTCCGAGACGAATGGAGTTAGTAAGAAAGATTGAACCCTTATCAAGTTAGAGTTTAGAATACTTATGCAGTATTAAATATGGTGCAATGTTCCTAAGAAAATTGGAACTAGGTGAACAATCAGAGTATATATGTTCCTAAGAAAATTGGGACCGAGAAACTGATCAAAGTGTCGTGTTCCTAAGAAAATAGAACTATGCAAATGAACTGTGTTTTATGTTCCTAAGAAAATTGGAACAATAACCATACACCGTTGTGTACAAATATGTGTAGTGCTAAGCTTATCATTAGTAAGTTTAAATAGCATAAATCTTTCCTTCAAGGAAATAAAGTAGGGTAAAGTTAGTAAAAGACCGTATTCATGTATGCTCTTGCCTAATGGAATTTAATTGGTAAGTGAGAAAACTATATGATTGAGTTAGAATTCAACGGTAAAAGGGTAAGACCCTGATAGAAGGAAGGCAGTTAAATTTTGGAAGACCTTACCTTTTAGGGCAGTGGATTAGTCATTCGCCAAGGACGTTCAAAACACTTGTTGTTGGGCTAGAAGTTTGTCAAAGACTTCAACATGATAATCTAAGCTCTTATTGTTCTACATGGCTTATGTAATTAAGATATCATCTTTCACTTAATGTAAATGGCAATATTATGATTCCGAGATAAAGGGAATGTAGTAGGTGGAAGTATTCATTCCAATGGCTTACCTTAAATATAGTTTGAAGCGTAGGAGGGTAAGACCCCGATAGAAGGAAGGCAAGTAAATTTCGGAAGACCTTACCTTAGAGGGCATTGGATTAGTCGTTCGTCAAGAACGTTCGAAACAGTAGTTAGACTAGAAGTTCGTCAAAGACTTTGACATGAATATTCAGATTTATCTCACCTCTCATATTTAAAACTTAAAGGTTATTCACAATGAAGATAGGGACCAAATTTGTTCGAGCATATAGCTGATATAGTTTGTCCATATAATTCATTATTAATGTCTCGCTTATTATATCTCTTTAATTATGGAGTCAATATATCTCACATACGGGAGGTCAAGCAATATTGAGAAAAAATATTTTCTTATGGCAAGATGGATACATGTTACATCGAATTGGGGTTTCCTTTTTCGGATTTAATTTGACATGTCCCCAATAATATGCAATGATACTGCTTAGGGTGCAATAATACCCCGTAGCAAGTAATGATACTTTGTATGGTACAATGATACCCGTAGGGAACAACGATGCCACGTAGGGTTCAATAATACTACAACATTTTGTGCTTGAGAAAGGAAAATTAAGCTAACTAATAAAATAAAGAAATTTTCATTCATTTGATTGATTATCTTCCTCTCTTAGTGGGAGTACACATATAATATTACTAATGAATAGTAGAATAAAGACCCAGCGACTAAAAAGCTCAACTAAAAAACAAAATCCCAACTAATATAAATTTTACTTCTAAATTTAATAATTAAATTACCTAAAATTATCTTCATGATCATATCATTACCTACCCCTTCAAAAAAAACTTGTCCTCAAGATTGTAAAACTTCATTGTTGCAATAACTTTCCTGGATCTTCAACTTTAACATCCACCTCAACAACCTGATTAAACGCTTTACCCAGCTTGCAATCAACAACCATATTTTTGAGTTTTGATTTGGTTGCATCACTCTTAAGCTTAGAATTCATGTGATCTTGACCTCAGCTTCTATTTTCCCATCCTGATAAAAGTACCAGAAAAATACATATTCATAGTTTGCTACAGTGCATATAAACGACACTGTCAACCTTCTAGATCTTCGAACTTCGGCCAAACCTGGTCTCCAATCTTGATGCTTCCACAAAATACCATGTTCCTCTTCATTCATGCAAACAGAATTCTCAATTATTTCGAAGCCTTCGGTAAAAATTTTGAAGTGAGCATCAAAGTACTTGATATAACCTAAACAATAACAACTCTATTTGAGAGACTGGGCGTTTTTACCAAGGCCATCTTCACCAGCATCAAATGAATTCTTCTTATAGTGAGGATCGTTTAGATCTCCATACGAGACCACCATCTCAACAAAACTCATCCTGTGTGCTACTAGCCTTCGCCCTGGACTTCCATCAAATGTAACATCCACATGAGTAATCGGCGAGCCAAGTCCAAGAAATGCGGTTTTCGCCTGCCTCATAGAGTTAATTGAATACGGTCGAATCTTTCCATCAAGTGAGACAATAACAACAGAACCATCACCAGTTGTAGCAAAGCATTGAAAATTTTCCCCCTTAGAGAATTGATGACCTTATGCCCAATTCAACACAAGTGTACTTATATTTGAGTTAGAATCAGCAAGATTCGAAACTATTCCATGACGGTCATGCATATCCCACCTACAAAGCCAATTTTCATCCAATCTACGAAAATTAGAACTAGAAGGATCTAACTGAGAACTTTTACTATCATTTGTGATATCTCTCATTGTAATCTCAGTACCATCCTTACCAAATTTCCATTTTGTCACAACCTTCCCTGTCTCAATATCAAACTGCTGAAGCCCTATTGAATGCAACTTACTTTCATTTAATGTACTTGTAACACCCCCAATCTATAACCCGAGCAATTAAAGCGATAACAAATAATCATAGTATAATTAAAACATTCATGGCATAAACAGGAGCGTCACATCAAAAAGATGAAATAAAAATAACCTGCTCAAATAGATATGCAACAATCAGGTAACAACATAAGCAGAGGAACTCAGTTCCTATCACCCACTATTCAGATACAGAATAAAAGCGAAAAATCTGCACCTGAAATCTCATATATATAAACATAGAAGTTTGTCTGTTATACACAGAGCCAAACATGTACAATCCAAAAATATTTATATATACACATACACATAAATCACATAACGATCTCCCCGACTACCCGGTGCTACATATCAGAGCCGACCGACAAAAGAATAAAGACATAATCTTCACAAAAAGACCTTCAGCATCTAATCTGCAATGCCTCAAAGAGCATTCAAAACAGCAGAAGGGTGAGAAACACAATTATAATATAGTTGCATACAATTATATAATAACACAAAATACACATGTAAAACATTCTCACCACAACTTACACCATAATTCAAATACAAAACACCACAATTCATATCTCATACATCCATCCCAACGGCATATCAATCATGCTCAATGCATTTATCACCAACACACACACACACACATATATATATATATATCAACTCATCTATTCCATTCACAATTCCACACATAATCAATCCATTCATGATTTATGCAAATGCACAGAGACCGACACAACGACTCTATGCAATGCAATACGGTACCGTTCCATCCATCATCTCATCATTAATTCACTCAGGAATTATTGAAATCATCGCTTGTTACTTAGTGTAACTCCCCGTCGGGCAAACCATGTTCCCCGTCGCTTTAGGTCCTCTTGGTATAAGGCTCACGACGTTTATGGATCGCTTTAGGTCCTCTTTGTATAAGGCTCATGATCCAATCGCTTTAGGTCCTCTTTGTATAAGTCTCACGATCGTCTATAACGTCGCTTTAGGTCCTCTTTGTATAAGGCTCACGACCGTTATAGCAGATTCCCTCTGGAATCGTTTCGTCGCTCACACCCACTAGGGCACACGACATCACAAGAATGCATATCATGATGATTGGCATACAATGACTCATGACAATCAAATGCATACATATATACAACCATGTGAACCATTGCAACATCCATAATCATGCATATACCATCAAACACAACACAATGCATTTACTTGCCCTTAGGTTATAAACCATCATCACAACATTTCATCACATGCAATCACATCATATAACAGCACACAAGTCATACGTTATATATCCAAAAACATATCGCATGATTACACATCAATCGCACACAATTACAACAATAAAAGTCGACAAAACGACACATTTCCAAATTCCCGACACAATTAAATCGGCCACTAATCTCAAAACCATTTTTTATAAGAAAGAACATTTCATTAGCTTCCCAACGCATCCGACCGTGCCTCGTTCCGAGCTACGGATCAAAAGTTATGAAGGAAACAAAACTGCACAAACTGTCATATTCGCTAGGCGAACCTTCTAGCGAGCATTCGCTACCACCTTCGCTAGGCGAATGTCCAGGCGAAACCACAAACAGACCAAAACAGACACAAAGTTCGCTAGGCGAACCTTCGCCTTGCCGTTCGCTTCGCGAAACCCTCGGCGAACCAAGGCAGCACCAAACAGAACTTAAAAGATACAAAGTTCGCTGGGCGAACGTCGTTGGCGAACATTCGCTGACCTTCGCTGACGGGTTCGCTAGGAGAACCCTCGAAAATCATTTGCTTTCGCTTCGCCCCTAGTTCGCTAGGCAAACCATGAAAAACTCAGAAATTCTGCAGCGCTGTTATTTGTCCAAAAACAATATTCCTTTAACCAAAATCACTTCTAAACCATAACATAACCACTAAAATATACCACAATCATAACAACAATTATCCTACAACATTTATATCACATTCCAACCACGAAAACATCGATTCCCAATCATTTTCTCATTTCCAACCTGGAATTGAAAACTATGGAACGACAAGTAGACTTCAAACACACACATGCATATTCATACACAATGATAAGATAATCGAGTTTCACACCCTTACCCGATTAATCGTGCTTCGAAGTGTCGGTTGATTCGATTTCTTAAACTCCAAGTTTTTCCTCTTTTTCTTCTTTCCTTTCTCTTTTCCTTCTTTTCTTTCTTTTCTCTCTATTTTTCTCTCTATTTTCTATTTTATGAAAAACAATAACTAACCAAGCCAAAAAGACCAAAATACCCCTACACTCAATTTTCGCGCAAACGCTCTCAGACGCGATAAAACATACTAACGATAAACATAACACATTTACCAAATAAAAAACCAAGAATAAAATAATATAAAGACAAAAATAATTAAATCGACTCGATTAAATAAATCTAACAAAAACAGGGGCATTACAATCTCCCCCACTTAGAAATTTTCGTCCTCGAAAATATTACCTGAGACGAACAACTCCGGATACGATTCCCGCATCCGACTCTCCAACTCCCAAGTCAAATTGCCCTCAGCAGCGCCTCCCCACGCTACTTTCACAAGCGTAATGTCCTTGCCTCTTAACCGCTTCAACTCGCGATCCAAAACTCTCACCGGTAATGCCTCAACCATAAGGTTCTCCCTTACCTCAACCTCATCCATCGGAATCACATGCGACGGATCCGGAACATACTTCCGAAGCTGTGAAACATGGAACACATCATGCAAATTCGAAAGATTCGGTGGCAACGCCACCCTATAAGCCACAGCACCCACTCTCGCGGATATCTGATAAGGACCAATAAACCGAGAAGTAAGTTTCTTCGACTTCAATGCATAACCAACACCCGTCACCGGTGTAACTCTCAAAAATACATGATCGCCTTCTTGAAACTCAAGATCTTTCCTCCTTCGATCATGATAACTCTTCTGCCTACTCTAAGAACCCTTCATTTTCTCACGAATAAGTTTCACCTTTTCCGTAGTTTGTTGAATTAACTCTGGTCCAACCACCAAACTCTCACCAGATTCATGCCAACACAAAGGTGTTTGACATCTTCTTCTATACAACGCTTCAAAAGGTGTCATTCTAATACTCGAATGGAAATTGTTGTTATACGTGAATTCCACCAACGAAAGATAATTATCCCAAGCACCACCTTCCTCAAGAACACAAGCTCTCAACAAATCTTCCAACGACTGAATAGTTCTCTCGGTCTGACCATCCGTCTGCGGATGATAAGCAGAACTCATTCTCAACTTGGAACCTAATGGCTTTTGCAAACTTTCCCAAAATATGGAAGTAAACCTCGGATCTCGATCTGAAACAATACACAACGGAACACCATGTAGCTTCACAATCACACGGATATAAATCTCAGCCAACTTCTCTAGAGAAAAACTAATGTCAATCGAAATGAAATGTGCCGATTTAGTCAGCCTATCCACAATCACCCAAATGGCATTATGTCCCCTCGGAGTATTCGGCAACCCTGTCACAAAATCCATAGAAATGTTGTCCCATTTCCACTCGGGAATATCCAACGGTTGCAAAAATCCACTAGTCTTCTGATGTTCTACCTTTGACTTCTGACACGTCAAGCACGCATAAACAAACTGAGGCATATCCCTCTTCAATCCGGACCACCAAAAGATCTTCTTCAAATCTTGATACATCTTATTAGCTCCCGGATGTATACTCAAATTACTCCGGTGCCCTTCCTCTAAAATCATCTTTTTCAATTCAGAATCATCAGGAATACAAATTCTACCACGGAATCTCAAAACACCCTGATCATCCACTTTAAAGTCACCATCCACACCTTTATCTCCAACCGTCATCAAAATAACGAATTTCACATCCAGCTTCTATTTCTCGCTAACGGTGAACAGAAAATCATTAGTAACCTTTAACATACCAAGCCTCACGCCATCAGATGTCAATTCACACACCAAACTCAGATCTCTAAATTCTTCCAAAAGTTCCCACTCTTTAACCATCAAAGCAGAAATATGCAACGATTTCCGGCTTAACGCATCGGCTACCACATTAGCTTTACCAGGATGGTAATTCAAGCTAAAATCGTAGTCCTTCAAAAATTCCAACCATCTCCGTTGCCTCATATTCAACTCTTTTTTATCAAACAAGTATTTCAAACTCTTATGATCACTAAAGACTTCGAATCTTGCACCGTAGAGATAATGCCTCCAAATTTTCAATACAAAAACCACCGCCGCTACTTCCAAATCATGCGTAGGATAATTCTTCTCATGAACCCTCAATTGCCTCAAAACATAGGCCACAACCTTACCTTCTTGCATCAACACTCCACCTAACCCAATCAAAGACGCATCGCAATACACCACAAACGATTCACTAGGATTCGGTAAGATCAAAATCGGAGTTGTAGTCAATCTTCTCTTCAGCTCACTAAAACTTTCCTCACACTGAATATCCCAAATAAACGCTTTACCTTTACAAGTCAGCTGGGTCAAAGGAAGTGCTAACTTGGAAAAGCCTTCAATGAATCTTCGATAATATCTTGCTAAACCCAAAAAGCTTCTAATTTAAGTAATAGATCTAGGAGCCTCCCATTGTAGAACTGCATCTACTTTGGATGGATCCACAGCAATACCATTACCTGAAATCACATGCCCAAGAAAACTCACTTCTGACAACCAGAACTCACACTTGGACAACTTGGCATAAAGTCTCTTTTCCTTCAAAATTTGCAATACAATACGCAAATGCTCCGCATGTTCCTCCCGAGACTTAGAATAAATCAAGATGTCATCAATAAACACAACAACAAATTGATCTAAATGCTTATGGAAAATACGATTCATATATTCCATAAACACTCCCGGTGCATTAGAAACCCCGAACGGCATCACGGAATATTCGTAATGTCCGTATCGTGTCCTAAAAGCCGTCTTTTGAATATCTTCCTCCTTCACTCTAATCTGATGATAACCTGACCTCAAATCAAACTTACTAAACACACACGCACCTACCAACTGGTCCATCAGATCATCAATTCTCAGAAGAGGATACTTATTCTTAATCGTCACCTTATTCAGCTGGCGATAATTAATACACAATCGCATACTTCCATCTTTCTTCTTCACCAATAAAACTGGAGCACCCCAAGGCGATACACTCGGCCTCACAAACCACTTTTCTAACAATTCATTCAACTGCTTCTTCAATTCAACCAACTTAGATGCCGACATACGATATGGTGCCATAGATACAGGTCTAGTACCAGGAACTAGATCTATAGAAAACTCCACCTCTCTTTCTGGCGGCACATCTGAAATATCCTCCGGAAACACCTCTGGAAAATCACACACAACTGGAACCACATCAATTGCAACTTGACTATCCACAGTCAACGATGCAAACAACCCGAACAACTGAGTTTCATCCGCCAAAAGTTTCTTCAACTCTTTGGTAGATAAGAAACTCGATTCCTCGTCTTCTTCAAGAGAAGGAAATCTTACCAACTTATGATAACAATCGATATGAACTCGATTGAACTGCAACCAATTCATTCCCAGAACCACGTCTAAACCCTCCAACGGCAGACACACTAAATCCATCTCAAAATCTTTACCATAAATGGTCAAAGGACAACTTAAACAAACCAAAGAAGTAGTTACCGACCCCATTGCTGAAGTATCGATAACCATCTCTCCACCCATCGATGACAACAAAAGATTCAAACGCTGCGCACACACAGACGAAATAAACGAATGAGTCGCTCCGGTATCAATAATAGCAACTAAAGGCGTATTATTAATAAAACAAGTACCTCTGATCAGACGATCTGCACTAGTAGTCTGAGTTCCTGCCAATGGAAATAATTTCCCAATAGCTTGAGCTTGCTTTGGTTTCGGACACTTCGTACTAATATGACCAGGTTCACCACAGTTGAAACACTTCACCTCACTCTTCTTGCACTCAGCTGTTACATGTCCTATACCTCCACAATTGGAACACTTCCTCATATCCTTTCTATATTCAAACTAACGATGTCATAAGTCACCACACCTAAAACATCTCAGAGGATTAGACATACCTCCCCCACTTGAGCTTTTATCAGAATTAGCCATTTACTTTCCCTTGTCAGCTGGTGACACATAAGGACCACCACGAAATGGTTGCTTTCCTTTCCTTTCGTTCACACTCTTATAATGAATAGAACGAGCTTTGCTATCCTCCTCATAAATTCTACAACAATCCACCAAATCTGAAAACCTCCTAATTCTTCGATAACCAACTGCCTGTTTGATCTCGGGACGCAACCCGTTCTCAAACTTCACACATTTGGAAAACTCCGCAGTTGCTTCAGCATAAAGTGGATAAAACTGAACAAGCTCCACAAACTTAGCAGTGTAATCAATAACAGACATATTACCCTGTTTCAACTCCAAGAACTCTATTTCTTTCTTTCCTCTAACATCTTCAGGAAAATACTTCCTCAGAAACTCACTGCTAAACAAAGCCCAAGTGACAACTTCACCTGCAGCTTCCCACACATGGCGCGTACTAACCCACCAATCATTAGCCTCCTCCTGCAACATGTGAGTACCCAATCTCACCTTCTGTTCCTCAGTACAGTCCATCACTCGAAAGATTCTTTCAATCTCCTTAAGCTAAATCTGAGCACCATCAGGGTCATATCCTCCTTTGAAGATAGGCGGTTTGTTCTTCTTGAACTCATCATTCTCGCCAGTATTAGGTGCACCCCATACAACCTGAGCCATAGCTTGCATAGCAGCAGCAAGAGCAGCATCATTTCTACCAGCCATATTCTGTTCATATCCAATAACAGTCACTATGGTTAAACAAACAGCTCACCCAACACAAATGTCGCACAACAAACAACTTGGTCACAATGACCGACACGGACTGGCACAGACTGACATAAACTGGCACAAACATAGCTCTGATACCACTTAATGTAACACCCCCAATCTATAACCCGAGCAATTAAAGCGATAACAGATAATCACAGTATAATTAAAACATTCATGGCATAGACAAGAGCGTCACATCAAAATGATGAAATAAAAATAACCTGCTCAAATAGATATGCAACAATCAGGTAGCAACATAAGCAGAGGAACTCAGTTCCTATCACCCACTATTCAGATACAGAATAAAAGTGGAAAATCTGCAACTGAAATCTCATATATATAAACATAGAAGTTTTTCTGTCATACACAGAGTCATACATGTACAATCCAAAAAGATATATATACATATACACATAAATCACATAACGATCTTCCCGACTACCCGGTGCTACATATCAGAGTCGACCGACAAAAGAATGAAGACATAATCTTCACAAAAAGACCTCCAGCATCTAATCTGCAATGCCTCATAGAGCATTCAAAATAGCAGAAGGGTGAGAAACACAATTATAATATAGTTGCATACAATTATATAATAACACAAAATACACATATAAAACATTCTCACCACAACTTACACCGTAATTCAAATACAAAACACCATAATTAATATCTCATACTCAATGCATTTATCACCAACATATATATATATATATATATATATATATATATATATATATATATATATATATATATATATATATATATATATATATATATAAACTCATCAATTCCATTCACAATTCCACACATAATCAATCCATTCATGATTTATGCAAATGCACAGAGACCGACACAACGACTCTATGCAATGCAATGCGGTACCGTTCCATCTATCATCTCATCATTAATTCACTCAGGAATTATTGGAATCATCGCTTGTTACTTAGTGTAACTCCTCGTCGGACAAACGATGTTCCCCGTCACTTTAGGTCCTCTTGGTATAAGGCTCACAACGTTTATGGATCACTTTAGGTCCTCTTTGTATAGGGCTCACGATCCGATCGCTTTAGGTCCTCTTTGTATAAGGCTCACGATCGTCTATAACGTCGCTTTAGGTCCTCTTTGTATAAGGCTCACGACCGTTATAGCAGATTCCCTCTGGAATTGTTTCGTCGCTCACACCCACTAGGGCACACGACATCACAAGAATGCATATCATGATGCTTGGCATACAATGACTTGTGATAATCAAATGCATACATATATACAACCATGTGAACCATTCCAACATCCATAATCATGCATATACAATCAAACACAACACAATGCATTTACTTGCCCTTTGGCCACAAACCATCATCACAACATTTCATCACATGCATTCACATCATATAACAGCACACAAGTCATACCTTATATATCCAAAAACATATTGCATGATTACACATCAATCGCACACAATTACAACGATAAAAGTCGACAAAATGACACATTTCCAAATTCCCAACACAATTAAATCGGCCACTAATCTCAAAACCATTTTTTATAAGAAAGAACATTTCATTAGCTTCTCAACGCATCCGACCGCGCCTCGATCCGAGCTACGGATCAAAAGTTATGAAGGAAACAAAACTGCATAAACTGTCATGTTCGCTAGGCGAACCTTCTAGCGAGCATTCGCTACCACCTTCGCTAGGAGAATGTCCAGGCGAAACCACAAACAGACCAAAACAGACACAAAGTTTGCTAGGCGAACCTTCGCCTTGCCGTTCGCTTCGCGAACCTCTGGGTGAGCCAAGGCAGCACCAAACAGAACTGAAAAGATACAAAGTTTGCTAGGCGAACGTCGTTGGCGAACATTCGCTAACCTTCGCTGGCGAACCCTCGAAAATCATTTGCTTTCGCTTCGGCCCAGGTTTGCTAGGCGAACCATGGAAAACTCAGAAATTCTGCAGCGCTGTTATGGGTCCAAAAACAATATTCCTTCAACCAAAATCACTTCCAAACCATAACATAACCACTAAAATATACCACAATCATAACAACAATTATCCTACAACATTTATTTCACATTCCAAGCGCGAAAACATCGATTCCCAATCATTTTCTCATTTCAAACCTAGAATTGAAAACTATGGAAAGTCAAGTAGACTTCAAACACACACATACATATTCATACACAATGATAAGATAATCGAGTTTCACACCCTTACCCGATTAATCGTGCTTCGAAGTGTCGGTTGATTCAATTTCTTACACTTCAAGTTTTTCCTCTTTTTCTTCTTTCCTTTCTCTTTTCCTTTTTTTCTTTCTTTTCTCTTTATTTTTCTCTGTATATTCTATTTTATGAAAAATAATAACTAACCAAGCCAAAAAGACCAAAATACCCCTACACACAATTTTCTCGCAAACGCTCTCGGACGCGATAAAACATACTAACGATAAACATAACACATTTACCAAATAAAAAGCCAAGAATAAAATAATATAAAGACAAAAATAATTAAATCGACTCGATTAAGTAAATTTAACAAAAACCGGGGCGTTATAGTACTCATCAGAAGCATGTTGGTTTTAGCTTTCATGAGAAGCGTTTTCTTGGGAGTGGATGGCACCAATTTCGAACCAGCTCCTGAACCACCACCAAAATTCATAAATGCACCTTTACCATGAATCCCATGTGTGAAATTCTTCACGACTTGAATACCATTTTCGCCAACAAGAAAACTGTTATCTAGAGCACCCAACGCTAGGCTCAGAATCCCACCATTTACGCCTCCTCAAACTCCTCCTTCAAATATACTAGTGATTCATGGATCACAAAGAATTTTCTAGTGTAAAACCCATTATCTAACAACAGTTTGATATAATCTGGTAGGAACACTATCATGGCTAAAGGCACTTCTCCATGAATAGATAAATTTTTTCTAGCCCCTGCTAACCAGTACTATTGACAGTAGCTCAATGAAAACCTTTTGATGAATGAAATTAGAGAAAAATGACCCTTTTTTCAAACAATTATAAGAGAAAACAGAAAATGGCAATCTCTCAAACAGTTCGCATGCATGAACAATACTTTCATGTGTTGTTGTGACATCCTTACAAACACCATATTGCAAATATATGCCAACTTTGGAGTTTCCTGATGCGTGTTCTGCATAGAGAGAAGATATAATCTCCATTTCATTTAGCCTGCCATTCTCAGCCAATGTTCTAGGAATCATCTCAAAACTTTCAGCAAATTTTGCTATAGCATACTGACCCAATCCTGTTTCCTTGAAAGAAAATTCTTTCACCTTCTTAACTAGCTCAATTTCAGTTGCAGCAACTCCAGGCACAATAAGACTATCCCGACACATGGCCTTGTAAGTGTTCACTCCATCATCAACTTCTCTTTCAATATCATCAAGTATACTATTAGTACTTCCTCTCAAGACAACAATTGACACAGAATTACCACCTTCTTCATTTTTAAGAATGTTAACCCTTGCACCACCAATTTCCTCAACTGAAAAGAATTGACATATCCAAGATCATTTGGACTTGGTTGACTAAGCTTCAACATAGCAACAACACCGGTTGTACGGAAAAATTGACGCAGTTCAAAATTAGAACTGATTTTCATAACCATAAGCTTATAATGCTCATAGAAATGTAAAGTCAGCTCCGCAACTACCTTGATGAGCTCCCCTACTTTAGCCTCTTCAGTTTTTGAATAATTCTCTAGCTGCTTAGCTGAATGTATGATAATTGTTCCCTTAGTTTCAGTTGCAGATGTATCAATGCCACCTGCAAACACAACAACCTTTGCCTTTTCCGTTCTCTTTATACTACCAACAACATCATTTCTCAGAACCATCTGTTAGAACAAGATTTGGTTCTGCAAGATAACTCTATGTTTTGATAATAACAAAGTTGTATTTGTGTGAGAACAATTTTGGTACTCTAACGTTTGTTCTCTTAAGTATTGAAAAACATATGCTGACAATGATAAAGTTAATTCTGACTCTTATAAAGCTAGCACTGAATCTGATAGAGATCATGTGAAACATCACTCTCAAATTCTCAAAAGTCACTTCTGCGTCAAAGAAGCAAGATTGCTTCTGATCTACTGTGCTTCAGAAAGACTCTAAGAAGTCAATATGTTGCTGCTGCAATGTTCTCTAGGATTCTGGCTCTGAATTTTACTCTGATGCTTATCTTCTGAAGACTAAGGGCTAACGACTCTGAAGACAAGGTTCTGATGAACAACGTTCTGAAGACTTTGAAGACTTAATTTTCTGAAGACCAAGTTCTAAAGACTCGGAAGACAAGGTTATGCTGAACAAGTTCTGAAGACTCTGAAGACTTGTGTTTCTGATAACCAAGGGTTCTGAAGAAGGAGTGCTGAAGACTCTGAAGACAAGGTTCTGCTGAACAAGTTCTGAAGACTCTGAAGACTCAAGACTCTGAAGACCCAATGATTCATTCTTTCGATCATGCTTCAATCACATCAATTCAGAAGCCTCTGATGGATAAAATAAGATGAAACGTTTGTGAGGGAAAATAGTACATAGTACAGATCAAACACGTTCTTTTCCACTACCATTCCACTACCCTAATTTGGTGGTATAAAAAGCAATTTCAGTGTACGATTTTCATCCCAGCATAACGACATTATTTCAAGTCGCCAGTATTTTACTGACATTCCTGATCTGCCCTTCAACGGATCTTTTTCTGGCTATATAAAGACTTGATCATTCAACGAATCGTGTGTGACACCATGTGTGAAAAAGAGAAATATTCAAAACACTAATTCATACAAGAAAGAACTCAAGAAATAGAGAAATTCATGAGTGAACAATAAAGCATCACATTACAAAGAAGAAAATTGTTCTTACTGTATAGATTCACTCTAAGTTAGATTGAGCTAGAAATAGTGTTTATATCAGCTTATGTAAGAAGCATTTCATTGTAAACATCTTATTTGATCAAACAGTTGTTTGAATTCCTTAAGGGACCAGTTGGGTCAGAATCCTTAAGAAGAGACGGTTAGTCTGTGTATTTTAAGTCACCAGAAGTTGCTAGTGCAGTTGTAACCGGTTTGGTTATAGTGGATTAAGTCCTTGTGTATAAGGCGAAATCACCTTGGCGGGTGGACTCGTTTAACTTTATAGTTTTCAAGTGAACCAGGATATACCATGTTTCTTTCTCCATTGTTAGTCTATTTGTGATCTTTGTTTGAGTTTCACAAAAAGCTTTCATTTTGAAAACCCAATTCAACCCCCCCCCCCTTCTTGTGTTTTTCTCACACCTTCACCATTCCTCGAACAATTGTATTGTTACGCAGGCCTCCACCCAAGAGTTTTACAACACGAACATTGTCAGCATTAAAGTTTACAGAATTTTTTGGACACACTTGATTATATGCATCAGCAACAAGGGAGCATATAGTATCTTCTTGACCAAATTGCCTGCTGGCAAAAACTGCTTTCATTCGAGAAACAACTTTCTCCTTATCACGAGCATTCATATTGTCTGAACCTTCCTCAACAAGTTCGTCTAATATTTCAACAGTCTTATTAATAGCTTTGGTATATCCACTAATAATCTCACTAGGATGCAAACCAATCCTAATAAGCTCCTCAGCACCATGAAGCAACTCGCTGGCAAAAGAAATAGTCAAATTAGCACCATCACCAATCTCTTCTTGTTGAGCCTTACTAGCCAACACCAAAATCTTAGCAACAGGATGTTGAACTTCATGCTCATTCACAATTGTAGAAGCATCATTCGTCACAAAAAATTTATCCTAATGATTTATAACCATCTTATTCATCTCGTTCGGGCCGAGGGAATTGCGGGTGATGGTGGAGAGTTGGTTACAGGCGTCGATGTTTTTTAGAACGGCTTTGTCGAGAATAGAGAGATGCTTGTGACCTTCTTTGAGCATGGATTGCATCCCATAGGATTTAGAGTTGAAACCTACCATGTTCGTTTCTTTGGTATGAGACTCTGCCATACAAAACAAATATGTGAATTTGTTTTCAATAGACTCCATTGATTCATGTATGGGTTAAATTTCCTCTTCTAATTTCAAGAAAGTGTGTCTCTATTTGTGTTTAAAATACCAAAAAAAAATATTTCTGTGGAAGTATCTCAAGACATAGATGGATGAGGTTGAATCCTCCATAGCCACCATTTAAGAGCACAACTTCTCATTGCCATTGCAACTATATTCATCTTCTCCTCATCCTCCACAATATTTTTGCATCTAAAATATTTGTCAATCGAAATGATCCACCAATATGATTCTTCTACTCCATAAAAATTTCATACGAACCCCATTTAGCAGGAATGAGATCTAAACGAAAGCACCAATTGTTAGGATGCTAATGATGAACCCTAACAAAACTAGAAAAAATTAAGAAAGGAAAATTAAGCTAACTAATAAAATAAAGACATTTTCATTCATTTGATTGATTATCTTCATCTCTTAGTGAGAATATATATAAATAATATTACTAATGGTTAGTAGAATAAAGGCACAATAACTAAAAAGCTCAACTAAACAACAAAAACCCAACTAATATAAATTTTAGTTATAACTTTAATAATTAAATTACCTAAAATTAACTCCATGATCCTATAATGATATAACACTTTCATCCTTTTCTTGGTGACACGTAAACTTTTAATTTTTTTTTTATGATAACTCGGTTACTTTTGACCATTATGATTCATCAAATTTATTTATAATCACGCCCTTTAATAAATCAATCTCTTGCTAGTAACATTTAAGCATACATCTAATAACAGTATAGTCACAGGTAAAAGAAAAAATACCATATAATATCCTCCTTTATAAAGTTGTAAAACCTGTAACACCAATACTTGCCATTATAGATACATGATACATGAGTGGAATTTGCAAGACTCTGCGCTAATCAATGTTACAATCATGTTATACATTTGTGCAATAGTTCAATAGCAAGTTATTACGCTTGATAATATTGAATATATACATACCAAGACAAAATTTTCAAATTCCATAACACATGAGTTCTCAGGGTTAGCTGCATCCTTTGAAATGGCCTTCATAGTTTAATGGTAGCCCCAACCTTGACAATCATAATAGTAGACTAGCTTAATGGATTGTAACCTTCAATCAAAACTTAGAATATCAGCATAGAACCCATAGTAATACAATAATAAATAAAAATATGAACTACTCTTGTAAGAAGAAAAATTATTTGTTCATCAAATGTAGGAAAACAATATGTTGAACAAGAGTTGATCATTCATATGTGGCATGAGTATTATTACTAGAACAAAGTAGATTATAATTTATAGATTTAAGAGAAAGCATCTAACAGATTGTCAATATATCTTATTGTAATTGTCTATGAATGAAAGCAACTAATAGATTATAAATTAAGACCAAAACTCCAAAACTATTCGCAGAATGAAGTCGATGGCATCATATATGCTTTTGATTTTCAAACATTTTAAGGCTGACTAATTTTGTGTAAACAAAAAAAATGTTTAGAAAATGTGATGCTTTAGCAAAAGACAAGCTCAACGTTAGAAATAATTAGGTTTAAATACATTTTTAATTCTTTTATTTTATAAATTTTTTATTTTTAATCTTTTATTTTAAAATTCAGTTTTTTATCCTTTAGCTTTATATTCTTTAAGATTTTATTGGCCCCTTCAATTTTATAGACGTGAGAGTAATGACTAAACTAAAAATTTTATTTTTAATGAGTTAATAATTAAGAATTTTAATTAAATATTTTTAAAAAATAAATAGTTAACAATTTTTTTAAAATAGAAAATATTTTGGACTTTAGGTCCACATCTTGCATGTCTCCGGTCCACAAGCTTACTCTATTGAATATTTGTGAATGGTATATAAACACTAAAGAAAGAGTAACTAAAACAATGTGAAACATTATTAGTATAAATCACAACTTGTGTTTGAAGTAAGCATCTGCTTTCCCATACATCTACTTTCCCACAAACCTACACAACGCCATCTGCATAAATGATGCATAAGTTACACTATAAAATAACAATTAAATAAAACAAGTGCACAACAAGCATTCTCACGCCACTCTCTACCTTTTCAAGTCAGCCGTTAAGAGAAAAACAGAGAAATGTTTCAGTGATGGGAATGTATTTAATGTTAATGTTCTCCCATTACTCTTTGGAGCGATGCGTGTCCTCCAACTCACGGACAACCATTCCTGAAGGCCGACCAAGATTTCTAAAAGAATCCCTCGGCATTCAGAGTTCTCGGCGAGTCATAGGGGAAACTGTTCCTAGCCAGTCAAAGACCCAATAAGATAAGGATCACTTATTATGCCCGATTCATTAAGTCCAAGATACAAATACCTTCACAAATGGTTTTCAGGTACACAATATCTAATCTCTACTTTCATTAAAATTATCTTGATCCCTAAATCACTTGAGGGTTGGAGTGGTAACCATGCAGCTACCCCCCCCCCCCCCCCCCCCCCCCCTCCTTTTGATTCGTCGTACTGGAGATTAACAATGTCGATTTAAAATCAACAAAAGTTAGCAACATCAGTTCAAGATCAATGTTTCTGATTTAACAGACATCATGATCGTAGTCTCCAAACCACATTGTTGCGTCACTAAATCGCTTAGGAAGCTTCCCTCCACAGTAGTTTGTGCAATCCTCTTCATTTCTGGTTTTGTAACGATACAGATCATTTATTTTTTTATGTAACTTCTTCAAATGTGTCAGTTCATTCATGCTTTTCTTGCTTTATGCCTCACCTAACATTAGTTTTCATGTTAAGTCAAGACCATTTGTACGCAATTGAACTTGTAATAGCACTAAGACAAAAATAAATTTGCCCTAATTTCCATCACAAAAACCACACAGAACAAAAACACAAACAAATTAGACATTATTCAACCTCCCAACATCTCTTTCTCAGGGGTTGTTCTCCTCATCATCAGCATCACCACCTTCGTCTTCATCATCTTTATTGTGGTCGTGGCTGGCAATAGCATCAATATCATCGTTATTGGCAGCACCGTCATGCGAATTAAACTTTAAACTGAGATCAATTTTATCGGGTCTCACCATATATACTCATTCTATCCAAGATACCTAAAGGGTACCTCGCCCGATGGTATAATGAGACTATGGAACGAGGTGTTTAATTTGTATATATTCTTTCATTCTCCTTTACCTTTGTATTTAAAGAGGTTTCCATTCGAAATTAGTGACAAAATTAGTGGAGAAATTACACTCCTCGTATACTAAGTCCAAAAACCTACCTCCAACCTAATTCCTTTTATACAACTTGGAATATGGATTACCCATTTAGGATGTAGGGCATATAGGTATTGAATGTCATGGTCCGAGTCAATGGTAAAATTATGACAATCCGCATACTATACAGATTTTAACATGTTAAATACATAAATTCAAGAAGATCATTTTACAAGTACAAAAGTACAACATCCAATCCACATATGCTTATAGATTAAAACTAATATGTAATGACTTAAGCAGATCACATCATAATCAAGATTGACGAACAAATTCAACTAAATATACAAATGAATGAGTGTATTGAATGATTGTCAAAGTTATACGAAAAGTTTGATTTCATAAAAACAACACTATTTGAATTCTACAATCACAGTTTTCAGTTTAATCTACAACAAGACAAAATTGAAGTTCCAATTCTAACAAAAGATACACTTTTACAATTAAATCACTACCAAAAGAAATCCTAATGATATGCAATTCTAGAAAGAAATAAAGAACAACATAATCATGCAATGTCTACAAAAATACAAAAGAAAAGAGAGAGAGAGAGAGAGAGAGAGAGAGAGAGAGAGAGAGAGAGAGAGAGAGAGAGAGAGAGAGAGAGAGAGAGAGAGAGAGAGAGAGGTGTACACTGGAATTTATACTAGTTTGGCGCGTTTGTCCTCGCTTTGCGCCTACTCTAGTCTCAAATGATTACCCATGGAAATTTGTTTCTCTTTAAATAATATTTGTGAAAAATTTACAAGAATTTCGTACAATTACAATATCCAAATTAACGGTGAAAATATAAAAATATTCGTTTTGGATCTTTGACTTGTACATGTTCTTCAAACTGAACTCTTTTCAAAATATTAATGTGAAATCTCATTTAATGTTCCAACTCAACAACCTACTCCTAAGTCTCTGTTTTGAAGCAATATTTACTCGATTCTGCCAATATCTTGATCGTTGATCTGTCTAAAGATTCATAAGAACTATCACCTTGTCTATAGGCTTCCACACAGCACTACCAAGGTGAATTGGAGATAAGAACCTCCTTTTTTTCCACTGGAATTTTCAAAACCAGTCACAAGACCACACACCTTACGAACCTATAAAATTCTAACCAAATCTTCAAAGAAATGTGAAAATAAAAAACGAGTCCCCACAAAATTCATAAATCTCCAAAGATACGATTTAGATCCACACAACAATGGAGAAAGAATTAGGTATAAATTGTTTGCAAGTGTTCAAGAAATATTCAAACTCTTTCGAAAATATGAAAGAACAAGTGGCTTATGAGTTCTCAAATCAATATTTAAAGTGTATGTTTTCTAACATTGTGAAAATTTTGAGAGAAAATGATTTTTATAGATGTTGGAGATCTAGCACAAAATTGCGGGAAACATGATGTTTTATTCTAGTCATAAGTAAAAGTATGATTTGAGTCAAGAGGCAAAGTTTTTTAAATTAAGATCTAAAACATGTGGAAAACCTCGAGTCATGATTTGTGTCATGATTCATGTGATGAAAACGTGTGATTCAAATCAAATAAGACAATGGTGAACAATATAAATGTTGTATTGCATAATTCGAGTCAAGTATAAGTTGTGATTGAATCGTGAGGTGTTATGATTCGAATCAAGTACAATTTGTGATTCAAATCCTAACAGCTTCTAGAACTTCCTTGAGTTTCTATTTCATTTAATTTGAGTCATGGTATGTGTGATTTGAATCACATATCTAGAGTCACAATTTTTTGCAATTTTAAAGAGGTTTTGAGATTTTACCAATTTCATGACTTGAACTAGTCTCAAATATAGTTCTTGATCCAAAAAACTTAACAAAGTGACTTAAAGCATATTGTTTATACTATAATCAAACACTTTGATTTATGCATGCTAAAATACAGATCTAAAACTCGATATTGAAATGTGCAATTAATGAGGAGACTCAATGATATAAAACTAAAGACTAAAATTTTAAAAGATAAGCAACAACACCATAACTGTTAAGCTAGTAGAGACATGCAACTTCGGTATTCTACTTTTTTATGCTAGGCAAGCTTGCAATTAGAGTTGAGTCAACTTTAAGCAGAAGAAAAGTGTGATTAATGCTTTTCTCCATTTGCTTGTGCTCCCCTAAAAAATTACACAAACAAACAACACAAAATGCATAAATCAAATATAAACTCACAGTACAACTTTTCCCTCTTTGGCATGATCAAAAAGATATATATGCTAATGAGCCTAAATTCAAAATAACCAACAACACAAAAGATATTATAGAGAAACAAATTAGTTATACATAGCTAAGAAGAATATACAACATCAAAGATATAATACATAATACGAAGATAGACATACTAAATGCAACAAAATACGCAAATAGAGATGCAACTACATAGCAATACAACTATGTGATCAAAACTTCTTGTCATACCCTAATTTTTATCCCTAAGATCTCACCTCTCTTTGCATCATCTGCATAGCCTATCATGTCTTTCATCATGCATAATGTCCAAATTATCAGCCAGAATAAACTTGTTGGATTTACAGACGAATAGGTCAAACTAAAAATCAACTGTGCGTAAAATCAGTGGACGAAAAGTTTTAAAATTGGGCTTGCAAACGTCAGTTATATTAATCTATGTTCTGCATAGTTTAACCTAGAATGCTTGTTTTAATTTTTTGACTTTTTTCGGTTGCATTTTTTATCAGTCTAAGCCTTTTAACCGGGGAAAATTTATTTCAAAATTTGACCAAACACTGTATTTTTTCGAGTCGTTTATTTTGCGCTGATCATTTTGGTGCATTCATTTTATTTTTTTGAGCACTTCAATACCAGACTGATTATTCGTTTTTTAACCGGTTTCTTTTTAATTTTTAATTAATAATATTTTTAATTAATCAGTTTTTAATTTAGATTTTATTTTAAATAATTTATTTTATTTTTTACTTTATTTATCATTATCTTATTTTAATATTTAAAATTTTTTTTACCTATTTTTAAAAACACTTAACAATTAAGTTTAAGAAAACCCGTTTATTTTTTTCTTCATTTTTATAGTAACAAAAACTGGCACGCGCAAAACATATCATTTTGTTACCACTTATTTTTTTACCATGTAAAACCAGCCAACATATCGTTTTTTTACCACTTATTTTCAAAACAAATAAACACTTTTCTTCATCTTCCAAAACTTATTTTCATCATCACCGTTCACGCATCATAAGGCCACCGTTAAACCACCCAACACCCTCACGATAACATCACTTTCTCAAATGCCTCTTCGAAGCCATCATCAACGACCACAACAACAACCGCACTAAACACCATCATTTTCGCCTCTTTCCGGAAGCTCCATACCACGAACACAACATAACGTCAACCTTTACACAACCTCCCTCCACCTTTCTACACACTCCAACATCACCACCATTACACAAAATTTTCCACAACAAACTGAACCTTCATCGTGTAACTATCACCTCACTCCCACTTCAACATACACACGTGGAACCTCTCTCCTTGTTCACCCACCACCGAACTACACCATCCTCTCAACTACACACATGAGCCACTCCTCATGACTGCATAAAAAAAATCATAAACACTCCATCGCGTAACATCATTCCTCCACTCACCATTTGTTTCCAAATCAAACCCCACAACATGAATTCTTCAAACAACCACCAGATCTCCATTTTCATTCAACCTTCACGCTGACACCATCGTAACAACAACATTGACATCACCGCAGCATTGGCGTTGTGATTTTCTGTGGTAACATTTCGGTTTCATTTCCTGTTATATTTGATTTTGTTTTGTTATATTTGATTACCGTTTTGTTTGTATTTGGTTATCGTTTCGATTTGGTTGGTACTTTGTTATCATCATTTTTTTGTGTGCTTTCTGTAGCCTTTATCAATGTTTTTTTGCATTATCTTGAGGCTTCAAATATTGGATCCAAATGTCGATTGCGTGTGCGTACGTGAGACTATTTTCTGTTTGTTTTGATTACACATTGTTTCAATTTCCCCTTTTAAATGTTTTTCTAATATACTATTTTCTTATAATATTAATTAGCAAAAATGCTATATATTCTTATTTTCTGAAAAAATGGAAAGAAACAAAAAAAAAATTAGTTATTATTATTTATTATGATTACATTTAGAGTAGTTTCTAGGCCTTTTGTATGCGTATTTAGCCCATTAATCATTTACACCTCCCACTTTATATTTTTAATTATTTTTTTCTAATAATTTTTCTTTTTTATTTTTCATATTCTAAAAAAGACCCAAAAAAAAAGATTTTTAATCACTTATTTTTAATAGTCTCATTTGATGGGGCGAGTGTCATACCCCAAATTTTGACCAAAAGATTTACCATCATTGTGCAAATCATCACCATAATATGGATGTACCTTCATATCTCATCAATCCTCTCAAAGATTGTTAAGCCTTCACTCCAATCAAGAATTAGGGTTTTGATCCCCCTCAGAGCACTCATACAAAGGATCAATCAAGAATGGACATGATCCTCAACTTGTCAAGTCTCTCAAACATCTATAAAGGATCAAGAGGTCTCCCACATCAAGAATCAAGCATGAAAATGCAACATCTCAAGTTGATCAAGCCTCAAGATCATCATTGTCACCAAAATAGGGTTTTGGTCGACCAAGGCCTCCAGAGAGAAATTTCCATCTAGGCATGAGCCAATACTTCAAAAAATGATCCAAGAATCTCAAAGGGACCTCATGGACCCAATCCCAAGTTCAAAGTAGCCTCAGGGGATGCATTCATCAAAAATCAGGAATTAGGGTTTCTTGACCTAATTCACCCCTAAGTTGACTTTTGGAGCAAGGCATGAGCCAAGACCTCAAGAATTAGTTTGAAGACATCCAATTCACCATATTGATCCATTTACAAGATTGGATTGATTCAAAGAACTTGTTTCATAAGCAAATACAAGGATTCAAATTCATCTGAACCAATTAGGGTTTTCTGATGAAAAGTCAACTGTACCTTTGACTTTTGACCAAGACATGATCCCAAACCTTGGGACATGATTCAAGACACTCTATAACACCTATGGAATCCATCCATTAGGTTTGAATTAGGTCAAGGACTTGATTTCATAGAGGATCACAAAGTTTGAAATTCATCTGATAAAAAGTCAATTGTGCCAAAAAACCAAGTTTGACTTTTTGAATTTCTTGACAAACAAGGCTTCCTTAAGTCAAAAATAATGTTAACTTATGGTTTGGATCATCATCCATCAATAAAAATCAAGAAAAGTGGGGTTACTTGCAAAAGGGGCAACCATAAGAAACTTGAAATTTCACTAAGTTATGAAAAAAAATGATTTATACCCAACTTTGCAAGACCATAACTTGTGATCCAAGTAACCTTTTTCTTCCATCCAAAGCTCAAATGAAAGCTCTCATTATATAATTCAAGATTGTCAACTACAACAGATTCCAAATCCTCATGGATTTTAAGTTATGGATTGATCAAAATCACAAAAATATGAAAATGGCTATTTTTCCAACACTTAGTGAAATTTTGGACAGAAACTGTTTTGTTTTTTCACCAACTTTGAGGCCATTTTTCATTATAATCCAAGATGATTCAAGACCAAAGTTGGAAATCAAATTTGAAGTATGTTATTGGGGCTTTCCAAAAAAGTACAAGAAACTCCCATGGTTCAACTTGAGCAAGGAGTTATAAGCCTCCAAAAATGGCATTTTTCACCCTGCCCACACAAAGGCATGAAAACATGACTTGGTTCCCATGATTTCTTGAGTCAGTTTTGGACACTTGCATCATTTCATTTATATCCAAAATCAACTTGAATGATGAGGGATCTGATCACTAAGCCACCAATTCAAAAATCCTATTCTTTGGCATGTGAAATTCAATGTTGCAAATCCAAAAACTTTAATTTTGTTTCAAAGCATTCAAGAGATACATTGAGGTGGCATGGACTGAGTCATTAATCACTAAAGGAGTCAAGCCTTATCCCTGCAACAAAAGACTCATATCCTGCAAGATTGACTCAAGTCAATGGCTAGAGGCGACTTTGGCTACATGACAAAGTTCAATGGATAATGGAGTGATCCAGCCTCCAATCATTATTGCTCTCAAAACAAAGTTGCTCTACTATAAATAGAGGTTCTTTCTGATCAATTCAAGTACACCAAAGCATAACAAATCATGCTTTCCTTCCAATCACTCTAAAAAAACCAGAATTTGCTTCTCTTTCAAGTAACATTCAAATTTTAAAATAGAGATCAATTCCATCAAAACCAACCATCCAAACACCACACATATGTCATATACAAGTGATCCATAACCTCAAAACACATCTGGAACACCAGAATCACAAAGTCACCATCCATTTGCTCAAGCTTTTTTTCCTATTTGCAGTTGGGGTACCACAACAAGTTCCAAGGTGTTTCAATCCATTCCAAGCTTTCATACACACTACTTGAGGTCCAAGGAAGCTGTCCAGATCATCACACAACATCTGTAACACCTACAACTGAGGATTCGAATTCCTCTTACAGAGGTAAGTCTGACACTCTCAAACTCTATGATTCATGCATCATAAATATGTTTTCAAGTTACAAACATGTTTCTGCACTAATGTAAAGTGTTTCCCCTCAATCAATTACTTTGCAGCTATCGTGTATAGGATTTCATAGTGTTCTTGCAGAAATTAGGGTTCTTATGTTCATCTTTTGATTTCTTACTCCACACTTAATATAAATGCAATTAATTTATATCATTGAGATCCTTAATCAAAAACGAACAACTTTCATGTTTACAAAAGTAAATTTCATTACATATTCAGTGAGATATGTGAGGTTTTGCAAATCTGAGAGTTAGGGCACGCGCGAGGAAGAAGATTAAGTTCTTCGCGCCATAATCTAAATGTTTGAATTTTTTAATATTTAGATATTTTATTAATTGATTTCAAAAATTAATTTCTCTCAATTTTTATCATTTTTTATTGGTTCTTTTTTTGAAAACTCACAAAAATGTTAAATTATTTTATTATACAAAAAAATAAAATTTATATTATTTATTTGATATTGTTTGAATTTTTGTAAATAATTTCATTTTATTTGTTTTTAAACATATTTAAATGAAATTTCCACCATGGTTTTTCAAATTCAAATGAATTCCAAGTTGTCATGTGATTAAACATGATTTTTCAAAATATTTTTCAAAGTTGACAACTTGTTTTTGAATATATTTGATATTTTATATCATTTTTTATTTAATTTCCTTTGAAAATTATATTTTTAAATTAAAATTAGGGTTTTTCTTAATTTTTATTTTTCAAACTTCATTTGAAACACTTTTGGGCCTCTAATAGAGTGTAGGACTCATCCCCTTTGTAAATACAAAATTTTGGGTCTCAGTCATTGTATAAGTCCCGATACGATTTTCAAAATAAACGGTGTGATCGTTGTTTTTCATATGGGCATCTCATTGAGCTATAAGCCCCAACTCTTGCATAAAAATAAACTTTTGGGCCTCTAATAGAGTGTAAGACTCATTCATTCTTGTACATAAATAATTTTGGGCCTCAGTCATTGTATAAGTCCCTTTGTAGTTTTCAAAATCACTGCGCGATCGTCGCCTTTTCAAATAAATCATTTGGGTCTCTCCTTGAGTATAAGCCCTGTTATTCTTTCTTTACAAACACTTATGTGCCTCTATTAGAGTGTAAGATCCAACCCTCTCTTTGTACAAAAACATTTTTGGGCCTCTACTATAGTATAAGTCCCACAACGTCTTTCGATATCGTAGTGCGATCAATGTTTTCAAATAAGTTATCTGGGCCTCTCCTTGAGTATAAGCCCCAATCTTTTGTGCATAAACTTTGTTTTAAACATTAAACAACTTTTATGGGTCTCTCCTTGAGTATAAGCCCCAATCTTTTGTACACAAACTTTGTTTTAAACATTAAACAACTTTTATGGGCCTCTCCTTGAGTTAAAAGCCCTATATCTCTGTTTTCAAAATCAGCTACCTATTTTTAAACAGGTACTAAGAGAGGCATTATTCCCGGTGAAACTGCTCTTAGACCACTTGGGCCTCTCTTTGAGCTATAAGCCCCAAACTTTCTCTTCTTTTTAAAACAACTTTCTTTTAATTCAAATTCAAATTCAAAGTTTTTTCAAAACTTTCTTCAATTTCTTGAAACCCTAATCAATCATACAGTTGTAGCCAATACAACAGAACACAATACACTTGGGCTTCTTCTCAGAAGGTAAGTCCCAACATCTTTTTTAATGCACATATGTTCATATATCTGTCAATATAATTGTATGTATTTACTTGAGCATATCTTGCTTAGAGTTTCCCCGGCAGTTAGGTCTATGCTTAGGTAAAACTAGAGGTTACTTTCAACATAGTCGAAACTAGTTCCCTCATAGGAAATTCCCTATACAGTCGGCCTCCTCTTGGGCTTAATCAATATGGAACAGAGAAAGGCATAATTTCCGGTGAAACTTTTCTCAAGACTGTCAAACTTAGAAATATATGTGTATACAAGAAATTCATCTCCCCAAAGAGGATTAATTTCCAGTGAAACCTCTTTTGAATTTCTTCAAACCTGAAAACAGTTCATTAAAGAAAGGACTAATTTCTGGTGAAACCTTTCTTGAACTCTTCTTAGTTTTGGACCCACAGGCTTCCTAAAAGCATCCCCAACCTCCTCTTGGGCTTAGTACAAGGACCAACAGACTTCTTAAAGGTTCCCCCAGCCTCTTCTTGGGCTTAGTACAAGGACCCAAAGGCCTCCTAAAGGTATAGGATAGAAATTAGTCATCTCTACTAGTTCAATCCCTAGGAGAGTCAAAATTCCAGAACATCAGACCATTTTAGGGTTGATCTTTATCCCTTAAACCCATCAGTCTCCCCTTGGGCATCATACAAAGACCCCTCTCTACACCAGAGCCTAACACTTCTTGAGAGACTTGGACAGTCTCAGCCTCCTCTTGGGCTTCATACAATTAGACTTGGAAAGTCTCATTTCCTTTTGGATCTCTCGAAGACCCTCAAGTTTCCTAAAAGCACAGGAAAAATCCTGATCATTTTTACCAATATACTAATCTCTAGCAGAGTTAAAACCTCCATAGGTTTTCAAACTCAACTTTAAACTCCTCTGACCCCAAACAAGGATTAACTTTCACCATAAAAAATCCCCAGCTAGGGTCAATTTACCATCAACAAATCCCCGGTAGAATCAGAACCTCATGGCATCTGATACCTCAACTCTTCCCTGATTCCCAGCAAGAATATAACCTTTGGATTCCCCAATACAATTTGGACTTGCTCCTGGATTTCAATAAATCCCCAGCAAGACTTAGCCTTCTCTTAGGCTTCATATAAGGATTTCCCTAGTTAACCTCCTCTTAGGCTTTGTATAATGAATCTCCCCAGTCAGTCTCAATCTAGGGCTTTGTACAAGACAGATAAAACCCTCCCCAGTGGAGTCAGTTTCTTTTAGCTTCAACCTTGGGCTTTGATCAAGACACACAAAAATCAACATCCCCTCATATGAGACCATAAGTCCTCTCTGCAGGAGGATATTTTCTCTATACATCACATCTGAAAAACAAAAAATCAAAAACTTTTTTCCCAGATAATTCCTGTAAATGACACACTTTTTGATTCAAAATCCAAGTTGGAGTCCTTCTCTTATCCTGGCTAAAACTTATATTGCATCTAACAGCTGTAAGTGGCAAGCCTCTAGATTCCTAACATCCAAGCCAATGTCCCTCTCTTAATATGAAAGATTCATAAGGAAAAAGTGGCATTGCTCTACACTGAGTTAAAGCTTTCTTCCTTCATGACATCCCTCTTATAAAGGAAATTATGGCATTGTTGGATTTCACATATCCCAGTTAAAGTAATTTCCCCTGTAATCAATTTCCTCAACATTTGTGATGAATAGGTGAGATATCTCCCTTTAGAGATGACAAATTCTCTCTCAATCACCCTTTTAGCTTCAATCTTGGGCTTTGAGCAAGACACAAATACTCAGTTAGCTTCAATCTTGGGCTTTGAACAAGACACCAAACATCTTTCCTCCTAAAGAATAGGAGGAACTACGATTGCTCTGATTCCCCAGATCTCTTTACGGGAATACGTAGGCATAAGATTGTGAAATCTTAGCGAGCACGCAAATCAAAAACTTTAGGTCTATTACCTTCCCAAAAACAACAAAAAACCCGAAAACAACAAAAGCATTCTCTCAATTCTCCCAAAGGAGAAACTTTCCCAAGCCACAGTAGATAAACACAAGAAATCATTTAAAGTTAACAGAGATACATGCAATAAAAATTTCCTATGGATTACCATAGATACACTGGGTGTTAATAGCTTCCCTTTGTATAACCAGACCCCGTTCCCCAATCTCTTAGCATTTGTTAAAGAAAACATTTGCGTGCAAGGTTAGTTTTAGATATCTTTCCTTTCCTTTCCAGCTTCATAGGATATAAGAAATCAAAAAGTAGCACCCAAATTCCATTGCGGTAAGGTGGTCGCGTCACCGACAAAAATCGCACGCTACAACGAGAAACACAAGAAAGGGGGGTTTGAATTGGGTTTTACCAAATGTGATATTTTCTCAAAATTCAAACTTCAATGCTAACAAGAGAATAAAAATAAATAGACACAATTATTTTTAGCCTGGTTTACTATTAACAAAGTTACTCCAGTCTACCCTCCAAGGTGATTTCGCCTCAGAAAAGGACTTAATCCAATAATCTTGAAAGATTACAATCACACACTATAAGTGTTAGAAAACAACTTACCCCTCTCAAGTATACAAACTAACGACTTAGTCACTTGAGGAATAATCACTTTGAAAAGGATTACAAATGTGTGTACAAAGAGATGCTTCTAAATAAATAGATTACACAAGTTTAGGTACATTAACAGAAAAGTGTTTCCTAGCAAGATATGAACAGCAGTTCCTTGCTAATATACAAAACTATCTTAAGAATAATCTCCAAGAGATTTGCAACATATCAGCATGAGTTTTGTTGAGCTTAAAAGATTCTTTTAATGCTTCTCTCCTTTTCATGTAGAGCAGTGCTTTATCTTTTATTTGAGCAACAAGCATCTTCTTTTTGAGCTTACATCTTAGTGCTTTGCTTCTGCTTTGCACATATACTCTCGTGTTTCCTCCAGCTATCTCTTTACTTCTTTTTCGTTATTCTCTCTTTTCACTTTCTGGCTCTTAGCACATTCTCAAAGATTCAAACTCTTCCTTTTATGGCTTGAGGAATAGATCCGTTGGAGGGTATAATAGGAAACAAATTCCAACTGTAGTTTTCCAACAGTCAATTGAAGGAATGGTCAACATCATAATACAAAAGAGTTGTCCTTGCGCCACCTTTTCTAGGTAGAGGTCATATAGTAATTTTTTGCTTTTATATTCATCAAAACACGCAAACCATTCTTGATCTTCTGTCTTCTAGTTCTTCAGAGGCTTCAGATGTATATTTGATGAAGCATGTTGTAGAAGGATCAATACTTGTAACTTCAGAACTTAGGTCTTTAGAGTCTCAGATCTTCGTTTAGTAGAACCTTGTCTTAAGACTCTTCAGCACTTGGTCTTTAGAAGTGATGTCTTTAGAAACTTCAAAGCTTGTTCAATCAGAACCTCGTCTTCAGAATCTTCATAACTCGTTCAGCACATACTTGTCTTCAGAACTTCATTCAGCAGAACCTTGTCTTCAGAAACTTCAAAAATTAGAGCATTTGACGTACATCTTTAGAGAACCTTTCAAGCTTTACATACTAATTCATGATCAGAAACTTTAGTACGATGTTCTTCAGAACCGTTGCATTAGAGGCATTCCTGAATCATAACATGTAACCAACAAACGTTTTCTTCTAGAGTGTTTAGTTTAGAGTCGGGTAACGTCACGCGCCTTTTCTTCAGAATTTGTTTAGCAAAATCTACACACTAGAATGAAATCATTAAAGTACATAATTGTTCTCTAAAATATCATGTACAGTTATCATCAAAACTTCAAGATCATATTCAAAACAAATCTTGTTCTTACAATCTCCCCCTTTCTTATGATGACAAACAATGTATTTTGATAGAACAATTTATACAGAGTAATAACCATAAACCACAGAATCAAAGTTAAGCAAACTAGCTTCCCCTGAATTTGTTACTCTAAAAATTCATTTATGCTTGTTCAGAATCTCACCCTGATCCCAAGAGTCACAAAATAATTTTGAAGTACAGAGTATAAGAACAGAGAAGGAATACTTCTCTGTGACGTCTCATCAGAGTCTGACTAGAACTTCATGGTCTTCATCTCAGAACCTGGCTTGATATCAGAACACGATGACATGTCAGAACCTGATTAGTAACTTGCTTGATGTATCATATCATGTATCAGAACTTAGTTCTTCCAATATCTTGGGCATATCATCAAAAGTTGTAGAAATCAAAATGTCATCAGAAGGTTCAAAACTTGAACAATTCCTGGATGACCATGTCTAGACCAAATCTTCAGATAGTCCTCAACCTTTGAATGATGTGCGTTATAAAGCAGATTTTTCAATCTTTCAGAAAGTTCTCAACTTCTGAGAAGCTCGGGGTATCAGAGCACATGTTGACATCTTATCAGATAGTGCTCAACTTCTGAAGAATGCATTGAATTAAAGCAGGCTCATCAGAGCGGACTTCATGCATTCTAGTCATGTTTTCTTTTTGTCAAAAGAAAAACTTATTCCATAGTAACCTGTCTAGAAAATCAGTGAACTTTCACAAGTTCCTGGAATAAACATCAAGCATAGTTAGTAGTAAAAGCATATTAGAACAATATATGGGATCAAGGTTTTGAGAATAAGTATATCAAGATCATATATCACTTTCTCCCCCTTTGTCAGAAATAAAAAAGGAATAATAAGATAAATAATAAAGAGATAGTAAAATAAAGAAAAGAAAACGGAAAGTTCATTCAAATTATAGAGAAATACAAAAGAGAAGAACATAAGAGAAACAAAAAGAAGAAATAGGGATAATCCTAAGGTTCCTAAGGTAGGGAAGAATGAGGGATTCTTAGAAAGAGTTGAGACAGCAAGTTCTAAATGTTCTTGTTGAAATTATCTTGCTTGTCAAGTCTGATTCTGAGCAACTTCTGTTCCTTCTGAATGTTTTCTAATATGTTCATAAAACGAGGAAGAAGAACAGCTTCAGAACGTGGAGACTGATCAGAAATATCTGTACAACCCAATGAGGTTTTTGTAGTTTCTAACACCGCAGGTGTTTTTCTAACAGCTTCTCATTCCTTTTCTTTAGACAAGAGGAACATTACAACCTCTATCTTTCTCTTTCTTCTTGAAGTTGTTTCCTAATTCCGTTCTTCTGGTATCTTAATCACATCAGTAATTAAAGACATATCTAGCAGATCTTCACCATTGAAGGATTTTCCAAACAGAATTTCTGGTGCTGCTCGAGGATTCAACAAATCCATAATCTTGCAATCAATCAGGATAGCAGAGATTAACCTTCCATAGGAAATCCAAGTTCTTTGATTCTTAGATATTAGAAGCGACAAGCAGGCAAGTTGATTTTATCTCCTTTGGCCAGATGATACAGCATATACTTGAAGTCAATATCCAAAATCTTGGAATAATTTGTTGTGGCCCTATGATAAATGCTTCCAGTGATAATCCTGAACCAAACCCTTAGATTATCAAAGAGATTTGTTGTTGAGGTTGAATCCTTTCCATTTTTGAATATGGTAGGGATGATCATTTAAATAAGCTCTAAATAGTTTATCGTTGATTTAAGCAATACAACATCCTTTCTGTTGTAGCACCGAATACTAGAGTTGTTAAGAAGAAGGGGTCTAGCAATGTCAGCTTCACTTATGCAAATATTATGTCCCTTGATATTTGAGTGAACCATGTTGTCATCCGAGACATATGCATTTTCCCAAAAATCTTTGACTAGCTCCGGGTAAGTTGGCCCTTTTAGAAGGTTAAAGTAGCTCTTCCATCCTTGAGTTTCCAACATCTCCAAGAAATAAAAACCATTAGTAGTCAGATCATTGAAATCTATTGTTAATTCAAATAGAACAGTCAAGTGTTCTATTGGAATGGCTAAAGTAATTTGAGGAGCATCATTGTTTTGAAGATTTCCCAATCGTTGTTGTTGTAGAGCCATACGTTGATCATCAGACATGTAGTTGGCCATTTGACAAAGATGAAAAGGAACACACACTGGGTTTTTAGGGTTTAAAGAGCAAAAGGATTTGAAAGATTAAAAGTGTGGGAAAGTTGTAGCGTAAGTGTGTGATGTGAAGTGAGTGAGTATAAATAAGAGATTTTGCAATGATTATAATAACTAGAGAAGAGAAAACGATTCAAAAAAGAGAAGGTTGAAAAGATTTATCACATAATCCCAAGAAAATCTCGTCTCCCAATGTGTCACGCCAAGTATTAAGCGTCGTTCACTAAAAGACAAATGCCTTATAATGAATCACAAACTCTTCACTTTCCTGACAACGTGTTAATGAATAAACTCTTTATTTTCCAACGGTAAAAAGCAATCTCAGGAGAGCATTTTGACCTTGGATACTTCAGATACATGAGAACTTCACTTGTCAGAAGCCTCACTTCTCAGAAGTAAAATGCTACGAAACAAGCATTAGAAACTTATTTTTCTATTCTGGAGGACATGTATTCTGAGATACTCCTTTTCATTCTGGACATAGAACACAGTTCACATGTAAGAATGAGAACAAGTTTATTTTCAGCAAGGAATTTTGAAAATAAGTAATATCCATAAGAAAAGAATGTATCAAAGATTTTTAAAAGAATAGTTCCTTTCTGAACATAATCTCAAAATTGTAATCCTAGAATATAAAAATAGATTCTTAGACAGTTAAGTAAAAAGTAGTAAGAGTTAAAAAAGTGTTACTCTGATGACACTGAATTTCACCGTATTTTTGACTCCGATTTCGCATGCATTCTTAGTCTTTTAATGTCATTTTATTATGTTATTATTATGTTTTTCTTTGTTTTCAGGTTTTTAGTCTAATCAGAGCCCCGAGCGAGAAAAGGAGCGAAAAGGAAGTCGAAATGAGCTAAAATAGAGAAAATCAGCATTTTACACTTATGGCATCCACTATGGCGGCCGCCACAGGGTCTTCCATGACGTGGCCATGTCTCAAACTCCTCCCAACTGTTTTTCCCCACGATCTCCAACTGCCCAAGCAAGTTTACACTCATGGCGGGCGCCATGGTGTTGTGGCGGGCGCCACAAGAACAAAGCGAGTTCCCTCCCAAATTCAAATGCTAGGGGCATCCTTGTCTTTTCCACATGTTTCCTTGCCTATAAATAGGACTTTAGATTTTCGTTTTTCTTCATCCAAGCTTAGTTGTTCATAAGCATATATCAGTGTAATAGTGGTAATCGCTTCACATCGAGGTGTTACTACATTCGAGAGATCGAGTCTGTAAGAGCCTGTGAGATTGAGTCTTGGAGCACTCTGGAAGGAAGTTAATCCTGCCGCCATTTTACTTTCAGTTCGCATTTTATTCAACCACTCCAATTGGAGCAGGTTTTTATTACTTTACCTTTTGTCAACTTTATTTCTTGCATTGTCTTTTAATTTCATTTACTTTCCGCACTCGCACTACTTTCATTTACTTTCCGCACTCGCACTACTTTCATTTATTTTCCGCACCGCATTACTTTCATTTACTTTCCGCACTCGCACTACTTTCATTTACTTTCCGCACTCGCACTTAAATACTTTTTTATGAAAAATCTAAAAATGAACTTTTACTTTACCATGTCTGGCTAATTTTATAAAGGTTAGAATGTGAAGATCATAACCCAACCGATAATCTGTACAATTGTTAGTGGAAACACTTAAGGGCTATTTTAACTTTCAATATAAGTTTTCCTGTTCTTAAATTCCGTTGGGTAAGATCGAAAGCCGTCCAACGCCTATCTAAACTTAATTGTTTTTAAACTATTTCGAAAACAGCGAAAGCGCTTTGTTTAGTTTATTAGGAGTTTTTAATTTAAAAAGAAAAGAGATTTTAAAACCATTTTCGGACGCGTTAAGAAGTTTAAAGTCTGGTTCGTAAGGACCTCTTTTTTTTAGAAAATCCAGGTTAAAATACTTTTCAACTTGGTCAAGATACTATATTTCTTAAAAATAGGTTTACTACTCTAACGCAATGCGCGCCTTTTTATCCGTGACAATAAGAGGGTTTGATTAGGGGGTACAACTCGGTTCTGAATACGCGAAAGCGACAGTTCCTGTCAAATTAGTTCTTTTCAAAGTAGAAAACATTGCCCGTAAGTAGTTCTATTAGCAAGTACTTGGATTATTAATTGGTTGTGTGAATTGCATTCGAACCTGTCTTTATCAATTAATTTTAATTACTTTATTTACTACCGTGCACTCTTCAAAACTACTATTTTCAATCACCTTAGATACACACCTTAACAATAGATAGCGATAGATTGACACTTGGTCTCTGTGGATACGATAATCTTTTATATTACTCTGACGCGTTCGTACACTTGCGAAAAAAAAACACGCATCAAGTTTTTGGCGCCGTTGCCGGGGACCAATTTCGTCAAATTTCGTACCCTGTTGTTATACCGTTTAGACTAAGGAAGTTACCCGCCGGTCAATGCGAAAAACTCGTAGTACCGGTAGTTTAGTAGACCCTCTAGCTGAACCAGAACGTTACGCTCGCACACGTTTATATTTCCGTAAACTTAGGAAAGCTATGGCCGAAGATCAAAATCAAAGACCTCTTAAGGATTTCGCCCAACCATCCAACGAGGAACCTAGTTCTAGTATAGTAAATCCAGCCATACCAGCTAACAATTTTGAACTTAAACCATCCCTGCTGCAGTTAGTACAGCAGAGACAATTCGCAGGTCTTGCTACAGAGAACCCAAACCAACATTTGAAAAACTTTCTCCAACTAGCAGACACCTTTAAAACCAATGGAGCCCCTCCTGAGGCGATTCGCTTAAGATTATTTCCTTTTTCCCTCAGAGATAAGGCCCTATCTTGGTTAGATTCCCTTCCACCAAATTCCATAACAAGTTGGGAAGACCTTAGAAAAGTATTCCTTGCCAGATATTTTCCCCCGAGTAAGACCGCTGTTCTTCGAAACCAAATAACTAGATTTACCCAAAACCAAGGAGAATCGTTGTTCGAAGCCTGGGAGAGATATAAAGAGCTGTTAAGAGCATGCCCACATCATGGTTTAGAAAATTGGTTAATCATTCAAACCTTCTATAATGGACTTCATTATAACACTAAGATGACCATCGACGCCGCCGCAGGTGGCGCACTGATGAACAAACCTTACCCTGAAGCTAGTGCCCTTATCGAAGATATGGCCCAAAACCATCAATCGTGGGGAGTAGAACGAGCGACAGTGGAAAAGAAGGAAGCCCAAGGAGGGATACATGAGTTAAGCTCTATAGACATGATGCAAGCTAAAATGGACGCATTGGCCCTAAAAGTTGAGCATATGTGTACAACCCCGAATACTGCAGCCGCAGTTTCGTCAGATTGTGAGATATGTGGGACGAAAGGACACCAATCCGCAGAATGCAGTCTGTTAAACGAGACCAGCTCTGAACAAGTGAACTACACCCAAGGAAACCCATTTTCAAATACCTATAACCCTGGATGGAGGAATCACCCAAACTTTTCCTATAAGAATAATAACCCTATCCAAAATACTGCCCCTCCGAGACAATCAAGTTATCAAGCCCCAAGATCAAATCAACCTATGCAACCTGTACCACCAAAACTGAGCCTTGAGAAAATCGTGGATAATTTTGTCGCTGCTCAAATCCAACAAAACAAGGAGTTCATGAACCAAAACGTTCATGTTAACGAACTAATTACCCAGTTAGGAACCAAGGTTGACCAAATAATCACTCACAATAAGATGCTTGAAACCCAAATCTCGCAGGTAGCTTTAAACCAAGCCCCTCAGACCACACCTGGAGGACAATTCCCTGGACAACCTCAACAAAACCCGAAAGGACAAGCAAATGCCATTACCCTACGAAGTGGGACCGCTTATGATGAACCTTGTAACCCGAGGTTGAGTGATCCCAAAACTTCTAAGGAAGATGACAACATCCCAGATAAAAAGAAGAAACCAGAGGAATCTGTAAACCAGGAAAGTCAAGAAAAAGGAGAAGAACCCAAAAACAAAACCTATATACCACCCCCGCCATACAAACCACCAATACCATATCCGCAAAGACTTAAACAAACCCAGATCAATAATCAGTATCAGAAATTCATTAAAGTTATAGAAAAACTTCACGTAGAAATCCCGTTCACAGAAGCCATTACCCAAATACCATCCTACGCAAAGTTTCTCAAAGACATCCTTACCAATAAACGTAGACTTGATGATCCGAAACCCTTGGAATGTAATTCTATTGCCGAAAATAAATTAGCAAAAAAGGATAAAGATCCTGGAAACTTTTCCATTCCTTGTACTTTGGGGAGTCATGTCATCGAAAAAGCTTTTCTAGACTTAGGAGCTAGTGTGAGCTTAATGCCCTTAGCGGTTTGCGAAAGGTTAAATTTAGGAGAGTTGCAACCTACCAAGATGTCACTTCAATTAGCCGATAGATCTGTTAAATATCCGATAGGCATACTTGAAGACGTCCCTGTTAGGATAGGTCAGTTGTTTATCCCTACTGATTTTGTTGTCATGGACATTAAAGAAGATGATGACATACCAATTCTTCTAGGTAGACCATTCTTATCGACTGCTGGAGCCATAATAGATGTCAAAAAGGGGAAGCTAACCTTTGAGGTAGGGAACGAGAAGATAGAATTTACACTTTCAAAATTTCTTATGGCACCTGTGATAGGAGATGCGTGTTATGCGATAGATATCATTGATGAATGTGTTAGGGAGTTAGAGCAAGAAGAAGTCATTGAAACAATTAAGCTGCCATCAACTCTTATTTTGGAAGATGACAATTATAAGAAACCCTACATCGATGATAACCTTTACGAATGTTTATCCCTTACCCCAGATCCTATGCCTTGCCCTATTAAACCAGCCTTGGAACTTAAGGAACTACCTAAGAACCTGAGATATGAGTTTCTTGATGAAGAAATGAATCGTCCGGTTATAGTTAGTGCTGCCTTGAGACAAAAAGAAACAGATCAACTCTTGGACGTTTTACGAAGATATCCCTCAGCCTTAGGATATAATATCTCTGATCTGAAAGGTATAAGTCCATCCGTATGCATGCATCGGATTTCGCTCGAAGTAGATTCAAAACCTTCCAGAGAGCACCAGAAAAGGATAAACCCTATACTGAGTGATGTTGTCAAAAAGGAAGTTCTGAAGTTGCTTGAAGCAGGTATAATATATCAGATCTCGGACAGTAAGTGGGTGAGCCCTGTGCATGTGGTACCCAAGAAGGGAGGCATCACAGTTGTGCAAAATGAGAAAGGTGAACAAATAGCAAAGCGGATAGAAGGAGGTTGGCGTATGTGCATAGACTATAGAAAGTTAAATAAAGCAACTAGGAAGGATCATTTCCCTTTACCGTTCATAGACCAGATGTTAGAACGTCTTGCCAGACACTCTTACTTCTGCTATCTAGACGGGTATTCGGGATTCTTTCAAATACCTATACATCCAGAAGATCAAGAAAAAACTACCTTTACATGCCCTTTTGGAACTTTTGCCTACAGACGAATGCCTTTTGGACTCTGTAATGCCCCTGCTACTTTCCAACGTTGCATGATGTCAATCTTTGCAGATTATCTAGATGGAATCATGGAAGTATTTATGGATGATTTCTCGGTTTGCGGTTTTGATTTCCAAAATTGTCTTATCAACCTTGAGAAAATCCTGGAAAGATGTGTGGAGGTGAACCTTGTGCTGAATTGGGAAAAATGCCATTTCATGGTGACTGAAGGAATTGTTTTAGGACATATAATCTCCGAAAGAGGTATAGAGGTAGATAAAGCAAAAATAGAAGTTATAGAGAACCTAAAACCCCCCAAGACTATCAGGGAAGTTAGAAGTTTCCTTGGACACGCTGGATTCTACCGCCGTTTCATCAAGGACTTCTCCAAAATAACAAAACCTTTAACTGGCCTGTTAATGAAAGATGCTGAATTCATCTTTGATGAAAAATGCAATGAAGCATTCAACCTTTTGAAGCAAGCATTGATTTCAGCACCCATTATGAAACCCCCTGATTGGTCTGAACCGTTTGAGATAATGTGTGACGCCAGTGATTACGCTGTAGGAGCCGTTCTAGGTCAGAGAAAAGATAAAAGATTACATGTAATATATTATGCCAGTAGAACCCTAGACGCCGCCCAGCTCAATTACGCAACAACCGAGAAAGAACTCCTAGCTGTAGTTTTCGCTATAGACAAATTTAGATCATATCTAGTAGGAGCCAAAATTATAGTTTACACCGATCATGCTGCCATCCGTTACCTACTAAGTAAAAAAGATGCTAAACCCAGGTTACTTCGATGGATTTTGTTGCTACAAGAGTTCGACTTAGATATCCGAGATAAAAAAGGCACAGAAAATGTAGTAGCCGATCACCTATCTAGGCTAGAATACCTGAATCCTGAATTAGTACCCATAAATGATGATTTTGCCTATGATAGATTGATAGCCCAGTTGGAAACCATTGAAGATAAAGAACCAGACCCTCATGAGCACTTCCAAAAATCCTTAGCTGTAAGTAACGTGCCCTGGTACGCTGATTTTGTTAATTACCTAGCCGCTGATATCATACCCCCTGATCTCGATTACCACAAGAAGAAGAAGTTCGTAAGTGATGTTAGAAATTTCTATTGGGATGAGCCACTTCTTTTCAAGAGAGGTAAAGATGGCATTTTCCGCCGTTGCGTTCCAGAAGACGAGGTAGAAAGTATAATTCAGCATTGTCACTCTGCACCTTATGGTGGACATGCAAGCACCTCTAAGACCTACGCCAAGATTCTTCAAGCTGGCCTATTCTGGCCTACCATGTGGCGTGATGTCCATGCTTACATTGTCAAATGTGATAGATGCCAACTCACAGGAAATATATCAAGACGCGACGAAATGCCTTTAAGAAACATCCAAGAAGTAGAACTCTTCGACGTATGGGGTATAGATTTCATGGGACCATTCCCACCATCTTTAGGAAATAAGTATATCTTAGTTGCAGTAGACTACGTGTCTAAGTGGATTGAAGCGATAGCTGCACCCACAAACGACACTAGAGTAGTGATTAAATTATTTAAAAATTATATATTCCCCAGATTTGGAACACCCCGTTTAGTTATAAGTGATGGAGGATCTCACTTCATATCAAGAATATTTGATAAGCTTTTAAGCAAGTATGGAGTTAAGCATAGAGTAGCAACACCATATCACCCACAGACTAGTGGCCAAGTGGAAGTATCTAATAGGGAGATTAAACAAATTTTAGAAAAATCTGTCTCTGTATCCAGAAAAGATTGGTCGCAAAAGCTTCAAGAGGCTTTATGGGCCTACAGAACCGCTTTCAAAACCCCTATAGGAACAACCCCCTACCAACTAGTCTATGGAAAATCTTGTCATTTACCTTTTGAGTTAGAGCATAAGGCCTATTGGGCCATTAAAACTTTGAATTTGGATTACCTAACTGCTGGTGAGAAACGTATCCTTGACATCCACAAATTGGAAGAACTCAGACAGCAAGCCTACGAGAATGCCATAATATACAAAGAAAGAACAAAAGCTTGGCACGACAAAAGAATCGTAAGAAAAGACTTCAACTTAGGCGACCCTGCTCTCCTGTTCAATTCTAGGCTACGACTCTTCCCAGGAAAGCTCCGTTCAAGATGGACTGGCCCCTTCAAAGTATCAAAAATTCTGAGGTCTGGAGCTGTTGAAATCAAAAACGAGACATGTAAACCATTCATCGTCAATGGACAAAGACTGAAGCTCTACGAAGGAGGAGACATTCCAACAACCTACTTCAGCCACACTCTAAGTGATCCACCAATCCCGACAAGAGATGTATAAGTTCCAGTCGTCAAGCTAACGACGTTAAACAAGCGCTGCATGGGAGGCAACCCATGATTTTCTTACCTTATTTACTCTTTCTACATTTTGTTTTATTTTATTTCTTGTTATATTTTGTCAGGACTAATGTTTAAAATGTTTGTGTTTTACAGGACTTTCTTCCTAACTCTGTGCAGAATGCAGAACTTTGACGACATGCATGTGACTTTCAGGAATGACGCCCAGAGAGAGCGTTACTTTGTCCACTTCAGACGTCCTATGGCACCTACGAGGTACCCAGATCAGGCTTGCATGGAGGCTTTAGGCATTGAGCCTAGTGTCAGATTCTTATGCCACCAGCTTCAATGGGACCAGTTCGACGACCTGAACAACACCTATAGGAACCTCACTTTGGAGTTCCTCAGCTCGTTTTCTTATGACCCCTGGGCCGGACCAGATGGATGTGCTATTTTCAGGTTATTTGGGACTGAGTACTCCTTCACTCATAAGGAGTTTGGTGATTTATTAGGTTTTCAGACGACCCCTGATGCTATTCCTGAGACACCTATGGGATACTTTCTGAGTAGGGAAGTGGAGAAGTTCTGGAGTGATATCTCTGGTGGAGGGAGTCAGGATCCTTCCACCCAGTTCTCACATGTTATCCAAAAACCCTGCATTGAGGTATTTTCAGATGATCATAGCACACTCTTTCTTTGGATTGCCAGATGCTGAGACCTTGCTTAGTGAGGAGGAGATCTTTCTACTGTTTTGTGCGACCCAGTCACGTCCTGTGGCATGTGGGAACTTTCTGCTGAAAGGTCTTAGCAGTATTGCCAGGTCATCAGTAGGTATTATTCATGTGGGAGGTATTGTTACCCAGATTGCTGCTGCTTTAGGCCTTTCGCGTAAGTTGTTACATCTCAGGGTTTTCTGTGAATACACCACCATGGACGTTGATTTCTGCCTAGACAGAGGGTTGATAAGGAGAGCCTCTGCAAACCCCAACCAGTTCAGATTGTTGATCGACAACGAGGCTGTTCATTACTTTTTGCTGCCTGATCCGATGATGACCAGTGTTCATGACCCAGCTAATTGGAGATATGCTTTGGAGGGTTATGGAGAGACTATTGAGGAGCCTAGATCGCCTCCTATTGCTGAGTACACCCCTACACCTCCGTCTCCCAAAATCACTGTATTATCTAATAATTTGTCTTTGCAGCCACCCGATTTATACACCCAGGTTGTTGAGCTCCGCAGAGAGACTGCCAAGCTCAAGCAGGAGGTAGCTGATCTTGCTTTGCAGATTGAGGTATCTCATCTCACTCATGCTACTGAGGCAGACTCTTTATACCAGGAGATCGGAGAGCTTCGTCGCGAGATCGCTGAGCTTCGTGGGTCCAGCCAGGCAGAGGAGCCAGCTGATTGATCATATTGCCCTGACTTACTACTCTATTATTTACTATTCAGTATTTCTGCGTTTTCTTTACTTTTTAGCATATCTGGACACATTTCGTATTTTCGCATTTCCTATATTCCCTATGTACTTTGATTTTATATATATATATATATATATTATGTGTGTTTTTATTTTTCCTTTTATATATATATATATCCAATAATAATGTTATTTTTCTCAATATTTGATTTTTATTTCCACAAAAATTGTGCAAGTCCCGTGTTGAAGAAGAAAGCAAATGAGAACGCTATCGGGACCCCCGAGACGCAAAAGGTAAGAGAGGCCCATTCCAAAATTCAAAATTTTGGCCCAGGTCCGAAAATGACCTTATGGCGCCCGCCATAGCCTTATGGCGCCCGTCACGGCGTCCTGGTAAATACGGGGGAGAACTACATCTTCCACCATTTTTGAACCTCTAAACTCCCATAACCCATTTTTCTCCTTTTCCAAAACTCCATTAAAACTCACAAAAGCTCCCACCTTTATTTAATACCCACTATCCATTAACCCTTTCAAACTTCCATTTGAAATTCCACCAATTAAATTCCATAAAAATCTCACCTTTACCAACTTATATTTAAACCCATCTTCACTATCTTCAAATCAATTCAAGGAGCAAGCTATGGAGTTCGAAGGATATATTTTGTGAGAAGGAAAACCCGGGGATAGGCAGAGGAGGAATATTCAAAGGCTTCAAGGTCGAGAAATTCTCTCGACGAGGTACGTGGACGACAACTGTCTCTATACCTTGGGTATTTATCATAGTGTTTATCATTTACTTGATTTTTTGGGACTGCACTCTATTTTTGAAAACCAAGAACCAACCTTTGAGAAACTGACAATTGAGTTTTTAAGTTCTTTGATCTACACTGTCCACCCTAACACTGCTAGCACAGTCGGTACTGTCCAATTTAGAATGTTTGGAATAGAATATAAGTACAGTACCGACGAACTAACAAGTCTGTTAGGAATTCCTCTTTGGGAAGGTGCTATTTGTGAGACCCCTTTGGATGACGGATGGTCGGTCGATGCATTTTCTTTTTGGCAGAGATTGTCGAATAATTTAATAACTTCTTTTGAAGGAATTCTTGCATCGACCATCCACAACCCAGCCATCAGAGTTTTTAGATACCTGTTGGCATGTACTATTTTTGGTCGGGATAATCCAAATAAGGTTAATGCTAAAGAGCTTCAGTTTCTACAAGGAAGTCTCACAAATAGAAGAATCAATCCGGTCCCGTTTATGCTTTCTCACATGTCTGTTACTATTAATAAAGCAGGACCGATTGTTTTTGGAGGACTAATTACGTCTATTGCTCGGGCACTAAACCTGAACAATGAGATAGCCACACTAGAGCCCTTAACTCCTCGCACAATCAACCTAAAATTTCTAAAAGATATGAAATTGTGCCGAGCGAGAAGAGAGGGTGGTTTTGTATTGATGATCCATGGTGTAGCTATCCCATCTGTTGCCTTGCCCTGCAGTAGACGTACCGATGTACGTAATGAAAGGAACTGGACCTATGATTTAAATGCTCCACCTGTTCTAGGTCCACTTCCTCCTAATATTCCTGATACGGAGGGACACGACACTGACGAAGAATTTGAGCGGAGAGATCAGTCTCCCATACCTCATGTGTCCCCCCATCATCCTTCACCACCACACACCGCACCCTCTTCCTCTAACCCTTTTGCAGGTTCAGTCCCTGGATCCTATGTCACTGAGGAGATGTGGCGTGACCTTATGGCTAGAGAAGAAAGGCGAGATGACCTTCTCTCTACCATTCAGCAACAACTGACGGATAATATGAGCTTCATGGAAGAATCACGGCGGAGGACAGATCGATCCTTCGAGTCCGTTTCTCACACCTTGCTTGCGATAGCAAACGAGCAATCCCGTCAGCAAGACTTCAACCGCCGGCATTACGAGCTTATGGAGGCTACTCAAGGTTCCGTTCTAGGTAACCTTCGACAGGTCAGAGATGCCCAGGCGGCCTTATCAGCCCGATTGGACCGGATAAACCAGCATCGTAGCAGATCCCGTCGTCCCAGGCATTCCCAGCAGGACGACGAGGGCACCAGTGGTCCGCATCAGTAGTTTTACAGGTTACTCTCCTTATCTTATTTCGAAACATTGGGGACAATGTTCGATTTAAGTGTGGGAGGGGATTTTATTGCTTTCTATTTCCATTTTTTAGTTAGTTGTTTATTTCTTGTTTTTGTCTATGTCTTTTTTCTAGAAAATGCATGAGTCTGACGAGTCACCAGTACAGTGTATCCCTAGTGCACCCTCATTTTTCCCCATTTCTTTAGCCCTACAAAAAATTTTTTGCAAAAAGAAAACATTGTTGTTCTACACGTTTTTTGGGCTTTAAGACAGGTTTGGATTAGGATGTGGTGACTTAGGTGAACTTTTTGAAACATTAGTATCGTTTTAGCACCATAGACTTCACAAATATAGGAATCATTCCAAAACCCCATGTACCATGGCCTTAATTATCATTTCCAAATTTGTCCTAAGTAGTTTATTTCAGCAGTCAGCTCCGGCCTAAGCATGTTCTACGTAGGGGACCGATGAACATAAGTGAATGATCCAGTCAAATAAATAAAGAATAAGGCAAACTCCGGATAGATGACCCTCACAAGGTCGTTTAACCCAAAAAGTTGAATTGTTGCCACACAAAAAAATATAATTTTAGCTCACCCATTGTTAGTTGGTTCAGAGGTATCTGGCGCTGAACTCGGTAGGGCGGATTACGATCCGATCCCCCACAACTGCATTTGGGTTAAATAAAAGGGTTTACACAGTCTTATGTGCCAGAAACCCTATGTTTTGGATCAGAATCACTAACAGGTCACTCTACTATGAAACATGTACGGATAACGGGCTTAATGTGATTGCGCCTGAATGAAAAGGACCCAAAAAAGAGATGAAGAGGTAGGCCTAGTTATTGTGGGATGGTACGGTTGATTAATATAAGAATGAAGTTTATGTCCGCCTCTGCGGATAAGTGTCATTACGATACCCTTGGTTCACTTAGTACCTGTCACTGCATCCTGACTTGAACTTAGAAGCCCTTTTTGCCCGAATCACGTGTCAGCACTAGTTTTCTTACTTTGAGCTTTAAATGTTTTGCTTGAGGACAAGCAAAGGTCTAAGTGTGGGAGAAATTGATGACACTGAATTTCACCGTATTTTTGACTCCGATTTCGCATGCATTCTTAGTCTTTTAATGTCATTTTATTATGTTATTATTATGTTTTTCTTTGTTTTCAGGTTTTTAGTCTAATCAGAGCCCCGAGCGAGAAAAGGAGCGAAAAGGAAGTCGAAATGAGCTAAAATAGAGAAAATCAGCATTTTACACTTATGGCATCCACTATGGCGGCCGCCACAGGGTCTTCCATGACGTGGCCATGTCTCAAACTCCTCCCAACTGTTTTTCCCCACGATCTCCAACTGCCCAAGCAAGTTTACACTCATGGCGGGCGCCATGGTGTTGTGGCGGGCGCCACAAGAACAAAGCGAGTTCCCTCCCAAATTCAAATGCTAGGGGCATCCTTGTCTTTTCCACATGTTTCCTTGCCTATAAATAGGACTTTAGATTTTCGTTTTTCTTCATCCAAGCTTAGTTGTTCATAAGCATATATCAGTGTAATAGTGGTAATCGCTTCACATCGAGGTGTTACTACATTCGAGAGATCGAGTCTGTAAGAGCCTGTGAGATTGAGTCTTGGAGCACTCTGGAAGGAAGTTAATCCTGCCGCCATTTTACTTTCAGTTCGCATTTTATTCAACCACTCCGATTGGAGCAGGTTTTTATTACTTTACCTTTTGTCAACTTTATTTCTTGCATTGTCTTTTAATTTCATTTACTTTCCGCACTCGCACTACTTTCATTTACTTTCCGCACTCGCACTACTTTCATTTATTTTCCGCACCGCATTACTTTCATTTACTTTCCGCACTCGCACTACTTTCATTTACTTTCCGCACTCGCACTTAAATACTTTTTTATGAAAAATCTAAAAATGAACTTTTACTTTACCATGTCTGGCTAATTTTATAAAGGTTAGAATGTGAAGATCATAACCGAACCGATAATCTGTACAATTGTTAGTGGAAACACTTAAGGGCTATTTTAACTTTCAATATAAGTTTTCCTGTTCTTAAATTCCGTTGGGTAAGATCGAAAGCCGTCCAACGCCTATCTAAACTTAATTGTTTTTAAACTATTTCGAAAACAGCGAAAGCGCTTTGTTTAGTTTATTAGGAGTTTTTAATTTAAAAAGAAAAGAGATTTTAAAATCATTTTCGGACGCGTTAAGAAGTTTAAAGTCTGGTTCGTAAGGACCTCTTTTTTTTAGAAAATCCAGGTTAAAATACTTTTCAACTTGGTCAAGATACTATATTTCTTAAAAATAGGTTTACTACTCTAACGCAATGCGCGCCTTTTTATCCGTGACAATAAGAGGGTTTGATTAGGGGGTACAACTCGGTTCTGAATACGCGAAAGCGACAGTTCCTGTCAAATTAGTTCTTTTCAAAGTAGAAAACATTGCCCGTAAGTAGTTCTATTAGCAAGTACTTGGATTATTAATTGGTTGTGTGAATTGCATTCGAACCTGTCTTTATCAATTAATTTTAATTACTTTATTTACTACCGTGCACTCTTCAAAACTACTATTTTCAATCACCTTAGATACACACCTTAACAATAGATAGCGATAGATTGACACTTGGTCTCTGTGGATACGATAATCTTTTATATTACTCTGACGCGTTCGTACACTTGCGAAAAAAAAACACGCATCATACTCTCAATTATTTGGTAGACTTCCAGCTTGCTATGTATCCCGAAGATGTATGTGCTTCTTCAAAATCAACATCCAATTAGCTTTTACATTTGAGGACATTGTTGATGATTGTATCTAGTTGGACCGCTAGATCAAATTTTCCTCAGAAACTGACATCACAATAACTTCTTCCTTTCTTCAGATCTTGAATGAGATGCATATGAGTGATCAGTGCATTTTAATGCACATTCTTCTATGTTTGTACTTAGGCATTCCTACAGTTTATTTGAGTGTTTTTACTATTTTTATGTGTCTTTATATTTAAGTTTGTTTTGCCTTTATTTAATTTTCGCAGCTTATTTTCAGCTTTTACGGTTACTTGACACCTGTCCATTGTTTGGATCATAATTGGAGCTTCGGGATGCCATTTCACGTGTTCTACCAGTCGTTGGAAAGCTAAGACAGAGATCTACAACTTTCATGTTTGACGAAGAAGCTGATTCGGAGTGCATGGGTTTCGAATAATTCGTTGAAGTTTCTGCCTTTAGAAATTAAGTTGTTTCGGGTCGTTTTTATTGGGCCTGGTTTATGTTTCCGACCTAGTTGAGTTAGTAATGCAAAACCTTATTTTGTTTATAAGGTTTGCTGTTGCGCTACAGTAATTTACCTTGCTTTCACGAATTTTTCTTTTGCTTTGTACGAATCTTATGGAGAACTAAATTCCAAAGAATCAATCTACTGTACTCGGATTCCGTTTTGAGGTTCTTTTATAAAATTTCAATTAATCTATTTCCCTTTGAATTCTTTCTATAATTCAATTGATTTCTTAATTTGATTGTTGCTATAGGATAGAGTTCTTAAATTCGATTATTTGTATGATCTTGAATATAATTCGCATTAACGTAGCTTTTGCATTATCGCGTTCGATAAAGTTGCGTTTGCTTAATTCGCAATAGTTTTAATCTGTTTGCTTAATTCGTAATTCGGGAACATACAAAGTTTAATTCCTATTACGCTTGTTAGTGGTTATTATAATCAAATGGGATCATATCCGTTTAGGCAATTGAAATTCTATAGGAATCAATGATAAGTCGGAAGTCGATACAGTAGGTTAATTCGTTTCATCTTAATTGTTAATCACTTTTTATAATCACTTATTTATTCTTATTTTCTAAATCGAAAAGAAACCCCCCAATCGTTTTCAATTGGTTATTTCATCATCAAGAATCCTTTTGAATCGACATCTGAGTCATTGTTGCTTTACTACTGTATTTTCAAATTTACTCGTTTTTTATCCGTGCGCGACAGCGGATCAAGGAGTCTTTGAATATTTCACTGAGACAAGATTGTCTTCATAGCTTCTTTGGTCTTGTCTTTCTGATGGGTGAAAACATCTCTCCTGATGTTTGTTGTATCTAGACCATCAGAGGGAATATGAGTTCTCTCCTAAATCTTCTGCTCAGTGTCAATTGCTTTTGTCTTCATGATGGCTTGTTTCTAGAACACTACTTGATTCAATCAAATAATTCCCAAATCTGGACATAGAATACCAAACGACATATTCTGAGAGAACTAGTTGAATTCTTCCTGCACCGCCAGAGTTCAATCTTTGACCAGACGCTCTTCTTCAACAGATGCAGATATCATCATGAACATTAAACCACAAAACATTTCTTCATAGGGTTTGAATGTTGATCTTGTTCTTACTGGCTTAGTCTTATCACCCAGAATCAGTTACTTCGGAAAGTAAATATTTCTGTCTAAGCTTTCTTAGAGGGGTAAGAACTACGACATCTTCTGATTGAGCATCTTCTGATTTCTTCATCTTGTACTTCTTCAATAGCTCCATTACCTTCAGTATCTTAAGAAGGTAATCTCCAGATCTCTCAATCTTTCAACAAGATTTGGCTTCTGACTGCAAAGCTTATTATCAAATCTGACATTGATTTGATTCATCTGCAGAAGTACTACAACTCCAAATACTTTGAAGCCTTTTTAGAATTCTAATCATGATGCATCAGAATAGATATGAAAAGAATTTTGTTCTGAATAACATGCTACCACTCCTTAGAAATGCTTTGTGATGATAATCTCATATATCATGATTCTAGCCATTTTTTGCAAGATCATGTTTTTCCTTTTACAATTGCATCTTGTTGTAAAGAACTAGGACATGAAGAATCCCTTCTCATCAAATAGCTTCTCAAGCTGTTTGTTCTCAGACTGTTGACCAAGATTATTTCTAACCTTGAACATTCTCAGACAATCACTTTTGCACTTAGTTAGAGGATAGATAACACAGAAGGATTCATCCTTGTGTCAAGATCTTTTACCCATGTATATCATGTAGATACTAACAATAACTGAATCAATACTTCATACTGTGGTATTTCACTGGTTTAGATATGTCAGTGTACAGAAACTCCAAAAGCTAACTGTTCTAAATCCAATGATTATTTTCCTTCTGATCATCTCCGAAAACCATTTCATATAAGCTTAAGTTCCAGGATTTGGAACATGTACTTTCATTCTGTGCAAGCAGTGAGAATCCTGCTAACAAGGTCAGTGCTTTAACTGTACTACTGAGAACTTCTGCAACAGAGTTGGTTTCTGTTGCATCTGAAATAGAAACTACTTCATCTTCTAGAGGGATTTTCTTCATCAGAAATTCTAACACTAGCCAAAAGTGTTGAGTTAGCTTCCTCCTCTTCTGCAGCGTCTTCTGAGATATTAGAACCATCTCATGTTGCCAACCAATTGTCTAACCATTTTAGATCTTTTTCCATGAGATCTTCTTCCATAGCGATCAACTCATCTGAACGGTAGGACAACACATCTTCTTCTGTAATTCTCGATCACTTAGACTTGAAGTTGCTTTGATCTTCTCGGATCTTCTGACAGAGGTGTTGTTCAGATCTTCAGCACGCTCAGATGATTACCATAAGCTTCCATTTGGATGGAAAGCTTTTTATAGTCTTCTTCAAGATATCTGACAAAGAAGGAACCTATGTTCAGAACTCTAAGTCCTGCAACCATGGTTTGAAAACTTGATAACAAGATTTCAACCGTTTTCAATATCCTTCATCTTGAAGTCTTCATGCTTCTGAATCAAAACACAGGCATTTAATTCCTTAACTTAAAAGAGTTCTTAATGAGTCATTCTGAGAAAGTCAAATGTAGACTTAGCAGTCTGTATTAGAAAATATCTCACACTCAGTAAGAATTGACTTTCAGCAAACAAGGAATCTTGCTTTCTGATGATTCTTGTCATCCTTTTCCAACTGATCATTCGTATTTACTTTCAATCTTTTCTCCAGGGTCATCAGAGAAGGATATGTAGTCATCAACTACAAACTCCAAGGATCAGTAACACAACCTAGGAAGAACCTTTCTAGTTTATATTTCCAGTACTCAACCTTTTCACCAACAATGGTGGAAGATAGAACTTTTAGCATTTGAGACTGGAACAGTAGGTGGTGGAGCAGAAACCATCAAGGTGTTTCTCAAATCTCGTCTGGATATTTACCTAACACGGTTAAGTGTTTCTTAAACATCAATATCAGAACCATAGCTCTGATACCAATTGGGTTTAACCAAATGTGATCTTTTCTCAAAATTCAAACTTCAATGCTAACAAGAGAATAAAAATAAATAGACACAATTATTTTTATCCTAGTTCACTGTTAACAATGTTACTCCAGTCCACCCACCAAGGTGATTTCTCCTTAGAAAAGGATTTAATCCAATAATCTTGAATTATTACAATCACAACCTCTAAGTGTTAGAAAACAACTTACCCTCTCAAGTATACAAACTGACGACTTAGTCACTTGTGGAATAATCACTTTGAAAAGGATTACAAATGTGTGTACAAAGAGATGCTTCTAAATAAGCAGATTACACAAGTTTAAGTACAATAACACAAAAGTGTTTCCTAGCAAGATATGAACAGTAGTTCCTTGCTAATATACAAAACTATCTTAAGAATAATCTCCAAGAGATTTGCAGCGTATCAACATAAGTTTTGTTGAGCTTAAAAGCTTCTTTTAATGCTTCTCTCCTTTTCATGTAGAGCAACGCTCTATCTTTTATTTGAGCAACAATCATCTTCTTTTTTAGTTTACAACTTGGTGCTTTGCTTCCGCTTTGCACACATAGTCTTGTGTTTCCTTCAGCTCTATCTTTACTTCTTTTTCGTTATTATCTCTTTTCACTTTCTGGCTCTTTTGACTCTCAGCACATTCTCAAAGCTTCAAACGCTTCGTTTTATAGATTGAGGAATAGATTCGTTGGATGGTATAATAGGAAACAAATTCAAACTGTAGTTTTCCAACAGTCACTTGAAGGAATGGTCAACATTATAATACAAAAGAGTTGTCCTTGCGCCACCTTTTCTAGGTAGAGGTCACAAAGTACTTTTGTACTTTTATATTCATAAAAACACGCAAACCATTCTTGATCTTCTGTTTTCTAGTTCTTCATGGGCTTCAGATGTAGATTCGATGAAGCATGTTGTAGAAGGATCAATACTTGTAACTTCAGAACTTAAGTCTTCAGAGTCTCAGATCTTTGTTCAGCAGAACCTTGTCTTAAGAGTCTTTAGCACTTGGTCTTTAGAAGTGATGTCTTTAGAAACTTCAGAGCTTGTTTAATCAGAAACTCGTCTTCAGAATCTTCAGAACTCGTTCAACACATACTTGTCTTCAGAGTCTTCAGAACTTCGTTCAGCAGAACCTTGTCTTCAAAAACTTCAGAACTTGGAGCATTCGACATACATCTTTAGAGAGCCTTTCAAGCTTTACACACTAAGTCATGATCAGAAACTTTAGTAAGACGTTCTTCAGAACCGTTGTATTAGAGGCATTCATGAATCATAACACGTAACCAACAAACGTTTTCTTCTAAAGTGTTGAGTTCAGAGTCTGATGATGACACACACCTTTTCTTCATAATCTGTTTAGAAAAAGCTACACACTAGAAAGCAATCCCTACAGTACATAATTGTTCTCTAAAATATCATGTACAGTTATCATCAAAACTTCAAGATCAAATGCAGAACAAATCTTGTTCTTACATCATTTTTTAGTTTAATTAGTTATTTGTTAAATATTACAAATATAAAAAATATGTTATAATTATTAATTATTTTAAATATTTTTATTTAATATTGATTAATTAAATTATTAATTAATCTTATTAAATATTTATATTTAACTTGATTAATAATTCTCTTGTTGCCCGATTCTATTTTGCGATTTGTTTGCTTTCGTGTTTATGGCTTATTTTCCTCGATTAATTATTGATGCTTTTCCTTGATTAATTCTTGATGGTTCACATGATGCTTTGCCATTTATTGTGTACGTTGATGTTTCTACATGATGATTTGCCATGTATTTTGTTGATTTCACGTGTTGTTGATCATACTTTGTATTTGTTGATACCATGATGCTTTTCCATATACCTTTGTCAATTTTTTGTTGTTTTATCATACATGATGCTTTGCCATGTATTTTGTCGATTTCATTTGTTGTTGATCGTACTTTGTGTCTGTTGACTACATGATGATTTGCCATGTGGCTGTGGATTTTATTTGATTGTGTACTTTATTGATTCTATTTATTGTTTATTCTACATGATGCTTTGCCATGTGTACTTGTCGGTTTCATTTGTTGTTTGATCATACTTTGTGTTTGTTGACTACATGATGATTTTCTATTTTTCCATGTCTTCATATGTGTCTATTGATCATATGATGTTTTACCATGTGTATGTGGATTCTATTTGATGCCATGTGTGCTTTGTTGATTCTACATGTTGGTTACAAGATGCTTTGCCATGTACCTTGTCGATTTCATTGTTGCTTTGGTGTCTGTTGATCACATGATGATTTGCCATGTGTCTGTAGATTTTATGCTTTGCCGTGTGCACCTTGTCGATGTCAGTTGTTGCTCTAGTGTTTGTTGACTACATGATGATTTTCCATGTGTCTGTGGATTTTATTTGATACCATGATGCTTTACCATGTGTACCTTGTTGGTTTCATTTGTTGTTTGATCGTACTTTATGTGTGTTGAATACATGATGATTTGCCACGTATCTATGGATTTTACATAATGCTTTGACATATGCTTTGTTGATTCTATTTGTTGTTTTATCATACATGATGATTTTCCATGTATATGTTGCTTTCTTTTGATGCTTTGACTTAATCCAAGGAAAGGGAGTGTGTGTTGACTTGTTGTCATATGCATGTTCCTTGTATGTTTGTTGCTTTACCTTGCCCATCTTTCACCTTTAGCAAACAATTTTAGTCAAAACACAAACATTTCATAGGAATTGTGCACAATAATTACCAGTGGCTACGTATTCAGCCTCAGTTGTAGAAAGATCAATGCTATGCTGCTTCTTATTGTGCCAGGAAACCAAAAAATTTCCAAATAAATGACAGGTACCACTAGTGTTTTTCCTATATTTATCTATCAGTATATTTGATGCCATGGGGGTTGAGATATTTTTCGAATTTTGCATATCAAACTTCTTTAGAAGCTCCGAGCAATACTTTGTTTGGCTTTTGAATGTTCCATCTTCAGCTTTCTTTATTTGCAATCCTAGGATGTAGATAAGCTCTCATATCAGAGACATTTCAAACTCCTGCATGATACTATCAAACATCTTGCAAAGAGATTCATCAATGGAGGCAAATATATTATCATCAACATAAATTTGAACTAAAAGAATATGTTATTTCTTATGCTTAAAAAAATTAATGCGAAAAAACCATTTAATGTAAAGGGAGTTTAATGAAAAAGAGTTTAATGACACAAAAACATTATTTGATGCAAATGAAAAATAATTTTGATGAAAATGAAAAATAATTGTATGAACATGATGCAATAAAAACAATTAAGAGCAAAGAAGATAAATTAAGTAGAACTACACAAGATAAAGAAGAAAGGAACAATCATACTAATTACGATGATCTAGGACTAAACTTGAGGCACGGGTAAAGTTAGAAAATAACAACACCAATATACCAAAAAGTATAATACGATTAAAAATATGATTGGATACATCTAACTTCACTTGTCTTGAGAACCCATTAATATTCCCAGACACTCCTGCACAAAATATCGATAAATATAACTAGGTACCCAATTGCAATCGGGTCCTTAGGGGTTAGTAAAAGAACACTTAAGTATCCAGACCATGGTACCATTAGGAACTTTGAAATTCCTCATGTGGCAAAGATTACCAATGTGACCTTTTTCACCATAATAATGACACATTGCTTTAGATGAAATATATTTTCTATCACTTCAAGCAAAGCGTGGGTTTTCTCTAAATTGATCCCTCTTTCACTTGAAGTAGTGGAATTAGTAATAGATAGAGAAATAGCTTGTGCTACTTGTCATTTAAGATTTTAATTTCATGTTGGAAAAGTAACGCAATCCATTTTTACTATCTTTTCAGCTAAAGTATCAGAAGCATTAAAACAATCATCAATGAGAGATGCATGTTCTTCCTTTAAGGAATATAGAGCTCTATTACGATAATTAGTCTCCTTTACAAGTTTTGAATTAATTTTTTTTTTATAGAAATTTTCTTAAAAGCACTTAATGTGTTTGCATGCATTTCACTAAAAGCTTTCGATAATTTTTTATAAGAAGCTTTAACTTCAGGGATAAAAGTATATACCTCTGAGCCTTCACTTTTATTTTGTGCCATCAAGCATAGGTTGGCACATTAATTATCTTAAATTGAATTGGAAGATGAAAAGATCTCATCTTCTTGATACCAAGCAATATAGGCTCTACGACCTTTGGCATATTTTTCCTTCTTCTTGTAGAATTCATTATCCTTTTTCTTTTCATGTTTGTTGAGACTCAGATACGTCGTTCGGTAATGACCTGACTTTCCGCATTCAAAGAATGTAATGTATTTTTCCTATTTATTATGTTCCTTCTTGTGTGGAAGATACTTTTTTAAATTAATCATATTTTTGTCTGAATGTTTAAGCTTATGTTTCCTCATATATCAATTGTAGCACTTGAAGAATACCCTTATCTCTTCTTCTTTAGAAGAGTATTCGTTAGAACTATCACTTTCGTCCTTTGTTTTCTTTTTCCTTAACAACAGAGTTTTCAAGGAAAAATTATGATTTTGTTATTTGACATTCGCTTTGTTTTTCGCCTTCACTTCGCTTACAACGATTCGTTTCAGTTCTTTCTCTTGTTCAGCCAGCTTTCCAAACAATTTTGTGATATCTAAATCATTCAAATCATTTGATTCTTTGAGGGTTATAACATTTGGTTGTCATACCCAATGCATTGATCTTAAAGTTTTTTTAGCACAATATTTGTTCGAAAAGGACTTTTCCAAGTTGTGTAACTTGTTTATTGAATGGAGAAAATTAACCTACATGGATTCAACGGATTCACTTGGTTCTATACGAAAATTTTCATACTCCTTTGTCAACATTTTAATTTTAGAATCCTTAACTTCTTCACTTCCTTCATAAAGGACTTGAAGATCATTATGTGCATTCTTATGATGTGAGATAGAGTAATACACATTAACTCTTAACACGAAGAGAAGTATATTTTTAGCCTTTAAATCATATGATGCCTTTTAAGTTTCATCACTGATCCAATCTTGTAAGAGTTTAACAGAATTATAGACTTTGTTTTTGGGAATGAAAGGTCTGTCGGTAATTTCTATCCACGGATACTTATCAACTGACATCAAGTGTACTTACATATTTTCCTTCCAATAAGCATAATTTTAGCCTTTGAAAAAATGGTGCTCTATTATACGCTCTCTTCGGATCACCGTCACCCATATTCTTAAAATTTTGAGTCACTTAGACCTGATAAAAAACTAGACTCTAATACCAATTGTTGGACGAGAGTATAAAGTACTCAACGGTCTAGAGGGGGTGAATAGACCTTCCTGTTAAAAAAATTCATTGAAAATAGTTTGAAATTTTTTTTGTCAAAACTTTTTAAAAAAACGATTTTTCGTGGCGAAAACAAACTTTTACAGTAAAAGAGATTATGCTTATAGATTGGAGATGCTATATAATTACTTAAGAAGTTCAAAACACAATCAAGATTAACACACAAATTCAACCAAATATACAAATGAATGAGTGTATTGAATGATTTTCAGTTACACGAGAAGTGTGTTTTCACAATACCGACACTATTTGAATTCTACAATCATGGTTTTGAGTTTAAGCTATAACAAGACAAAACTGAAGTTCAAATAATAACTAGGGATGACAAAAAAATCTGTACCCGTGGATATCCGCGGATAAAATCCGTCATGGATATGGGATGGGTAGCCTAATGGATACCCACGAATAAAATAAATGGATATTTATATACCCGTTTGTTAATGGATATGGATACGGGTTTAACGATATTTGTGCCCGCGGATATCCATATCCGTTAATAAATTATAAAAATAATTTAAATATCATTAATTTATTATACCTTATCTTTTCTTTTTCTAAAAAACATTAGTCTTCTTATATTTCTTTCTTTTTTTTTTTTTTGAAATTTTCTTTGAAAAAAACCTTTTACAATTCATTCAAATTCTATTAGTCATTTCATATTTAAACTCTCCAATACTTCATACATCACTTCAACAATTTCATAATCCAACCAACTAGTATCGTCATTCGGCTGTCGAATTAGTGTCTCCCTTCCAACTCATCTATCGTCCGCTCTTCCATCATAACTCATAATCACGATATCTTTTATTTGTTTGGTTAAAATGAATTGTATGAATATTATGTTTGGATCTAATTATGTTTTGGTGAATGAGAAGAAAATTAATGTGATGAAATTTTATTGTTAAATTAAGAGTGAATTGTATAGATGTTATGTGATAATAACTTTTTTGTGTCTTTAAAAGAAGTTAAAAATATATTTTTTCAAAAAAATAATTTTTATAAAAAAAATATTATCCATGGATATTTGTAAATATCCCCGGATATCGTAAAACCTGTGGATTACCCGCTTAACGAATATCCACATGGATATGGGGTGGAGATGGATATCATATTTATCTAACGGGGCGGATAGGGATATCATAGTATCCGTCCCCATGGATATTCATTTACATCCATAATTATAACCAAACCTACGCTTTTACAATTAAATCGCTAACAAAAAAAATTCTAATGGCATGCAATTTTAGAAAGAAATAAAGAACAACCTAATCATGCAATGTATACGAAATTAAAAAAATGAGAGAGAGAGAGAGAGAGAGAGAGAGAGAGAGAGAGGTATATCGAAATTTATACTAGCTTAGCATGTTCGTCCATTCTTTGTAGTTACTTTAGTCTCTAATGGTTGCCCATTAAAATTTGTTAGTCTTCCAATAATATTTGTGAAAACTTTAAGAGTTTTTTACAATCATAATATCCAAATTAACGCTTCCAATATAAAAGTATTCTTTCTGTATCTTTGAGTTGTACACAATCTATGAACTAAACTCTTTTTGGATTCTTCACGTGAAATTTTCGTTAATCTTTCAGCCCCAATAACCTGCTCTTAATTCTTCAATCTGCATCAATCTTTACTCTCGCACTGATATCTTGAGCGTTGGTCTGTCCGAAGATTGAGAAGAAATCCAACCTTGTATGTAGGCTTCCACACAACACTACCAAGGTGAACTTGGAGAGAAGAGATTCCTTCTTGTCCACTAAAATTTTTGAAACCAACAACACCACTACACACCTCATGGACCTCTGAAATCTTAATCAAATGTTTAAAGAAACATTAAATTCAAAAATGAATATCCTCAACAATAGAGAAACAATAAGGTAGAAGATGAAAGAAATCATTTGCAAGTGTTCAAGAAAGTTTCAAAACTCTTTTAAAAATATGAAGGAATAAGTGGCTTGTGATTTCTCAAATCAATATTGGAAGTGTATGTTTTCTAACATTGTGAAAATTTTGGGAGAAAATAATTTTTATAGGTGATTGAGATTTAGCACAAAAATGATGTTTGATTTGATTCATAAGCAGAAAGTATGATTTGAGTCAAGAGGCAAAGTGATTTGAATCAAGATCTGAAACATATGGGAAATCTATATGTATGACTCGATTCATGATTCGAGTTATGAAAATGTGTGATTCGAATGAAATAAGATAGTAGCAAACCATAGAAATGTTGTATTGTATGATTCGAGTCAAGTGTAAGTTGTGATTCGAATCAAGAGGTGATATGATTTGAATCAAGTACAAGTTGTGATTTGATTCATGATAGCTTCAAATATTTCCTTTATTTTCTGTTTCATTTGATTTAAGTCATGGGATGTGTGATTCTAATCACACACCTAAAATCTCAAATTTTTGCAATTAGAATGAGATTTTGAAATTCTACCAATATCATGACTTGAACTAGTCTCAAAAATAGTTCTTGATCTAAAAAAACTCAACAAAGTAACTTAAAACATATTGCTTATACTATAATCAAATACTTAGATTTATGCATGCTGAAATATGAATCTAAAACTCGACCCAGATATGCGCAATTGATGAGAAGACTCAATAAAATAAAACTAAAGACCAAAACCTTTAAAGATGTGCAACAAAACCATAACCCTTAAGATATACAACTTTATAAATCTCTCTATCCTTATCTCTTTATTTTTATGATGTTAAATTTTATGATTACAAATCATAAAGTCATAAGTTATTTCTAAAAGTTCAGATAGTAACTTTTTTTTATTCCAGTTTATCCTTATCCCTTTCTTGTGAAATTTTTTCTACTTCAATTGACATTAGAGCATGACTTTAAACGTTTTAACAAATAACAAGTGTTAGAGAAAAATATTTAAGAAGTGATGTCAATAGTCAAGTTTATTCCAAAAGGAGGATCATCAAATAAATACATACTCTTTGGTGGATCAAACTATTAATACTAATATGACACACATTAAGATTCATCATTTTGTACAATTGCATCTTATAATTCATCTTCTTTGTAAAAAAAATACAATCATATCTTGAACATTTAGTCACACCTTTTTTAAAACTTTTAAATATCGACTAATTCAACACCAATAATTCAACGACCTACTATCTTAACCGGGTTGATTTTGGTCTGGTCTTAAAACACCAATTTCAACCACAAATTCCAAAATTAGAAATATTTTCAAAACCAATTATCAAACACGTGAGACTATCACTTTGTTCAAATTCCCACATTCATACTAAATTAAACATCTATTAATGCTATAAATTTTTTTTTATTTATCTTAAACAAAAAATACTCAATTTCTCATTCTATCATATGTCTATTTTATCTTAAATTTTAAACTGCATAAAATAATTTTCTATATCGTCCATCCATATAAACTTATAAAATAAATATGCAAATAAAAAAACAAACATCCAAAACATTTTGCAGCAATAGACATGGAAGATCTTTAACCTAGGTGTAGGTACTGCCTAAAAAATCATCGAAAATTTCAAGAAAAAAGAACAGTAGTAATTGGATCTTTTGGTCGGTCTGTCAAGCTAGAGCCTCTTCTTTGTCCTTCAAAGAGACAACAATATCAATTGAGGCTTTCCTTTCAAGTGCCAAATTACTCAAAAAAAAATTAAATAAAATAAAAAATCATTTTGAGGATTTCTTTTCGTTAAACTTTTATTTAAAGAAGCTCAACACTTTTGTTGTAAAAAAGAAGATGTTGGAGACTTTAATTTTTTATTTATGTCAATATCATGCAAAAGACAGATTACATTTATTACACTACTAGTAAATTACAAATACTAAAGTTGAATATCTTATTTTATGTTATACTATTTTATAGCATGCTGTTTCAACCTATTGCAGACGACAAGGTGAAATAATAAGGCAGTGCCACTAGCTATGGTTTTGAACTAACTTTTGTAATAAACGAAGTAGCTTTAGCTTTTAGCTTTTGAAAATCAAACACAACTTTTAGACAAACTTTTTTTCTTCCATAGTTTCATAGGGTCTAACGCAAATTGGTAATGAGTACGACATTTGAATTTCAAGTTCTTAGTTAGGGGCATAATCTTCTAAAGTCTCAACTATGAAGTTGTGCCTTAAGTTATAGTATGTTTTTCTTCTTAAAAATTATTTCATTGTTTTATAGGTTTTGTTTGGAGGAAATTTTTGCTTACCGCCCGCCTCATTAATGTTAGCTTCTTTGTTAACTGCTAGGCAAATTAGAGTTGGAAACAATGATTTTAGGGACTGCTCACCAAGCCACAAGAAGGTGGGAATGTTGTAATTTATACTCATTAATATTTATGGGTGTGTTCAAAAATGACAAAGTTAAAGAGGATAAAAGTATCCCATAGATAAAAGTAGAATTTGCCTTCAAATCTGTCTGAATAAAATTTTGGTCAGTTTTTCCACTAAACATCCACCAGTGAAAGTTGCGGCTAAAATTGTCTCGGGCTTTTGAAAATTTGAATTTCGAATTCAAAATATAAACACTTCATGGAGTGGTGCATAATGTAACTATAGGCGAACCATTGCAATCTTATGTTGGAAAAGTGTTGTTTCATCAAGGGTCGCAACCTTGTAAAACAACACATACATGGCCTATAAAATCCTCATTCGGAATTCAGAAATCACATCACAAAAAACCGAGTATCCTCTTTTATGAAATTTCAAACACTCTTTGCTACATAATCAAGTTTCCGTCTGTCTTGCGCAAATTCGATAAAGGCTGAATTATTCTTGGTATTCCTGCGTTCCGACTCTAAGACATACAAAGAGAGTGTTTGAAATACTTTTAAGGAAAGTGACATCATTCACGCTTCAGTCCTGAATCCGTTCGATTTCAACGATATTTCTAACAGAAAAACAATATATTCTCATAAGAGATGTGTATATAAACCGAGGTCTATGGAGAATGTGTTTCATTTGCAATCCGTAAAATTTTCACAACTACAAATAATATATTTTATAATAAAAATTTTCTTTTATCTAAGAAAAAATGAAGTATAAGTTTAAGATGCGTCATATTTTAATTTTTTTTATTTTCTCGGTTGTTGAATATAACTAATATGAAAAAAAATGCAAGACATGCTTCTATCTGCAACAAATGCAGTTTATGTTTTTATTTTTTAAAAAATAATTTCTTTTTTTTTTATTTTTTATTTGTCAATTAAAGTATCTATTCTTTCAATTTCTTTAATAATTGAGAAGTTAGATAATCAGATTTTACTATAAAAGCATTCTTTAATTAAATTTTACTTTAAATCTAACTCATCTATAACCGCTTCAAACTCGTACACATCATTCTTTGGAATAGATTGCAAGATAGATTTTTTTTAAGATTTTGTGTATGTGTGTTATTCTTCTAACATCAACCTTGAACAAAATATTTTTTCTGCTCTTGCAATCTATCTCACATTATGGTGTTTTTGTTGGTGTTGTTTCCACCTCTTGCAATGTCATTGTTATATTTTGGAATAACCTTCCTATATTATCAATCAAATAAAACACTCCATAATTTATTGTTTTCGTCGGTTGATAACATTGAAAAATTTATTCCTAAACATACTGTAAATTGTAAGGAATGATGTTGTTTCACAATACAAGATAAAGAAAATTTTATTCTGAATATGGTAGAACACAAAAAAAGTAGTGAATGGTAAAATATTGAAAAAGGAAACAATACATATTACTTTCAATTTCTTACCATTCACCATTTTTTTTTTTGCAAGTAATACATTATCTCGGTTCCTCTATAAAACTGAGGGGAAGTCCTATTTTATTTTATTTTTTAATTAAAAATAATAACTTTTCCCTTAGTTTTATAAAAGAATCGAGGGGTATAGTTACTCAGTTAACCTACAACGAATCTATACCCTACATTCATACAGTAACATTGTTCAAGATATTGCAAACACATCAATCCACAAGAAACCCTCTACATCCAATAAGAACGCGAACATCACCACTATATATCTTAGACGCTATCTTGTGAAACTCAGACATTGATAATGAAAGTATTTGACATGAAAAGCAATTGGAAGCGTGGAACATATCTTTGGGATGGATTGCAATTCCAGAAGAAAAATAATTGTTTCAAGGTTGATGTTTTTACATAATATCTTATCTTTTAACTGGAATTTTATATTATGTATCTAACCTTTTTTATGTTAAATCAGAAATTGAAAGTGAGCAAAACCATTGAATTTGAAAAGCAATGGGTATGCAACAAAATTTGGATTTGTTTTTCTCCAAGAATAACAATGATGATGATGAATCAGATTTCTAAAAAATTTGTATTTGTAAATTAAAAATAAAACAATGTAACATATGAAACTTTGTATTTTAATAAAAAAAAAATAGGCATTTGTAAACAATGTAATTTAATATTCTATTTCAATCATCGATAAAACCAATAGGATATATATTAATAACAATCATCGATAAAACCTATAGGATTCTGTCAAAAACCGAGGGGAATATATATATATATATATATATATATATATATATATATATATATATATATATATATATATATATATATATATATATATATATATATATATATATATATATATATATATATATATATATATATATATAAAGTTTTTTATGTTATATTGTTTTATTTTCAATTTACAAATACAAATTTTTGATAAAGTGGGGATCAAACAATTGATCATTCCAATTATCCCATCGGTTAATAAAAAATCGAGAGATAAAGTTTTCATATTGTCTTTCGTTACATCACGTTTGTAACCGAGATAAAATCTCCTTTACACCGAGGTAAAATGAGTTTTTTATAGTAGTGTTTGGAAAAAAAATTAACTCATTTAAATATTAATTTGTGTGAACTTGACCAATTAGATTGACAATTATATGAGTTTAATAAACGGATTCGCGAATTTGATTGTAAGTTGTCTAAAAATTGTTTTTAAAATTAAAAATACTTTTATTCTTTAGAATTTCCTTTATGATAAACTTTATTAGTAAAATAGTGTATTTTTCAAGTAGATAAATATTACAAATGATTTGTTTGAAGGATATATTTAAAAATTATTTTAATGTATCATTTAGGATTTTTGTGGTTAGTATTTATAGCTTATAAATTTTAATTTAAAACAATCATCGATAAATATTTTTTGTTTTATAAAAATTGAATTATTGTATTATTATTTTATATTATTTTTTTAAACAAAAATAATTAATTTTTTATTTTATTAAGATCCACGGATAGGGGTGGTAAAATTGGTCGGATATGTGCTCGCACTTTAGCGTGAGGAGAGCAAAGAGTTTAGCCTTGCACCCTTTAATGTGATTGTCCTGCCCCTCCCCTCACCCTTTCTTTTTTTGCGAACCCAGACAGTAACATAATTTTTGCATTTTTAGCCTTAAAAGGTGCAGTATCAGGGGTCCGCCCTACCCCGCCCTCATTTTTTTACAGGGATGGGTAAGGTTTTAGGCTTGCACCCGCAACTATGTCTGCTCCGTCCTGCCCCATTTTTTCATGGATTTTTATAAGGTGGGCCTAAACGGTCGCCACCCCTACCCACGGGTTGCCCGTGAACTAACGCAACCTGAATTCGGGTGAGCGTATCAAAACCCATTGACACTTGTGAATGGTTCAATCCATACCATTTAATATGCAAATTTATGTGGAGTGGGTTAAACGGGCGGATTGACCTACATGAGCGGGCTAGCCTGCATACCTAACTCTAACTCTCACAACTTTTAGGTTGTTTTTAAATGGAATTTGAAAATCTATTAAATTTAAATTTTCCATTGTCAAAATTGAAACAAATTATGCCACCACAAAGAGTTTGTCTTGACAATTTTGTTCTCTATTTAACTACATATCTATGTACTATTAATTCTTTCTAAATTGATTTTAAAGACAAAATGAATAAATGAACAATTTTTATCCCAAGACTTTCTTGATAGATAATTTGTTACACAAATTTTACTTGCTACAGGCGTAGGGTTGAATGAGATTTTAGGGTTTAGGATGTGTTAAAAGCTCGTCCACCTAGGGATAGTGGAGAGCTCTTGTACTCTTCTTTTAGGGAAATTCATGATCCCTTCCCCTTCCTGAAACAGGGGTATATATAGGGGACTCTTTGGGCCTAGGTAAAAGACCCCGAGGAGTGGTTCCCGCCTCTTTCAATTCAATATGGAGAGTGAGAAGACTGGTTTCTTCCTGTAATCGCAGAGGAGGCAATTTCTTCCCTCTAACCGATTTCGTGTGTGCCACATATGCCATCAGCTGGATCAGAAGGAAACATGGTTTGATTTGAGTGGTTATGCCTAGGCACATTACAACGACCAATTACGCATTTTAGGCAGTATGGATCAACTTTAGGCGTCCTAAAAGTCTGTCAGATTTGGGGAGACTTGTGGTCTGTTATTGGGCGCTCGCCCAACACTATTATAACTAACTTAGCTCATGTCATTTGAACTTTACTCCCACGACCCAGTAAAAGTATCCCAATCTCCCTATTCACCTATTAACCGCCCCAAAGAAATCTCCCTATTCACCTATTAACCATCCCAAAGAAATCTTCTCCAAATTGGCATCAATTAAAATAACACTTTATACATATATTTATAAAAAGAGAAGAAAAAACAATAGATTGTTCATAATTGAATTGATGAGAACAACTCTGCCTCCAAATAAAAACAAGCATTCCTTCCAATAAGACAATTTCTTCTTAAAAGAATCCAATACAAGAATATGATTCGCAACTATCTGAGAGTTAGCTCTCACTAGAATGCCTAAGAATGAAAAAAACAAGTTATAGTCATAACAAGACTACAAATCTGAAGTTTCCTCTAGATAGATTCTTCAAAAGTTTATTCCATATAATTTGTTTTTAAAAAAATTCACCTTTAGACAGAACACCAATTCAAAACTCTGCAAAATATTTTTAATACGCCATAGATTCTTCCAAGTTTCATTACCCACTAGAATTATGTCATGTGCATATTGAAGAATTTAAAAATCTAGGTTTTTTTAGAAAAATAACTCTTGTATGCTTCTACCTCAAGTGTCTACCTCATCTAATATGTGAGGCCTTCAACAAAAATAAAAAATAAAAAAAAGGTGTCAAGGGTGAAGGTGCGAGAAAGACACAAGAAAGGGGGGTTTGAATTGTGTATTTACTCTTTAACTACTTTTCACTTCTGATTGTTATGATGCTGAGATAACATCAAAGTTCGTTGAGAAACTCTGAATCACAAAGTAGCATTCAGACTTGCCATGCATGAAGCATAAGAACCAACAAGAGTCTGAACGCAATATGCATTATTCAGAACTTGCAGTGCGGAAGCTTATCAGATTTAAGCTGCAAGGTTCTGACTTGCTAATGTAAGGTTCTGATACTCAATACAGAAACATAAATAATAACATAAAGCATAACAAGAGTAAAGGACACACGATATATCCTGGTTCACCACAAGGCTAATCCAGTCCACCCTCCTCAGGTGATTTCGCCTTGAACACAAGGTATTAATCCACTATAATCAATCTCGATTACAGATGCACAAGAACATAGTTGGTGACTAACAACCCGCATAGCCGCACTGTGACTAACCCACAATAACTTGCGTCATTGTCATCTCAAGTACCCAGATCATCTTATGATCCCTTGAGGTATCTCTCTCAGTGAACCGTTCAGGGATCTAATCAGGATATAACGTTCACTGGAGGAATCACAATGAGTTCCATCAGGGATCCCACAAGAGTCTGATCAACATATGATCCTCTTTGAGATATGACTATCATTGACCATATTTCAGGATTTCTACAATAGCACCAAGCCATTTTCTTCTCAAGTCTCCGATCACACTGATCACTTGAGGAACCCTAATTCACCAAGAATTAGTTTAACAAGAGATTGCAATAATGCTTCTTAACAAGCAGATAACTCGTAAGTTTAAGTACATAAGAACACACAAGTGTTCAAGCAAGATTTGAACAACAGCTCCTTGCTATCTTAAGAAACTACAAAGATGTATTGTTAATTTGACAGTTGTTGACATCTTGTAGATCTTCTTCTTCTTCGTCTTCTTGGTTGAGCAAGCTTTGAGCAACAACTCCTTGCTTCAAATCTTCAATGTAGCACTGAGGAGAAAGTGGTTGATGACTTGACTAATTTTCAATGTTGTCTTCTTCATCAACAGCTTCTGTACCAATTTGTTGTTGTATTGAATGTTGATCATTAAGCTTTAACAACAATGGTTGTGTGTACATGGTGATAGCTTTGAATATTAAGTGTTATAACGAGAACTCATCGTTGCGACTATCATCACACCAACAACTTGAAGCATTTTCTTCTTTCCTTTAAATAACCAAGTAAAATATAGCCGTTGGAATTGCTGTTGGCTGTTGCAAAACAGACGTTGTGTAATGATAAAGATGTACTGACACATCTCCTTTTTACTGTAGAAGAAATGATGGGATATATCTTTCTTGAGCGTTGTGTACACTCATTCACAATGGTAACATTTGTCTTCAAAACGTCAGAGGCTTCTGATGGTAAATAATTGAAGCATGAGTAGAGACTTCTTAATAGGATATCTGAAACTCCAAGTCTTCAGTCTTTTGAAGTCGTCTATTAGGAATCAGCCTTCAGAACTTCAGCACTTGTCTTTAAATCCGTTATCCTTTACTACTTCAAGTCTTCCGAAACTTCAAGTCTTCAGCACTTGACCTTTGGAACCATAATCCTCAGAACACATAAGTCTTCAGAGTCTTTCTGCACTTGGTCTTCAGATCCTTCAGCCTTCAGAACTTCAAGTTATTGGAATCTTCAGCACTTCGGTTCTCTATAACATTGTCTTCTTCAGAAGCTTCACAATCTTCAGAATCACAATCATTCTCAGAGAGCATCCACAAGAGCATTGCAACAGCATTATCAGCATCCTTGAATCTGACTGATCATGATCAGATACAGAAGCATTCTTGCTTCTTGCGACTTGTGCCACACATAGTAACTTCGCATATAATCATTCACGCACATTTGGCTGGTGCTTGTTGGATCTGATATCTTCTATGATTATGATCTGCACACAACACACATTAGAACATAAAATGGTTCTTTCACAAATACCATTGTTATCATCAAAACATAGAGACGGCTTGTAGAGACAACTCTTGCTCTAACAATCTCCCCCTTTTTGATGATGACAAAACCATGTATTTTGATTGAACATTTTATACAAGGTAATCACCAAAACTAGACATATTCAGAGTCTGGAACAATAGCTCCCCCTGAATGTGTTATCCTCAAAGTTTTATCTGTGATCATCTAGAATCTTATATGATCCAAAGACATACTGAATAACAACTTGAGTTGGCAGAACAAAGAATAGAAAAGGACTACTTCTCTATCTTGTCTTTAAGGAGACACAAGTCTTCAGCATCTGGACTAGTTCCTCAGAACTTCCATCTTCAGATCTTTAGAACTTAGTTCCTTTTTAATGGCATATCAGAGCTTATAATCTTCAGAGACATCTGAAGCATTTTCTACTTTTCAGTAGAATCATTTGAGCACAAAAACAGAACAGTTCTCAACTAATAACATAGCCTCGCTATTTATCAGAAACAGACACTGTCTTTTGTGAAATTCTGGTATTAGATATGTGATGTTAAGTGTGATGTCACAACATCAGTATCTGCAGTATGAACAAGATAATAAAAGCACTGAATATCACACAAGGATTGTTCACCCAGTTCGGTTCAACAACCTACATCTGGGGGCATACCAAGCCAGGAAGGAAGTCCACTATTAGTAGTATGAAATTACAGAATCAACAAACCAGTTGACAATCTACCTAATTTAATCACTACCCAATGACCCTTCTATCTAAGTCCACCCTAGATAAGAGACTTCATCTCACTCCCAATCATCGCAATGATGTCTAGCAGTCAACATCTCCGCCACTGCATCAACAGCTTGATTTCCAATAGTTCTTCAATCACATAGATGACACACTCATATGACACATCTTGGAGTTGCTTCAAAGCTTCCTCCAAGAACAATACAAAACTCATTACCTACAGGTTTCTGAGTTTGAACATAGTGACCATCTCACAACCCGAGTGGTTCACTTAGACAAAGCCCTTATGATCTACATCTTGGACTCGTGCCTATTCTAGGTTACAGGCATTCTATTTATAACTTTTTCCCAACTGGATTTGGGCCTTCAAATCTTCTGCACCAAATCTGCAATAGATTCTGCTCCTCAATAGATCTTCAATTAAATCTTCATAATTAACTCTGATAATTCTCCATATCTTTTTGTATTAAATTAGCAACAAACTAATCTTCTTCATTAATGATTGCACCAAGAAATTCGCATCCAATCTAACTAACAGATCTCCTTAAATCACCCTAATGCGCGCAGCCCTAAAAACATCACAACCTGATGTTTTAATGTTCTGGTATAGTGATGTCAAAACATCGCATGTGACATCACTCTTCAGCACTTTAACTCTTCAGCACCTTAACTACTTTCACAAAACCAGAATGTTAACCAAACATAACAATAATGTTAGAAGCTCATGTTGAAACATCAACCATGACATCAACATTGTTTTACCAAAATTTCAGCCAATCACAAGAACTAACATTCTGAAAAACTCCCCCTGAGTTTCAGACTTTGTGAAGATTTTAGAATTTAACTTTTTAATCTTTTGGGTAGTCTCCCCCTAGTTTCCATAAGTCAGATATTGGGATCTTCAGAATTGTAATTCAGATATATTAATTTTAATTCACCAATAAATCATGACTTTCCAGAGTTTGACTTTGAACACAGACCTTCATCTCAGAACCTTGTTACTGTCACAACTCAGTGGTTCATCAAAGCTTGATTCTTGATCAGATACCAATAGAAGGATAATTTAGTGATCAATCAACGCTTAATTCTGAATCTGGTACACATGTGATCTGACTTTTATTTGATACAAAATTATATGCTGAGTCTGATACCAGAGTATGTTGAGTCTGATACCAACTGAGGTATTTTCCTCATCCATTTAAGGGGTATTTCCTTAGTGTACTGAAATTGATACCAATAAAGGTATTTGACAATATTTCACAGCTTTGCTCTGATTAATATTACTTCAGACTGAGTCTGATACCAATCTTTATATACAGAGTCTGATTACCAATTGTTGATTTAGTTTGATACCAAATCATTTTCTTTTTAATTGGTTCTTGGTTAAATCAGAACTACTCTTTCTTGGATCTTCAATCCAGATCTTCAGACAGTCCTTGACTTCTGATTTGCATAGTTCTTCTGAAAAGCATCTTAAGATGTAGACTTGTCTTGACTGCTTTCAGAGCTTTCCTTTTTCTGATTCTTATGTTCTGAATATCATATTTTCAGATAGCTTACAGCTTTTGAACCAAGTGAAATAGAGATCACGATAACTTTGACTTTCAGAAAGTTCTCAACTTCTGAACAGTACTGGGTAGATCTGATTCTGAACCCATGTTCACGAAGTATACAACTTCAATCATATGAGCAACAGTTCATAAGAACTTTTAACAAAGTTCTTCTTTCTTTCTTAAACCTGTTCTGAGAATGCCTAGTGAACTTGTTCAGAGTTCCTCGATTAAACATCAAACAAACGTTAGTGGTAAATGCATTTTATATCATTGATTTACTGTGTTTGAGTTTGCATTCTATCTTTAGTTAACAATCATACTTTCTATTTCTCCCCCTTTTTGACATCATCAAAAAGTTTAGAGCATTTGAGCTATCAAGCATAATTAGATCAATATGAAAATGAAAATTTTAACATAAACTAGTTTCAAAATATATTTCATTAAATTCAAAACATAGATTTTTTAGAAACCTAACTAGTTCTGAACAAACAGAACTTTTTTTAACCCAAAAGATATTTCATTCACTAGCTTAACGAGAATACATAATGCAAGAGACAAGGCAACAAAACAAAGAACAAAATAATCATAACTCTATCATATTATCCTTCAGGGAATTCCAGAGAATTCCGCATAATTCATGGGTGAACATTCTTCAGTTGCTCCAATGTGTCCTAATCTAGAGATTACATCCTAAATCTCAAGGATACGAGATATGACATTTCCATATGGAATACTAAAGGAAGACTTGTATTTAGACAAGAGGATTTGTTCCTGCAAATGATTGAACATGGTTTGAGGAAGGTTTATTTTTCTTTTGTAGACCGAAAAGAAAATAAATAGTCGGCCTGAGTAAGACAAAACTTTTGTTCCTATTTCTCTAGGTCTTAAGTTAGTTTCCATGATCCTGTGCTAGATTTTTGCAGAGGGGATGAGTGTGGAGACACAGTTGGAAGGACCATTTCCACAATGAATTTTATAGATGAGATCATTGAAGATTTTTCTTTCCTTGTAGTCTTCAATGGTGTCACCGTTTTCATCGCACTTGATTGCTTGTGCAATGACAGAGGGTTTAATTACTATGGGAATTCCGGAGACAGTTGACGGAATGATGTGCTAGTTATACACGTTAGAAAACACATCAGCATTTGCCCAGAATTCTTTGACAAGATCTGTGTAAATGAGACCTACAAGCATCTCAAGATAGCCTTCCCATTTCTAACATTTTAATTCAGATGAAGTTCTTGTCAAGCCAAGTTCTTTGAGAGAACTGGTGTTCACAGAGAATTCATTTAGAACTCTTAACTCAGAAATTTCACTCTTAGAAGGTTTTGGATGAGAGGTGGTCATTTTAGAGGGAGTACTAAGGAGAGGCACTGACTGAGATGGTTTGGAATGATGGATAGAGAAGTGAACAAGGTGCCTTAAATAGGAAACGAATAGAGAGAGTTAATAAAAGCTTGTGACTCCAACTGTTAGGTTCATCATTTACTAGATATTTTAGGCTAACTCTGAATAGGTTACGAGACCGGCACTGAATCTAACAGATTGTCAATCTTGGAAAGACCAAGAGATCACGCATAGAATTCTCTAATTAATTCTTGACAGAAGTCAAGGATTCACAATAAGTGCATATGTAAGAGTGGTATCGTTTAATTAGGAGTGAAAACAGAGAGACACGATTTCTTCTTTCAAGAATATTTATGTAATCTGTCTAAAAGGTGCACAGACACATATGTAAGCATAAAGACAACACATACTTCATTAAATTAGTTAGTAGTTATATAGTATAAACATATGTGGTCTTAATAAAGTATTGCAACTAAGTCTAATCGTCTAATTTTATGAGAACCACCTGCTCTCAAAGGTTTCACAAAACTTCCTATCTAGAGCATTATCTGGACCACATCGAACTCTGCAGATCTTTTGCATGATTCCTGCTCTGAAGAGTACTTCTGATAAGACTCTTCCATAGGGAATGAACGATTTGTCCATGGTTCTTGACAAGAGAATAGACTCTTTAAGATGATCAAAGATTACTTGGGAAAGATCTATAGGTATTGGCCTAAGAAGACACATGATGAGGAGCTTATCATCATGATGCAGAAAGTCCTTAGTTGTACCATGAGGTTTAATATTTGTCAGGATGAACTTGAACCATCCTTTTGCTGTAGGCAGGAGTCTTTCAGGGTTTGTAGGTTCAAAAGCATAGTCTTTAGCAAACATATGATGCATTTCAGCATCGGAAGTACATCAAATGGATGCATGATTAGGTGTGACACCACCTGGGAGGCAATCAATGGCTTCAGCAATGTTTGTGGCGTTGAATGTTACTGGAAGACCAAATATGTCAGAAGAGATGGTCAGACCATTACTGCTAATAGAGGCATTGATCCAAAAATACTTTACGATGTTAGGATAAATTGAACCCCTTAGCATAGATAGGTATCCATTCCAGTTTCGAAAATGAATCCTAAGATAAAAGTTTCAACTAGTATTTCTTGGATTTTGTCGTTCCTCATTGATGATTTCTAGAAGATCATCGTTCCCATGAAAGGTTCTTGGAGTAATTTTCGAAGGAGTTTTTAGAGTACTAAGATGATTGAGGATAATAGATAATGAAGGGTTTTAGAGGAGTGGTATGACCTTAAATAGGTAAGAGAAGAGACTTTGAATTTGATGGATTAATGACTGAGGGTGACTAGAAAACTGGTTCATGATTACCTAGGCTCTAGAGTAGGTAGGAGAACAGTCATACAGTGTAACAGTTTGTTAACCTCGGGAAGACCAAAAAATCACGCGTACTATTCTTTTTAATTAATTATTGGCAGGAGTTAAGTGTTTTCATTAAATGTATTTGATGAGTACTATTCGAAAATGAAGAACCACAGTCCCTAGTTCCAAGAAGTATTCTTTTGTATTTTAATGTGTGTATAACCAAAGATGCAAGCATAAGGATTTTTACTATTTCCAACATTAAAGCAAATACTTACATGTCAGTGCATGACCACGCCTGGTGTAACGCCCCAGTTTTGTCAGTTTTTATTTAATCGAGTCGTTTGATTATTTTATTATTATTTTATTTTATTTTCGACTTTTATCTGAAAATATGTTATTTTTCAATGTTGTGATATTTTATCGGGTTTTGGGAACGTTTGCGAGATAATTGAATGTGGGGGTATTTTGGTCATTTCATGATATTTTTCATTAAGTAGAAAAATAGAAAATAGAAAGAGAGAAAAATATAGAGAAAGAAAAAGAGAAGAAGGAAAAAGGAAAGAAAAGAGGAGAAGAGAAGAAAAGTGAGGAAATCTTGGAAAATCAAAGAAAACAACTTCTAGAATCGATTTAATCGGGTAAGGGTGCGAAACTCGATTATTGTATGCTTGTGTATGATTATGAATGCGTGTTTGTGGTTGTTATTGGATTGAATTGGAAAATTTTAGTAAAACCCATATTATGTAAAATTGATTAGAAATCGATTAAATGTGTTGGAAATCATGTTTTTTTTAGTGTTCATTATTGTTGTTACATGATAGATACATGTTATTATGCCTTGTATTGGTAATTTTCTGGGTGTAGGTGAGAAATTGAAGGATTTTGGTTGAGAAAACGCAGAACTTTGTTCTGCAGAATTTTTTTGGTTTTTCCAGGTCATACGCGTATGGGGCATGTTCATACGCGTATGGACCTTGACATTACGCGTAACATGGGCGAGGCATGGGCCAATACGCGTATGGATCTTCAATTTTCTCGGCCATCTGCCCATTTGCGTATGATACGCGTAACATTTTGGGGCATACGCGTACGGTGTTGGGCATTACGCGTATGGACTTTTACACGTGAATTTTGGGAAAAATGGGTCTCTGCCCATACGCGTATGACCTTTGGCATTACGCGTATGGCATGGCGAGGAATCAGGGCAATACGCGTATGGCCAGGGGAATGGTAAAATGGGACTTTTCAAAATATCGTTTTTCGTTTTCTTTCGTAACTTGGGTTCCGTTTATCCGATTTTTACATTCTTGGTATCATTGGAAAGCTATTGAGCTGTACTTTCTTATTATGATGGTTTGGGAATTGTTAGCCGATTTAATTATGTCGGGAATTTGGAATAGTGTCGGTTTGTCGACTTTTGTCGTTATAATTGTGGGTAATTGATGGGTATTATGCAAGGTGATGTTGTATGATGTAAATGCATGTGTTTAAATGGTGTTGTGATGATTTGTGGCCGTATGGTAATTAAATACATTATTTTGGGGCATAAGTGCAAAGTGTGATTTTGGTGAATGCATATATGTGTGTATTTGAATGTCATGAGTCCTTGTATGCCAAGCATCATGATATGCATTTTTGTGACGTCCTGAGTGACGGTTTGATTCCAGAGGGAATCTGCTATAACATCGTGAGCCTTAAAAATAAGAGGTATGAATAGCCTTAAAAATAAGAGGACCGAAAGCGATGGTTATAGACGATCGTGTGCCCATGTGGGGGGTGAGCGATCGGGTCGTGTGCCCGTGTGGGGTGTGAACGATCCATAAACGTCGTGTACCCATGTGGGGTGTGAGCGACGGGGGACATCATATGCCCGACGGGGAGTTACAGTGATGTAACGAGCGATGATTCCAGCAGAGTTCCTGAGTGAACTAGTGATGAGAAACAATGGAAGTCGGTACCGCATGTGCATATGCATAGAGTCGTTGTGTCGGTCTCTTGCATTTGCATAAATCATTGTGGTTGTTTATGTGTGGAATGGTGAATAACATTGATAAATTGATATATGGATATGTATTGGTAATGGAAGTGTGAATTATACCTCGTGTTGTATTATGTTTGAATTATGGTGTGAGTCGTGGTGCGAACCGTATGTATGTGTATTTTTGTGCTATATATAATTATATGCAACTGTATTATGATTGTTTTTCTCACCCTTCTGCTGTTTTATAATGTTCTACGAGGCATTGCAGATTAGAGTTGCTGGAGGTCTTTTTGTGAAGCTTAGGACTTCATTCTTTTGTCGGTCGGCTCTGATATGTGACACCGGGTAGTTAGGGAGGCCGTTTGTGATTATATATATATATATATATATGTTATTCAGTTTTAGATTTTCCGCTTTTATTCTAAATTCTGAAATGTGGGTGTAAGGAACTGAGTTCCTATGTTGATTGCTACCCCACTGTTGCATATCTATATGAGCAGGTGTTGTATGTATTGTTTCAATATAATGTGATCCCCCCGTCTATGCCATGATAATTTAAGTATACTCTGATGAAATTTTGAATTTTCTTTTACCGCTTTATTTATTCGGGGGTATAGATTGGGGGTGTTACACCTGGTTAATAGTTGTAGGACTAGGTGACCAGCTATTTTGGCCACGGTAGCACGCTTCCCAATTTCGTACTTAAATGTACAAACATATGTCATTTAATACGCGTATTTTAGGGAGAATTGAATGGTTGAGCTATCCCTAAATAGAGAACAGGGTAAGGTAGTTGGGAATAGGTTCTCCTATCTGAGATGACTCGAGGGAAAATCGAATTGATGTAATTTAACATCATTATTTCCAAGACTAACTAAATTAGATGGAAAGACTCTAAGAGAGAGAGAGAGTTGGATTAGAATAAGAATACTGGTTAGAGTATGCTCATAGACTATAGGAGATAGCCAACACAGAGTGATTTGACATGATGGAGAGAAGCTTACATTCGAGACTGACTATTCAACATTCATTTGCAGACGCAGAAGGACGTGAGAATCTCTAAACATATTTCTAACCTATTTTCACAAGGCTTTGTCATGACGTGATAATTGTTTTAATCCAAAAGAAATTTAAGTAAATTTATCATGAATTTTATTAAGTCATAAATGAGGATAAAAGTGTACCTTGAAGATACTAAGATCTTGTACGGAAGATATTTATCTGAGAGCTTCCTATTCTGATTCTGAGCTTCTGATCATTAACTTTTCTGTTTTTGCTTCCTTCAGAGTAGCTATTTGGACATTTGCTGAATCCCGCATAATTCAGAAATTTAAGTTGAATGAGTTAGATATCCCCTACATTCTGATCTCAAGAATCATATTTCAGATGATCCTTTCTTTTCTTTGTTCTGAGCTATTCATCTGACTTCTGAAAACAGCTAATCAGAGACACTAATTTTATTAGTCAGAAGGATAGATTTTCATAAAGCTTTCTCAGTTTCAGAAGGTCATTAAATTCAACTTTATCATAAACCATTGAGAGGTTATGTGCTGAGAAGATTTGGTCTTCATCTCATAGCATCTTCTGACTTTGTTCCCTTGAGCAGATGCAGATCTTGTTCAGAAACAGATATTGTAACGCCCCAGTTTTTGTTAGATTTATTTAATTGAGTCGATTTAATTATTTTTATTATTATTTTATTTTAATTTTTACTTTTATTTGGCAATATATTATATTTTCATCGTGATTATGTTTTATCGCGTTTTGAGAGCGTTTGCGAGATATTTGAGTGTAGGGGTATTTTGGCCTTTTGATGGGTAGATATTATGTTTTTCATAAAAATAGAAAGAAAGAAAAATAGAGAGAAAGAAAAAGAGAAGAAGAAAAAGAGAAAGAAGGAAAAGAAGAGAAGAAAAAGAGAGAAAAACTTGGGGTTTAAGAAATTGAATCAACCGACTTTTCAAACACGATTAAATCGGGTAAGGGTGTGAAACTCGATTATCTTATGCTTGTGTATGATTATGTATGTGTGTGTTTGAATGTTCTCTTGCTTTCCCATAGTTTTCACTTCTAGGTTGAAAATGATAAGATGATTAGGAATCGATGTTTTCGCGGTCGGAAATCGATATAAATTGTGTTGTATGATCACACTGTGTTTATGAGCAATTGCTGATATTTGTTTTGCTGTTGGAATTGATTTGGGATGAAAAATGGGATTTTTTGGGGTTTTGGAACCATGTAACCCGCAGCAGAAAATTCTGGTTCTGGTGCGATTCGCCAGACGAATTGGAAATTCGCCAGGCGAATTAGGTCTCGCCACTAGTTCGCCAGGCGAAGTACTGGCGAAGAGGTATTCGCCAGGCAAAATCGTAAGTCGCCAGGAGAAATCGGAAAGACAAAAATGGGTTAGCTTCTGTAACTCTTGGGGTTTTTCTAAATTGGTGGTTCGCCACTAGTTCGCCAGGCGAAGTGCTGGCGAAGGGGGATCCGCCAGGCGAAATCGTAAGTCGCCAGGCGAATCTGGTTGTTTCTCAATAAATTCTTTTCTTTGAAAATTCATAACTTTTGATCCGTAACTCGGATCGAGGCGTTCTTGGTACCGTTAGAAAGCTATTGAGATGTTCTTTCTTATTAAAATGGTTTTGAGATTGTTGACCAATTTAATTATGTCAGGAATTCAGAAATGTGTCGTTTTGTCGACTTTTACCGTTTTAAGTGCGTGTAATTGATGTGTTATCATGCAATGTGCTTTTGATATATACCGTGTGACTTGTGTGCTGTTGTGTAAGATAAATGCATGTGATGAAATGTGGTGATGATGGTTTGTGGCCTAAGGGCAAGAAAATGCATTGTGTTGTATTTGATTGTATATGCATGATTATGGATGTGTATATGTGTGCATTTGAATGTCATGAGTCATTGTATGCCAAGCATCATGATATGCATTCTTGTGATGTCGTGTGCCCTAGTGGGTGTGAGCGACAAAACAATTCCAGAGGGAATCCGCTATAACATCGTGAGCCTTGTACCGAGAGGACCTAAAGCGATGATTATAGACGATCGTGAGCCTTATACAAAGAGGACCTAAAGCGATCGGATCGTGAGCCTTATACCGAGAGGACCTAAAGCGATTCATAAACGTCTTGAGCCTTATACCAAGAGGACCTAAAGCGACGGGGAACATCGTTTGCCCGACGGGGAGTTACACTAAGTAACAAGCGGTGATTCCAATAGTTCCTAAGTGAACTAATGATGAGAATGATGGATGAAACGATACCGCATTGCATTTGCATAGAGTCGTTGTGTCGGTCTCTTTGCATTTGCATAAATCATGAATGGATTGATTTTGTGTGGAATTGTGAATGGAATTGATGAGTTGAGATACATATATATATGTTGTTGATAAATGCATTGAGCATGATTGATATGCCTTGGTGATGGATATATGAGATATGCATTGTGTTGTTTTGTATTTGAATTCTGGTATAAGTTGTGGTGAGAATATTTTACATGTGTAGCATGGTGTTATTATATAATTGTATGCAATTATATTATGATTTTGTTTCTCACCCTTCTGCTGTTTTGAATGCTCTATGAGGCATTGCAGATTAGATGCTAGAGGTCTTTTTGTGAAGCTTAGGTCTTCATTATTTTGTCGGTCGGCTCTGATATGTAGCACCGGGTAGTCGGGGAGATCGTTTGTGATTATGTGTATATGTATATGTTCTTTTTGGATTGTATATGTATGAATCTGTGTATGACAGACAAACTTTTTATGTGATGTATATATGAAGTTTCAGTTGCAGATTTTCCGCTTTTATTATGTACCTGAATTGTGGGTGTGAGGAACTGTGTTCCTCTGTTTGTATTACTACCTGATTGTTACATATCTTTATGAGCAGGGTTTGTTGTGTTTTGTCTCAATTGATGTGACGCCTCCGTCTATGCCATGAATGTTTAATTATACTCTGATGATTTGTTATCACTTTATTAAATTAGGGGTATAGATTAGGGGTGTTACAGATATCATCAAACATGTTTGTAACACAAGACATAGTTTGCATGACACTCCTTGATCTTGTAATGCTGATTTAACTTGTTTATAGAATTAGTCCATCAAGGATCAACAGCATATCTATTTCTGAAAGAAAGTCAACTAATTTCTTTATTCAGAAGGACATCAGCAGTTTAAATTCTTTTGACTTCAAGAGATAATGCATCAAATTAAACATCTTCTGGATTAATGACGTTCTGAGAAACTTATCAGATAGAATCTGATCAATCATAAATGGTTTAACTGAGATAGAATCTCAAGTTAACAGAAATTAATTATGATAATCAAGACTCGGAAATCTTTCTTAAACAGTTCTAATTACTCATCAGATATCATCTTCCTGAATATTCTTTCCATTTTCTCCAAAGCTTTCCAAGAAAACAATATTCAGTTCTTCATTGAATCTCTTAACTTCTTGATTAGTTAAAATTCAGATGTTGAGTTATTTTGAATTCTTCAGTTTTCTGAATTCTGCATACTTCATTCTGAAGTTCAACGTCATAAAACAACAATCTTTCTTCTTTACATGAAGAAGTTCTGAATGAATTTTTACACGAGAAAGTCAAGGGTGGACCTAATCTGTTTCTTGAAAACATCTCAAAAACTCATAAAGAATTAATCTTTAGCAAACAAGATTTCTTGTTTTCTGATGATTAAACTTTGAGCAATTACGTGGTTCATTCACACGTATCTTCCAGGATAAACATTCAACAGATACTACTACTTATCTGATGAATCTATCTTATCAGCTGATTCTTCAAACTTCATCAAGCTTAAGTGAGGAAGGTTTAGTTATTGACATCTGCGAAACTTCCTAAATCAGTGACTTGCTCAAGTAATCTGATTGATTACAATATTTGTACACAGCCATCTTCTGAGATGTTACAGAAATTGTAAGTGGATTAAATTCTCACCCAGAGTATTTCTACGCACCGCATCTGGATCTTTTTCTGACACTGTTAAGTGTTTGATATCCATTAATAACAGAACCGGAGCTCTGATACCAATTGAAGGTGCGAGAAAGACATAAGAAAGGGGGGTTTGAATTGTGTATTTACTCTTCAACAACTTTTCGCTTCTGATTGTTATGACGCTGAGATAACATCAAAGTTCGTTGAGAAACTTTGACTCACAAATTACCATTCAGACTTGCCATGCATGAAGCATAAGAACCAACAAGAGTCTGAACGCAATATGCATTATTCAGAACTTGCAGTGCGGAAGCTTATTAGATTTAAGCTGCAAGGTTCTGACTTGTTAATGTAAGGTTCTGATACTCAATACAGAAACATAAATAATAACATAAAGCATAACAAGAGTAAATGACACACGATATATCCTGGTTCACCACAAGGCTAATCCAGTCCACCCTCCTCAGGTGATTTCGCCTTGAACACAAGGTCTTAATCCACTATAATCAATCTCGATTACAGATGCACAAGCACATAGCTGGTGACTAACAACCTGCACATCCGCACTGTGACTAACCCACAATAACTTGCGTCATTATCATCTCAAGTACCCAGATCATCTTATGATCCCTTGAGGTATCTCTCTCAGTGAACCGTTCAGGGATCTAATCAGGATATAACGTTCACTGGAGGAATCACAATGAGTTCCATCAGGGATCCCACAAGAGTCTGATCAACATATGATCCTCTTTGAGATATGACTATCATTGACCATATTTCAGGATTTCTAAAATAGCACCAAGCCATTGTCTTCTCAAGTCTCCGATCACACTGATCACTTGATGAATCCTAATTCACCAAGAATTAGTTTAACAGGAGATTACAATAATGCTTCTTAACAAGCAGATAACTCCAAAGTTTAAGTACATAAGAACACACAAGTGTTCAAGCAAGATTTGAGCAACAACTCCTTGCTATCTTAAGAAACTACAAAGATGTATTATTAATTTGACAGTTGTTGACATCTTGTAGATCTTTTTCTTCTTTGTCTTCTTGGTTGAGCAAGCTTTGAGCAACAACTCCTTGCTTCAGATCTTCAATGTAGCACTGACGAGAAGGTGGTTGATGACTTGACTAATTTTCAATGTTGTCTTCTTCATCAACAGCTTCTGTACCAATTTGTTGTTGTGTTGAATGTTGATCATTGAGCTTTAACAACAATGGTTATGTGTACATGGTGATAGCTTTGAATATTAAGTGTTACAACGAGAACTCATCATTGTGACTATCATCACACCAACAACTTGAAGCATTTTCTTCTTTCCTTTAAATAGCCAAGTAAAATATAGCCGTTGGAATTGTTGTTGGTTGTTGGAAAAGAGACGTTGTGTAATGATAAAGCTATACTGACACATCTCCTTTTTACTGTAGAAGAAATGATGGGATATATCTTTCTTGGGTGCTGTGTACAGTCATTCATAATGGTAACATTTATCTTCAAAACATCAGAGGCTTCTGATGGTAAATAATTGAAGCATGAGTAGAGACTTCTTAACAGGATATCTGAAACTCGAAGTCTTCAGTCTTTCGAAGTCGTCCATTAGGAATCAGCCTTCAGAACTTCAGCACTTTTCTTTAAATCTGTTATCATTTACTACTTCAAGTCTTCCGAAACTTCAGAGCTTGTCCATTAGGAATTCGTCTTCAGAGTCTTCAGCACTTGACCTTTGGAACCATAATCCTCAGAATGCGTAAGTCTTCAGAGTCTTTCTGCACTTGGTCTTCAAAGCCTTCAGCCTTCAGAACTTCAAGTCATTGGAATCTTCAGCACTTCGGTTCTCTATAACATTGTCTTCTTCAGAAGCTTCGCAATCTTCAGAATCACAACCATTCTCAGAGAGCATCCACAAGAGCATTGCAATAGCAATATCAGCATCCTTGAATCTGACTGATCATGATCAGATACAAAAGAATTCTTGCTCCTTGCGACTTGTGTCACACATAGTAACTTTGCATATAATCATTCACGCACATTTGGCTGGTGCTTGTTGGATCTGACATCTTCTATGATTATGATCTGCATACAACACACATTAAAACATAAAATGGTTCTTTCACAAATACCATTGTTATCATCAAAACATAGAGACGGCTTGTAGAGACAACTCTTGCTCTAACAAAGGGACCCCTTTACTTCAACCCCCTTGCCATCATAAAATCTCTCGTGACACTACCATTAACCAATACTAGCCTTGAGCTTTTAAAAATACATGATCTCGTTCATACAATCCTTTTAAAAATATTGGTTTATCATGACCAATAATTAAAAATTTAAAGTTACTTCTTTTTATAAAGCCTATGACATCCTTTAGAGTAATCCTATATTAAAATTCTTGATACAGTTAAAATTAGATTCATCCTGATTTTTTTTTTGTATTTATCACAACTCTAAATAGTTTTTCTCACTTCGTCCTCACCAAAAATGCTAACAAAATTTTTTAGAATGAAACACATTCTTAAAAGTGATTTTGTTAAACTCTCTCTCTCTCTCTCTCTCTCTCTCTCTCACACACACACACACACACATAAAGATTGCTTGAGTGATTGAGATTAAATTATCAAGTACGCTCTTCACTCTTTTTTCCAATATCCCCGCCCCGCAGAGTCTCTTCCCCACCTAAAATATCATAATATCCTTAATCAATATATAATTTTCAATTTATATGTAGGTTTATTTTTCATTTCATATAATTTGTTTTATAAAAAGTTTAGAACATATATGTATTGTTACTAAAAGAGAGAGATTTAAATGATTATTTTAATTTTTTTATGTTTAAAAATTTGGTGGTGATGACTCTCATTATTATAGCTTAAATATCATCAATTAGTATATTTATCGTAGAGGATTAATTTCTTAATTTCTTAATTTCTTGTGGTTAATTTTTTTATTTTTTTAACTATTAATTTGGTTTAAAAAAACTAGAAATATATATGTTTATGGATCTCTACGGGAAGAGTGGGAATTCGCGAGAATCTGCATGGATAGGGATGGCGGATGAAATTCCCTAGTGGCAGGGATCCTAGATGTGGATAGGGAATATATTTGAGGGCATGTGTTAGAATGGGGATGTACCCCTTGCCCCAGCCCCTCCCCCATTGACATCCCTAACTATGTGTGATCCTTTGAACTTTTTGTAAGGGATTCACCGTCTGTGATGATAGGATGCTAAAGGGTCAAAGAAAAATGGTATAAAAATGTTTTGATTTTCAAAACATGATTTATTATGTTTAACCACTTTCTTGAAGAAGTTTGAGGGTTACACATCCCACATTAAAGTATGTAGTCCTCAATCCCCACAAGTGGAAAAACCTAGTCAGATCTACACTTCCATGTTTTCCTCCTACCCACTCGTATATTAGAATATTTATTAGTTTAAAAGTGTTGATCTTTCCTCAAGTCACTACTATAAATAATGCTTATAACGTTGCACGCGAAAGAGATGTAACCTTTGCTACCCAGCCGACATAACAAACAGTGACATGAAAAGTTGACACTTAACACCTCAATTAATTAAAGGCCGAGGGGTAAAGTTATATGAACATGGGTTTGAACCCCGACATCTACATTTTTATTATTTACACAAACAGCGCCTAAAACCTCTCCGTTTATTTAAAAACTGAGGGGTTAGATAGTTTTTTTTATAAAATAAATTCATTACATTGTTTACACAGAATATTAATAAATTAATTTATTTACAAACTACATTTTTTACACAAAATACTACATTGTTAACACAGAATATTAAAGTAGAAATATTATTTTTCATCGTTATCGTTGTCGGTGAAGAACAAATGTTGGATATCTTGGAGAAGAGAAAATGTTAGGAATCCTCGTTTCATTGATCTCGAGGAAGATCAAATGTTGAATGCAATATATTCTCTATGGTTTTTGCATTCATTTATTTCAGATATTAAAAAAAATATATTAGATAAATAAAATAAATATTCAATTATATGATTATTTAAGAATACAAGCCTTAAACCCATATAATTTTCTGCACTAGCAATCCATCGCTAATGGAAAAAGTTAAAGTGGAGGATGTAGATAGTTTCAATCGCTTCATGACGTTTCTTTATCAATTTTAGATATCAGAAAGCCTTTATAATGGAAATTACTTAGGAATCACATAGATCACTAATGGTAGTTTCTTGAGTGATGATAATCTTGAAATGAACGACAAAGATTTGTTTAAGAACGATAAGTTATCCCCTCGATTTCTATAAAAACATAGAAATCGAGGTGAACATGTTTTTTTAATTACATTGCTTACATAGAATATTGAATAAAAACAATACAGAAAAACCAGATTTTTGATGTAAGAAGTTATCTGGTCCAAATATTGCACGCATCCAATTTCTAAAGAGTTATCCGGCCCAACATTGAAAACATCTAACTTCTATTGAAAAATGTTTTTCTGCACTTGCATTCCATCATAGAGAACTTTTACAAGCTTCTAAATACAACAACATCAACCGCATTTTGTGAGATAAATCCCAAAAGAATGATGTGATTTATACTTCTAACGAGTTTGGAGTGGCTACATATAAGTTAGGATTAGCATATAATCTATCTAACAAGTGCTTTTATAGTAAAATGTTATGTATCTTATACCTCATTTATTAGGGAAGCCGACGGGATATATCCTTTAGTTTAAAAAAAATTATAATAAATAAAAATAGTTTCCTAGTTGTTTTTCCCCTCAGAGTTTTTGAAAAACCGAGGTAACATGTGATTTCTATTTCTAAAAAAAAATCATGATGCGCATTGGAATCATATCCACTAGAGTAGCAATGATCATCTATATTCAAAAATGTAACGTATCTTTTGGATTTTCAAGGCATTTTAGCTTCTCTAATTGTTCCACTTCCTATTCTCATCTCCACTTTATTTAAACATTATTCCTTATTTCAACGTCTCATTTCCAACTTTTTGTGTCTTCAAACCTAGTTTCAAAGTCTTATCTTTTCTTCGAAAATGTCTTCAACAACCTTAGATGAAAATATTTTCTTCGTAATCAATGAAAAATTTGTTGATTTCGATGATTTGAAAGACAAAGGTTTTGATTTAAGGAAAACTATTTGCAAACAAAAGTTGAACAGTTACTTTGACATTCTTAATGGACCCATCTACATTAATCTCATTAAAGAGTTATGGTTAAATGCCTCCGTTAGGCCATCTGGTCATGATGCTGAGTCAATCTAGTCCTATGTCAATGACTTTCCTGTCACAATTACTCATTCACTTATTGCTTAGACTATAAATTGTGAATAGGAAGGTGTTTGTGTTGAACATTATATATTCAACAATGTCTATAAAAATCACCTTCACCTAATTTATGCAACCAGTGATAATCTGAACAGTCCTTCTAGTCTACGACCAATTGGAAAAATTTTGTATCAACTTTTAGTGTCAAATCTCCGTCCAAGAGAGAAAGAACTAGAAACGCTTACTTGGAATGACAAGCATCTCTTGTTATTCCTTACCTAGAACATCATAGTTAATCCTCCTCTTACCATTTTTAATTACTTAAAGGAAATGATAATCATCTCTAGAAATGAAATGACTTTCCTCATACCATATGGAAGAGTTCTTTTTGAAATTTTCTCTAAGTTAGGGATAGTTAATAGTGATACTATTGAAGTTGAGTGGAGTTAGAAATTTAAATATGTGGAATAGTTATTTGTTGTCCTGTTTTTAAATAGTGAAATATTTCCTTTCATATTATTACTTATTCGTTTTTATTGATAACAAAAATTTTTGAGAATTACTAATTACAAAGAAAAAATAAAAAATAAATTAACTAAGAAAAAAAAGGAAGATTGGAAGGCGCCAAGTGAGAAATCACTGAAAAAGAAAACCTTAAATGCAGTTACTGTGATTCGAAGCGTGTTCCCTGATAGCAATATTACCTCGATTTTTAAAAAGCACTAAGGTATTATGTTTAATATTTTTTTCCAGAAGAGTTGGAGCTCACTTATTGCTATATTACCGAGGGAAAAAGTTGTTTTTAAAAAAAAATCAAACTTGTCGCTCCTAAGACCTATAAGTTCGGTATTTGTCATGTTCGACGTGAAACCTTCGTCATAAAAAGTATTATTTGTAGTAGTGAGTGGGTCTGTTAAGAAGTTCACATGTGCCTCTTTCTTCACATATACTCCCTTTTTCCTAAATATATCAATAATGACATCCCTAACAAAGTTATGTGAATAATTGAAGCATATAAGCTCCTTATGATGGACTGCATACTCTTCAAAGGATCTCAGACACTCTTTACAACAAATAGGGAAAATCTCATCAATAGGAAATAACTGAATCTTGAAGTGATATTTAAGGATAGTGTGGTATGACTGGTGATATGTGTTGGCCTAACCCATAAATAGGAATAGTTAAAAGAAAATATTGAGCATGTGTTGCTTGCAAACACCCAAAAATCTTTTTTTGGCTTTGTTGTCGTGTCAAACTTTACTTATATTCCTGAACATTTTTTATAAAAAAATCACTCACCAAATGATGTTAGGCTTTAAAGGAACGATGTACTTGCTAGTAAATATGCTAAGACCATCCAATGCTGTTTCAAAATCAAAACTCATACCACATATCTTACAGTCTCTCAATATATGATCTTATAACGCATAAGTTTGGACTTTAAATGCCACAAAGTACATGAGACAACCTCTGCTGCTGTTGAAACTGTAATACAGCAGCAAGCAAAAACTAATTTAAGTAACCCAGTTTTGTCGTATCCACAAGGATCAGTGCGAGGGAAAGAATGTCGTTCGACGGTATCTATGTTTCTAAGCTTATGGTTCAAAAGTTTTGGTTTAAAAGATTTACAGAACCAAAATTAAACGCGGAAAATGTAAAGACGGAAAATATAAAGTAAAGACTGAATTATAAACAGAGCCTTGTGGGAATTGGATCTCATCAATTGATAACACATGCATTCTTCTGACCAATTTTATACATAAATCAAACATTCACCTAATATCATCATGTATCACTCACGACATACATATCCTCTTGGTCCCCGCATGTGTGAGTGATTTTATACCGATCAATAATTGCTCTCGCACATCACCAATCAATACAAAGCATTTAAAGCCTACATGAATGTTAAGCCTATATCCATTTCTGGCATCTAAACCCAACAGATATTACTATAACATCAATATCAAACCAATGAGTAATTCATATACAAAGCCAATGATCAAAATAAGTACACACATTTAACCCTTTTTACATGTATTCAACTAATTTGCCAAATGAATGTGAATATCATTCTTCATCACTATTATCACGCATCCTCGCGATACCGTATTGATCCTACTCATGCTAGCCATGCTACTAATCAACACAATACAACAAAAGATAAAATGAATATCAACTCACAAAACCATGTCAAAAGTTTGTTCATTGATAGATGAAAACTCTAAGATCAAGTATTTGCATAAGGTTTTGTCAAGACCAACAAATAAACAATCAAAGACAACCAAGAATAGAGAATCAAATCTAATTCACAAACATAGATTAGATGAAATACATAAGGTATCAAGAGATTACATCCTTTCCCAACAAGAAATCGAAGCTCTTACCTTCTCTCCCTTGAAAATGAAGAGAAGTAAAGTTCTAATCTTTAATTTACAAGTTTCTATCTGATCTATTCTAATAATAATCTCCAAAAGTGTGAAAATTCTATTTATAATACATTCAGGAATTTCACAGTTTGCAAAGCGAACCATTTACTCGCACAGCGAATGTCAAAAATAGGCACCTGAGGTGCCTCTGATAAGCTTAAATCGCCACAGAATTTTTGCGAGTTCGCAATGCGAAGGAATATTCGCAAAGCGAACACTCGCTTTCAAGTTCGCAAAGTGAACTTTAGCTTCTTTTTCCTCTGCCATCATTCTGGGACCATTCGCTGGGACCTCGCTAGATATTCGCAAAGCGAACATTCGCTAGCTAATCGCAAAGCGAATGTACTGATGTATTCCTCATTTCTTTGGCAGCTTGCATCAATTCTTGTGTCTTACAACTTTGATCAATTAGTGCCTTTTCCTGCACAATAGCACACATATTACAAGCATCAAAGGTATATTCTCAATGTTTGAAGAACAACAACAATCATGAGTAAAACTAATGAAAACATGAGAATTGAATAGAAAAAGTACAAAGAAAGACATTTCATTTTTAGATAAAATCTGCACCTAACAGCTATCGAGTACAAACAAACTCCCCAAACCTAATCGTTAAAGAAGTCACCCTCCATTGAAGATCCCTAATGAAATTAACTTTTTTCTAACATTTGATTGGTAAATTTTTGTCAGCAACATGTTAATAATAATGTCTTAAATAAGTGTTAGACATCACGTTTCTGTTTGACTCTAGCGCGTATGCTTTATCTGTTTAAATATAGCTTCAGCGTTTTATTCCAAATTTGTTTACTTTTTAGTTCAATCAGAAGTGTGATTAAAAGTGGGTTATTTGGAAAACTTTTTTAATCTGAATCTGTTTTCTAAAAATTATGTTAAATCTTAAATATGTGTGAAAAATATTTAATTGGATTTGATGTTTTAAAAGATTTGAATTTGATTTTAATGAATAAAATTAAACTTGCAGTTTGTGGGTTTAGTTGGTTTTTATCAAAACCCTATTGTGCTATTTGGATGGATTATTGTTGTTATTTAAAGATATAATTCTCCTTGTTTGAAGACACCGATTGAAGCTTTTAATGCATTATTTTCTCTTTATATTGAGTCTTTGTATTTGTGTTGCAATACTCTATTCATGAGTGTCTTTCTTATTTTAGAAGGATAAGTATTTAGTGTGTAATTGTGACTTAGCATGCCACATATAATTGTTATCTTGTAAACACTTGGGTAAAGATTCACTTAAATCTTAAATATGTCTAAAAAGGATTTAATTGGATTTGATTTTTTAAAAGATTCATATTTAGTTTTAATGAAGAAGATTGAACTTATGATTTCGGGA